>OZ007573.1:21447642-21815142 GCA_963931925.1 Onchidella celtica | reverse complement strand
TTTGTGGAGTGGGGGTGGGCGGTGGGGTTGATCAACATTAAATTCTATTCACTTGGGTTCCAATGTGTGTGTGTGTGTGTGTGCGCGCGCGCGTGTGTGTGCGCGCGCGCGTGTGTGTGAGTGTGTGTGTGTGTGTGTTTCTGCGTGTATATGTGAATGTTTCGGTAATTTCTGTTCGCTTTGCTTATGTTCGTGAATTATGTGAATTGCGACTATACCTGAGCGATTACGCCAGAAATTTACGCAAGTGTGTTTTTGGGAGGATCCACGCGAGTTTTTGTAATTACATAATAATGTGGTCCTTACTCTAACTAAGAGTCTTTGTACTTGGCAATTGGATTCCTTTTCTCACACAAATTGTACTCAGAACTGTTCAAACACGCCGCTGGAAGAAAATAAAGTCACTTGGGGGGGGGAGCGGGGGTGGGAGCGGAGGGGACAGAGCACCAAGAGCATAAAAAAGAACACCAAAATTTTCTTCTCTCTCTCTCTATCTACTTTTCTATCTGCTATCTTTCTATCTATTTATCTATCTATCTATCTATCTATCTATCTATCTATCTATCTATCTATCTATCTATCTATCTATCTATCTATCTATCTATCTATCTATCTATCTATCTATATCTATCTGTCTGTCTATCTATCTATCTATCTATCTATCTATCTATCTATCTATCTATCTATCTATCTATCTATCTATCTGGCTGTCTGTCTGTCTCTCTCTCTATCTATCTATCTATCTATCTATCTATCTATCTATCTATCTATCTATCTATCTATCTATCTATCTGGCTGTCTGTCTGTCTCTCTATCTATCTATCTATCTATCTATCTATCTATCTATCTATCTATTGATCCACATCTTGGTCACTTGTTTTTTCTCGATCTTCACCCCTGTTTCGCTTTTCTGCAGCACTAATTAGGCACATAATTATACTTCTAAACGCCTCACATTTTGTCTGGAAGGAAAGCACACCCGTGCATATTAATATTAATATGAAACATGCTTTTGTAGGAACAGTTAGGTCTGGAATTCGTGTTGTTTGTTCGATTAAAATTGACAGAACTTTTATTTCTTGTACGGTAATTGAGAGTTCCTCGGTCACAAATAGTTCCTTTCTATTGCTTGTTTTATTGTTACATATCGTGACCTTAGTTCCTGTTTGTTCCAACTCCACGTTTTTGCACAACTGAGAAATTCGACGTTAAACGTTTGCGGCTTTAGTTATTACGATTAAATCTGGAAACGTCATCTTCTGAACCCAAGGGCGTGTCCAGTCGTCCGTGTCAGCCGCAGGTCACGATGGGTGATTCAGGGTCTTGTGCTTGAATCGCTGCTACAGATTGTGACCTGTGTCTTTGCGGTTCCTGTCAAGTAAAATCGTAAATTGAGATTCTCAAACAGGGTGAGGAGGGGGCGCAGGAATAATTTTATATGGGTTTGGGTTTGAGTTTGAGTTAGGAGAAGGCACGTCAACACGATAACGGTGACATTGTGCCAGGAAAAAAGCAAGACGATGGATAGACTATAACGGATCGGTAGGACAGACAGTGGGACAAGAACCGATAGAAATTTAGACTGGGGTGAAGTCTTTCTTTGCCAGTTTAGACAATGGGGTCATTAAAATCAGGTGGTTTTCTTCTCAGGTGTTTCATTGTTTGCTGTTGTCACAAACGTTTTCACGGAAGGGAGACAGTTACTTTGAAATGGTGTTGTTGTTGTTGTTGTTGTTGTTGTTGTTGTTGTTGTTGTTGTTGTTGTTGTTGCCCTTTGTTGTTGTTATTGTTGTTTAAATTATCGACACGAAGCTGAGAAGAGCGAGGAAAGTCTCTTGGAGATGAAATATCTGAAAGCTATTCCAGCAGAATGTAAGGAAAATTATAAAGATTGAAGACAAGAGGAGTGATTTTTTTATTTTTTTTTTTTACCTTAAAGGAGAATAATAAAAGTGAATGATTTCATTTTCACTGGAGAAAACTAAAGAGAGGATGGGCAGAGTGGGGAAGGGGGGGGGGGGAGAGAAAGAGTTACAGGAAAGAGGAGAAATCAGTGACTTCAAAGAAAAGGAAAGACGGCGAACAGAAAAAAAAAAACAACAACAACAAAAAAAACAATAACAATATATATATATATGGAAGTAGAACTTATGTCGTGAGAGAAGGTGGTATTTACTGGATGAAACAAAGATTGGAAATATGAAAATTAATTTATCGCTATGGTTTGAAGAAGATGATAAATATTTTACTGAAATGTTCGGCACGATTATTTATTTATTTATTTTAATCTACAAAATTCAGTGTGCATCTGCGATGTCCTCGTGTGAACAGTTGTGCCAGAAACATTGGTTTCCTACAATCGGTTCTCAGATGTTCATATTATTGCAGCTTTAAAGCATGCCTTTCGTCTTCTTACTTCAACTTTTTATCATCATGTTTAAAAGTAACATTTATTTTGCTGATTACGTCATAACATGTCACAGTGATTTGTACAAGGCTGCGATCACTGCCCTTGCCGTTCACATAAGGCGTAAGGACCACTATTGTTTATGTATAGATATAACATGCGTCGATTGAATACGTTTTGTGTATCAGAGTTGGCTGCAGCATTCAGATCACAAGACCATGGTTTGACGTAACTCTTTGACATACAGAGCCCTTAATTTCACACCAACAGTTTTGGTGCCTTAAGCAACAACTAAGCTTATGACATAAAATTTCTTTCTTTCTCTATCTTTCCTTAACTTGAAAGAAGTGCGTGATTAACGTCGAATTGATTCATAACGAACATGAATTCGAGACAAATGGAGGAAAAAGAAAATAAATATTTGACTAAAATTATAGATCACGATGTAACGCTCATGGGAAACGGTCGAGAGGTGTGTTCTCGAATCTGAACGGGGGGGCTTTCAGGCTGTAGACACGATGAAGTCTGATTAAAATGTTAAGATTGGCGAGAACGGGGGCAAATACAGTGTACAATACTGATTCCTAGGTGCAGATATATAGGCCTGATTTGCATGAAGAAATCGTGACAACGCCACCGAATTAACAAAGCACAAAATTTATTCAATAAACATACGTCTTATTTCATCTGAGACAAGCAGTGACTTTTGTGTGTGAAAAGTAAACATCCCACACAAGCGCAACTGCAGCGTATATATGACGCAAATGCCAATGGGAGGCAGGAACGAAACGCGATATTGGTTGTCAATAAACAATGAACACAGCGGTTCTCAATGTTTCATCACGGCGTATTTGGTGAGCTTCCCATTTCTACCTCATAAACAAGCAAACCTTAGACGCTCTAACCCTAATCCGATGCCTTATCATTTATCTAACATCATGTAATGACTAACCCGAGATATTCTGTGTCTCAGGACTAACCTTTACTCAATTGTGGTCTAATTTTCTCCTCGTTAGGCTGCATTTGTTTAAAAATACGAGGTGATTAAAAAAGAATGAACCGATTATTTGAGCATCTATACTATATATTTGTGGACTTGAGAGTTTTCGTTGCAATAGGCTTCTGAACCACTCAACACTCAGACTTCAAATTTTATATGGTACATCACAATGGATGTAAGAGTGCACAGTTTTTAATAGAAGTCTCAAATCGATGTGGTTATTTTTTTATTGGAAATTTATTGTTTCCCCAATTTTCACTAGGCTCATTGACATGCTGTAGGTTTTTATGACATCATCACTGCCTGAAAATTTTCGGTGCGCACCACTGCACACCGTGTACTGTCGTATCACTGAGTTTTGGGGATGACCCCACGCATCTCGGCTTTTGTTCTTATTCCTTTCGGTCTGAAGTGGTGTCCTTTGTTGTTGCATCTCTCTTATAAGCTATCTATGCAGCATTAATGCCTTTCTTAGTTCACAGGCGTCTTAAGTTTTACTCCCCCCCCCCCCCAAAACCCCAACCTACATAGACCTGTTCATCAAACAGGTACTCAGCTAGTGTCAAAATAAAATTGTAATCCAACGATTTTCCTAGGATGCGCGTACATTGGTTACTATAGAGGAGAAAAATCTCACTGACCTTGGACTGAGCTGTCACTCATTAATTTAAGTCTCCAACATTAAATTTAATGGTCAGGATTACGGCTGGTGATCCTGTTTAATGTTAGGTGTGGCTTTGTCCAACTTGTCAGGTGGAGAGATTGGGGAGGTCTGACGATGCAGTATAATAGTGTGAGAATAGGCTGAGGGGTTGATGATGCTGTCTTTGTGGTATGGGGCCGTCTATAGTGTAGCATTGCCTGATTCTGGCGATTTTTACGACATCCCCCCCACCCCCCCACCCAACAACCCTTCTTTCTCCTAGTGTGAGTCTTTCAAACTATTTGCTTCCAGTCCCTTTCCCGCCTCCCTGTACGAGTGTAAGGCCATTAGAATGGTGAATGTCCATGATACGACCTTTCTGTTCTACATCTTTAACTGGCAATTTACATGGACTATAAATTGACTGTTTCATTAGCAACATAATTTGGTTTGATATGTTTCAACAACTGACTTGGCTTTATCTTCTTTCTTTTTTTTCTTGTTGTTGTTTGTTTGATGTTGTTGGGTTTTTTGTGTTGTTGTTGTTTTTTTTAAACAAAAAATGCATTACGTTAATTGAAAAGCGCGCCTAGTCTCCTCAGAAGTCCGCTTTCCCTTTCCTATCATCGCGAACTTAGTTCTTGTTTGTCTTAGCTCCATTTTCTGGAAAACTGGAGGTCTTTTAGTACATAGAAGAGGTATAACAAATCCACAATTTGGCACGTTTAAAATGCTTTTTGGCACTTATTATTCAAGCTGTTTCATAGCTCCGATTTATTCTAACTCCTTATCATAATACTCAAAAGTTGCAAACAAATTGTAACGTCGAATTTCTCAGCTGCGCAAAAAGTTAAGTGGAGTTGGAACAAGCAAGAATTAAGATCGCTTCATGAAGATTTTCCATAATGATGCTGGAGGAAACTGCCCCCACCCACCCCCCTCCCCCGGGACTTACTTATTTGATGCTAAGGCAACGATCCTAATTAACTTAAACAAAGATTGCAACACTAATAATAATCACAAGTAACAGTATCAGCAGTGGGCGGAGGCAACGCTCAGTTAGATTTGAATACAGGTGCTAACTGCATGTAAATGCAAACTTTTGCCTTAATCATGTTTCACGAAAAGAAATAGAAAGCTTTCTACATAATGTATGTAAAAGTATTCTTTTGCCATGGCAGGTCGGTCAGACTCTGCGCGACTAAATGTGCCAGATTATTCCCATTTCCCGCCTGGTGATTTATAGGTTTGAAATCCCGGTTTTTCTCGCCTCACCTGACGAGAGATATTTTTTATTATTAATATCATTTTTATTTGTTCACCTTCGTGGTTTTCGTCGCTGAATAATTCATTAAATTGAAGCGTCACAATCAGACAGTGCTTCGTTTTAAGTTTGTTACTGCCTTGGTTATTGCTGTTGTGCTCATTTGTGTTTTTATTTATTTATTTTTACCACTGATTGTTGCTGTTGCTATAGCTACACCATTTTCTTTGTTTTTTGACTTGGGGGGGGGGGGGAGTTCCGTACGTCACGACTCAGTCAATCCCTAACCCTTAAACTATCCCTCACCTTCTCTCCACCCTTTACCTTTTCATCCAGAAAACAAAAACAAACAAAAATCCGTAATTACGGGATGAATATTAAGGGCTAGAAAAATAGGAAGAGTTACGTCACGGTTGTGATCACCATCACAGACAGGAGGAAGCTGGTGGATGTTTAATAGATAGAAAGATATGCAAATGGAAGGATGAGTGGCTGGATGGATAGATGAGTGGATGGATGGATGGATGGATGGATGGATGGATGGATGGATGGATGAGTGGATGAATGGATGGATGGATGGACGGACGGATGGATGGATGGACGGATGGGTGGATGGATGGATGGATACCTCGTGTTTTAATACATTCGAGCAATTTTCAGGAAACAAATGTCTTTAAAGATCTGCATTTTTTCTGTTTAATTTTGTAGCTGATTTACGTCACCCTGCACTGCGCGCATTTAATGTTATCCGTGAAAGATTGGGGAAAAGTATGGTTTTTCCTGTCCACCGAGCGTCCACATACATTATGTTTATCACACAAACCTGCCTTGAGAGATGAGGGAAAGAAAACATTGTAAGGACTTAAAATTAAAGGGTGTCCCAAAAGCCTGAAGCCTTAGGTAAAAAATGTGTAATAATCATAAACGTTTTACTACGGTGATTGACGGCTCTGGACCTGGAGACACTTGTGTATATGTTGAATACAAGAACCATGCGGTCTTCTATTGGTAGTTCGGAAGCCAACTTGGATCTGAAACCAACCAGTAACCCCTACGTCAGTCCGAAGGAGATTTGAGTAAGATTGGCAGGATTATCGGTGCTATGTCATAATCAGCGGATGTACGTAGGAACGATGTCTTTCCTATGCGCAAACCTGACATCAGTCCCAGGCGTCGGATTTTCCTAGCGTTTGCTGACTGAGAAATAACAAACAAAACAAAACAAAAATTAATTTTCATATAGGATGTTGTTACAACCAAAGATACCAGAAACGACAAGATGAAACACTGTCTTCTTCGCACCCACTAAAAAAAAACGTGCACACAATTTTGCGCGCTTATCGGGGGCGGGGTCCATGGCACATAGTATGAAAAGAATGCTTGATATAATGGTAAATTTATGATGCAAAATTGTGACAGTGCTACTGCGACTTTAAAAAAAAAATAGCCAGAGTTTTCCCACGGCGATTGAGGTTATAATTCCACAATTATAAGTGACGTCAATCAAGGCCCATAGCGATAGCTGAACAGTGAACAAAATTCAATATTTTCCCTATTTGGCATTGTAAAAATAGAGCACTTTTCATGACTTCCGCGCATTTGCCCCTAGGTGTCGGTACGAAATCTGTGCACACTAAAATCACTGGCCGTCTCATCAAATGCAGTATCTTATCTTTGTTACAAGTACGTATGTCCCCCAAGTTGTTTTCTTTTATTTTTCGCGCCAGGGGTATGTAATTTAAAGCTTTTTGTCACTCCAGAGCTAGACAGAGCTAGAGAGCTCCCCTCCCCCCCTCCCCCCCCCCCCGTCCACGCGATGCTCCTTGACAACAACTTTAATTAATCCTGATTAATTATTCTTTCAGATTTTCTTTTTGCTTTCCTCCTGGTTTTTTTTTTTGGGGGGGGGGGGGTTGAAAGGTTAGGGGGCAGGGTTATGGATTGAATGGATTCGATAAGATTAATTTAAGGGTGAGGATAAGTGTGTGGCCACATGTCTAGCGATGGGCCAAGCGGTGAGCTACACTGTAGTGAAGCGACGGGAATAAATGCTTTAAACCTAACCTAGGTGTCCACACCACAAGCGATTACCGCTAGCTAGGGGCTCGCTATGAGTGACGATAAATAACTTGCCATTTAACATCGCTCGACGCTCAAGCTGTGTGTCGTGACCCCGTGCCCTCCTAAAGATCGTGAGGTTTTTGCGCACTTTCACTTTCTGTCTAGTGTCTTTTTTCAAGCACATCGTCAATGAAAGGCTTTTTTAACCGGTGAGCCTTAAATTCTACAAAATATCACATTATGCATCAGAAGGCGTAACGGTGTGTGTGGGTATATTTTGAAAGGTCTTAATGCTTACTTTATTTTGTAATAATTGTGTTGATTTCGATTCCCAACTGAATTGATCGCAAGAAAGTGTTGCGATATTTTGAGCAGATAAAAAAAATGATACAATAAGTATACATGTAATAGGACTGTATCTATAATTTTTTTTTTTCAAGCAGCCATAATGAAAGGTGGAAAATACCGTTTTTCTCTTCAATATTAATTGAGATATTAGTGACTTTCAACGCATTCGCTTGCGACCAGTGTTTGTATTTGTTTATTAATAATATTAGACACTCTTCACATTGCAGTGGAAGAAATTAAAACAACAACAAAACAAAACATCATCTTTGGGTAATATTCATAGAAGAAATTTATACATAATTTTCTTGCCAAGCCACGGCACCAGGACCAACAAAATATTGCACCAGTTGCTCTCTCATCCATGTTTGCATGTTGTCCTGGTCGACCTTGGTAGCGCATCACCCGCCTATCACCATCTTGGGCTGGAGCATCATCCCACTCTTCATGTTCTGTTTCTATTCTGTTCAAACTTTTAATGTCAATAATTGCGAATGATTATTAACATCCGCTGGCAGAACAGTGTCACCAACCAGGAGGTGCTAGACAGAGCTGGCTCAACAAGCATTGAGTCGGTGCTGCTGAAGGCTCAGATGCGCTGGACAGGCCATGTAGTATGAATGTGTGACAGCCGCATCCCCAGACAAGTCATGTATGGAGAGCTGAAAGAGGGTTCGCGCAAACAAGGACGCCCAAACCTGAGGTACAAGGACACCTTGAAAAACAACCTCAAGCGGAGCAGCATTCAGCCACGCCAGCTGGAAGCGTGTGACTCCAATAGATCAGGATGGAGGTCTCTCACCTCCACGGCAACCACTGCCTTTGAGGAGGATCGGCGACAGCGTCTCGCTGCGGCAAGGGACAGACGTCACAGGGCAGCGTCCACCCCGGTCCAAAATACAAACGTTCAATGCGACACCTGCGGGCACCTGTGTGCTTCCAGCTTCGGTCTGCGGAGCCACATTCGCCGCCGTCGCTGAAAGCAGAGAAACAACGTCATCATCGGATCCCGATGGACTAACAAGCAATGCGACGGTAGCAAGGACAATCTTAACAGTTGATATGGCCGTCTTCAACACTCGCCATGTTGCTGCTAGAACCCCAAAGACATACTCGACACAATGCCTTGCTCGCGAATGACGATAAGTAAATATTTTCAGATCACGTGTTAACTTTGAATTGATGATAGTTATTAGATAAGGTTTTAGAGGATAAGCTGTGTCTCCGATGAGAAAATAGGGAAGCCGGATGTTTGAATTCCGTAGACCAGAGCCTGTTGGGAGTTCAGCAATGTTTGCGTCAAGCTGAGTTTGTAGCTCAGATCTTCAAAATATTCCATTAACAGCCACCACACAGAGTGCGGTTTTCGTCGACGAAGAGTGCTATCGCACTTATGAACGAACGTAAATGCTTTTTTTTCTTTTCTTTTTTTTTTCTTTTAATAAACTGTTATTTTTTATCTATTATACCTTGTTGTTCATTCAATTTATTTACTGTGTGGAGGATGAAATGAAACAAAATGAATATACCGTAGCTAGTTTGTGAGTTATCTTAATAGTTGCATTAAAAATAAGTAGAGTTTATTCTAGCCCAACAAGGTCCATAGGCTAGCTGCATGAATCTCTACTGAGCTAGCTATAATCGCTTGAACCGTCCACACCATGAGCTATTGCCCAGCTAAGGGCTAGCCTGTAGCTTGGAAATCCATAGCTAGTGGTGTGGCCACCCAAGCTCCATCGCTCACAACACGACCGTCGCCTGATCACAGCGAGCTGGTAGCGCGGCTCGACATGTGGCCACACTGTAAGGACGAGCTTATGGATAGGTACGCATACATACGCGTCCCAAGCGCAAAACGCTCGGGGTGCTTACGTCCTCATAACAGCAATGTTTCATATATTAAGGATATAAATACTTTGGATTTTTACACGTGCCCACGACCACACGTTGGTTCTATACCCACGTGATGATGGTCAGTCGTGCAGTTTAAAATTCAAGTGGCTGTTTGTTGGACGTTGGAAAGTAAAGTAAAGGCGGTGACTATGGGTGAGATGTGGAGGATAACAGGGTGGACCGTTTTTGCAGGCTCCGAAAGAAATTTTGGAGCAGAAACAAAGAGGGATCTATATGATTGTGTTTTGTTTCATTTTGCTTACCGGTACCTCTAGAAATCTTTGACACACCACATCATATCATATAATAATGGAGCTTGGGCCCAACTTTGTTCCCGCAAAGGCTTTTTTACTACGCAACGTAGAGAAATGAAACTTGGCACATGTATGTAAAATTTATTAAGCCTGTACGTGTCGAGCTCATTTTTTCCCGAAACTCTTTAATTTTCCCAGAAATTCAGTTATAATTATCAGTTATCAATTCATGATTGCGAATACGACGTGATAATGTACTTCCGTCAATTTCGTCCATTTCCGCCTCTTACCGGAAATGTAAACTAGAGTCCACGATCCAGCCACGCCAAGAAAACTTTGATACCGAGTATATTGTTATACAGATGAGATGAGTGACATTCATTCATACCAAGAAAACTGTGTAGAAATATTTAGAGTGTGCTTCAAGCTCGGAAGGAAATATTTTTATTATAGACTAGATCTCGGAGTGTCAGTCATGCCAAGAAAACTTTGTCGAAAGGCTAGGCCTAGATCTAGGCCTCTCACGCCTCGAGGATCGAATTAGAGCTACTGCCGCTCACACAGCTCGGATTTGCTTGAAATTTTACATATGCCTGCCCTTCGACCCGCAAAAGGTTCTCTTTTAGATTTGGAGTCTTGAAAAGGTGTGGAAGTATTTTTTTTAGTTTGCTGTATGCCGCTAACTGACTACCTCCGATCCTTAATTTTTTACGAACACAGTCATGAGTCCATGATATCATCACTTCCTGAAAAATTCTCGGTGCGCACTACCTCGCACAATATACTAATAATATTATCCTATCAATCTGTTAATCACCGATTTTATGTGGATGACCCAAAGTGTCTCGACATCAATGTCTTTGTGCTGATTGCTTTAGGTCTTGATTGGTGAGCTTTGTTTTTTTACCATTCGAAGAATGGGGCAGTTACTAGTAATATTAATAAAGGAAATCTGTGCTACTCAGGCTTGTACTTTTGAATTTTTTTGGTTTTGTTTCGTTTTTGTTTTTTTTTAGTTGAAGATTTTTTTGGGGAGGGAGGGTGGATGTGGAGGGTGTGGGGTTAGAGATTTTTCTTTATTATTATTTCTCCTCCGTGATTTCTACAATATTCTTATCAATATTTCTCTTGAATGACAGAGGCAATTTGCAATGTGTGCTTGACCAATGCTGTTTGGAAACCAGTGATGTGGAGTCGGAGTGGGAGTCGTGGAGTCGGAGTCGAGGAGTCGGTACATTTTGCTGGAGTCGGAGTCGGAGTCGGAGTCGAAAAGTATGTTCACTTGGAGTCGGAGTCGGAGTCGGAGTCGAAAAATTAATTTCGACTGGAGTCGGAGTCGGAGTCGGGAAAATAAATTTTGGCTGAAGTCGGAGTCGGAGTCGGAGTCGAACCATAAAATAATTCATGTTAAAAAAGAAAGAAAATATTAATACACTCGTACACATTTCAGAATTGCAAAAGGTTTAAAATTTAAATGATCTCCCCAATGAAGACCACCTTCTAGTTACAACACTTTTGGTCTTGACAATTACTGTATTATAGAGTAACTATCCCGATTACAACTCTCCGAATTAAGACCTACATCCCGATTAAGTTATTTTTCTTATTTATTTTTTAAATGATCTCCGAAGTAAGATGACCTCCCTTCCAATCTTTTTGTCTGACAATTTGGTTAGTCTTAATTGGGAGAATTTACTGTATATTGTATGTTATGTTTGGTCAATACATGTATTATGTGCGTCAATGTGCTAATACAACTGCAGTTTAAAAAAATTTTTATGCAATTATCATTAATATAATTTTTGCACAATTTAATACAATAACAGTTTTTGGATTAAATTAAATTTTGAACATGTCAACTGATATGTTGTTTTGGAGTGAATTTGTTGTTAATTGGAGTAAATTTTGCTATGTTGGGTGTATCGCCAGCATCATTTCACAATGACGTAAGTCAATGCTTTTATGTTTTTGACTTGTAACAACCAACGGTCCCACCAGGGCAGAAGGCATATTTTACGAATTTCCAAGTTGCTGAAATAACAAAAATCAGGCATAATCGACTTGTGCCATCGTGGAATACTGCTGACAACACTTAACCTGTACATCTAAAAATGTGAACATTATTTTTGTAGAATTGTGGGGGGAAAAAATGAAATATTTGATGTTTGTCTACCAGATAAAGTGATTTCAAAAACAATATTAAAAGTCTTGAGGCGGAGTCATACTTTTTCAAAGTCTGGAGTCGGAGTCGGAGTCGGACTTTTTTCAAAGTCTGGAGTCGGAGTCGGACTTATTTAAAGTCTGGAGTCGGAGTCGGAGTCGGACTTTTTTCAAAGCCTGGAGTCGGAGTCGGAGTCGGAGTCGAAAAATTTTTTACCGACTCCACATCACTGTTGGAAACATGATTTTCACAAAATCAAATAACTTAATTTGCTGAGAGTAAGTAAAAACGAAACTTTTATTCCAGACCCACAACTGAAAAGCATTAGGTACACCCACCAGACACCCCCACCCCCCTTCCCCATGTAATTACGTTGTTCGTACACTGAAGACGACTAATCCAGCCCCAAGAGTACGTACTTAAGGGATGGTCCTTGTGCACAGAATTATTTTCATTCTGAAATCCTATCCTTTTCATTAGTTTTTACATTCAATCTAACATTATTTTGAGATGAGTTTTCTGATGTTTTGGAATAACTTAAATTTAATAACACAAAGGCAAGTTAACCAACACTTTTTAAAAAATATATATTACCCAGATGTTTTCGTCTAACACATTTCAAGGTGTGAAAATATTAGGACAGTAAAGAAAGAAAGTTTCTATTTATGTTGCGGAAAAAAAATCACGCACAAAAAGATGTGGTAGAAGATGGAGAAGACAAAAATGATTACTTGGAACATTCTAACATCCCCCCCCCCCCCAAAAAGAAACAAACAAACTCTTGAAGAGAAGAGAAAAGGAAAAACTATTTTAAAATTGTTGAAGAGAAGCAGGATGTCGCGATGTGGGTTAGATGGGGATATTTCGACTGACACTCTTTCGAGGTCCGCTCCCACAATCGACGAACACACAAAAAAAAATACTTGCACTCTAAAAACTAAATAAATCAATTGCTTTGATTTTTAGCAGAACTGTAGGGCAGTTTAATTACAGGAATTAATGTAACAAATATAATTATAAATATAAATATCAATTCAAAGGCAACTGAATCTAACTAATGAAACTACAGCTTTCTATAAAGACTAACGTATTCAATCTAACTACTTGCAGGTCATATGAGTTATATGCCAAATAGAATCCGCGCACGTGGCGACGGATATAACAGTTTAAATTCTATTAATTCAATGAGACATGTTATGATATGGACATTTCCTCTAGACACGCCATGGAGAATGCTTGTACAACCATGCGTTGTCTGGCGGTAGCTCTGAAACTGTCTTCAAAAGTAAGTAGAACGGTTCACTTTCATCATTACAAATTAGTATGGACTCTCACCATGCGGCCCTCACTGGGAGTGAGAGCGCTGGATGTAAACGCTGTGGGTTTATATCAAACCAAGTAGCTTAGGCTCTGGAGCTTTAAATCAGGCTCCTCACAATGGACTGCTCAACTGCGTCTCTATGTCTCTCATCTGGCTGAGGACTATCGCCGACCACCTCGTAAATGGATTGTCTACATGTGGCCCAGAACTAAGTTCTGTATGGCCTTAAATACTGGTCTGCATCTGCAGCTTACCGTCTAATTCCTGGATTGTGATTGGTGCAACCACTTCTAGCTCAGCTGCCGAACTGAGTTATTTTAAGTAACAGCCCTACGCAACGACCTTGGGTCGACATCAAAGGTCGAATCACCCAAGACAATAAAATGTAATTTTATAGCAATAAATTCTTAACATGTTCAAAACCCCGAGCTTTTACTCTGGATCACGGTATTTTCTGTACGTCAACAGACATCTCAATAACATTTAATTCCTACTCACCCCTTCCCTCTTTACTAAACCTAGTTCAAAACACGAGATATAAAAAGTGCTCTGTCATGCACACCTACGCTGTCCGTCTATCCTTCCCCACACCTTCTGTCTATTATAAAAAAAACTGTTCAAAACAAATTGTTTACGAGACCAAGTTATGCTGGCTCGCACAATAATTACGTTTGTAAAAATTACTCACTGCTCTCTCACAAAAATTTAGTCAGTGGAAACATTTATGGATTAAATCTATTCTTGACACAGGAAACATGAAAACAAAATTTTGGAGAAAACGGGAAATGATGACAATGAAAATGCGGTAGATTTTACTCTGCTTACTGAAGAAGAAAACCCCAGCAGCCGCCTCTGCAGCCACGAGACCCCAGACATAAAGCCTGCTTATCAGTAACATACCCTAACAGCAGTGGATTTCCTGTGGTCATCTCACTCGTGACTAAAACGTTAGCACGTTTATGCACATAGTGTCACGCAAACAATGGGCAGTTTCTAGGGCAATTTAGTCTGTGGCACTCTGTAACATGTTCGGTACTAGTGCACCACAACTGTCAACAAACAGAGATTTTGGATTCTAAAGTCCAGAATCTTCGAGAAATAAATTTTCCACAAATTAATTCCTGTCTTGCTGTTACCAGCGAGTATGTATTTATGGCGAGATCTCACTTCCGCCAAATGGCTAAATTAGGTCGCTGCGGTAAACAAAAATTGAAAGAGCCCACCTCCACCAAAGATTGTGTCCATATCTGTTTACAGTGGTTTGTTCATATTTTTGGGCTGATTGAAACTATTTAGAGCCGTTTGTAAGTAGGCCCCGTGGAAATGTACAAAACGGGTATTGTTTACTGCAGCAACCTACTTTCCGCTCCATGCTAACAGTGGTTTCGCGGCGCCTACTGTGTCTCGCAGTGCAAATCGACCAATAGTGAAACCTCTCTATAGACCAGCCACCAATCCTACAGAAGTCCGACGCAAAAGATTGGCGTTAAGTTTTGCACGTAGAAATGATATCTTTCCTGCTCACATCCGCGGGTTATGACATCACTGTGACATGAGGGTTTGATATAGGGAACCCGTTCCTATGGCAGTCCTACTAAACCTACGAAAATCTACTTGTGATTATTGTAGTGATGCTGGCTGGGTCCAGACTTGTCCAGACTTCTATTTTTTGTTCTTGTTGTTGGAAGGGGGTGGGGGGGGGGGGTATTGTTATGCATGATAATATTTAATATTCTGACTAGTAGACGGGCAACAAAAAAAAAAGTGAGAGAAAGAGAGAGAGAGAGAGAACTATTACATGCACTTTAAGCTGGTGTTGTTGTTTATTGTCAAATTTTGGCCAATTATCCGG
Organism: Onchidella celtica; assembly: GCA_963931925.1. Taxonomy (NCBI): domain Eukaryota; kingdom Metazoa; phylum Mollusca; class Gastropoda; order Systellommatophora; family Onchidiidae; genus Onchidella; species Onchidella celtica. The sequence goes on along the minus strand of OZ007573.1, from coordinate 21,799,941 downwards.
TTTTTGCAAGATTATTGTGACCATTTCCCAGGGACAAAAAAATAGCGTGACCATTTGACCGATCCCGAACCCTAACTTTGTACAAGTATTTTCTGAAAAATTCAGTTTGCAAAGAAAACCCAACTTCCCTAATATTATATCAGAATAATCTTCTTTTGTTTGTTTGTTACATTCGTTTTCTCTCTCTCCCCCCCCCCCCCCCCAACCTTTTTTTTTCTTTTCTTCTCATTCTCATTCGTTGTTTTTGGTTTCTGATTCATGTTCTATTTCTTTGTTTAGTACCCTTGCTTTCTTTTTTTTTCATCTTCTGTGATGATTGTCCACTGTCGTCACCTTCTTCCTTTCCGTGGACGTTACTGCTCAGCAACACCTTTACAGTACACGCGACCTTAGTTCTAGATGAAAGATTTTCGTAATCTCGATTATGTCCTGCGGGACGGATTTTCTTATCTCCTGGCATGGACCTCAGGTTTATGTAACATATCTCAGGGGCGTTATGAAACTATTTGTTTTTCTGCAGAAGTTACCGGTCACTTTTCTATAAAATGAAGAGCTGGACTGAGAGACTGCGTCTGAAACAAGATCCTTCGCTTAACTGGTGAGTACTTTGTAGCAGGCATTCGAACATTAATTATTATAACTGTCTTAATTTGACTGCTCTTAGATGTTGCTATGTTTTCTATGGTGTCAGGCGAATAAATAATGGGAAAAGCTATCTCCCAAGTTCTATCAAGGATACTAGATACGATATAAGATGAGACAGCTGGCCCTTTTAGCTTGCACAGATTTCGCACCGCCACTTAGCGGCGAATGCACGGAAGTAATGAGCAATGCCGTATTTTACTATGCCAATTGGGAAAATACATGTTGAATTTTGTCCACTGTTCAGCTATCGCTCTAGGCCTTGACTGAAGTCACTTATTTTGCAATTATCGCTCCAATCTCTGTGGGAAAACTTTTTGCTTCTATGTTTTATGTCATGTTAGCACTGTGGCGAAACCGCATCATTAATTTATCATTATACATGTGTCAAACATTCTTTTCATGTAGTGAGTCATCGCCCCCCCCCCCCCTCCCGATCAGGAAGCAAACTGTGTGCGCATTTTTTTTTTAGAGGCGCGAACGAAGAAGGTAGTGTCTCATCTTATTGTATGTAGTATCTTTGATTCTAGGTCTGTGTGTTCTACTATGATCATCACTGCATTTGTACATCTTTTTTCAGCTTGCCAAAATGTTTGCCTACGCCTTTGTTGTTTTACTGGCCGGCCACTGCTATGCCGCTGATATCGTGGACACACTTGTGGCAGAGAAGTTCGCCTCCACATTAGTTCAGCTGGTCACTAAAGCTGGTTTGGCTGATGCTCTCAAATCTGGTAAATACAAAGTCAATAGCGTCCTACCAATAATAAATGCCAAGCCATGGGTATTAGTAAAACTGCAAGGCAATGGCTGTCCACTCATTAGAATACAAGCCAATGGCTGTCCACTCGTCATAAATACAAGCCAGCGGCTTTTTAGTTGTTAGAAATACAAGCTAATTAAATAAAGTTCTACGTGCCCTTGTTGTACATGTAAATGCCTAGGTATGGGTGTTATTAGGAATACAAGCCAATAGCAGTCCACTCATTACTTATTATACACGTACATAAAATTGTCAGCAAATCAGTAGTGTGAAAGCTATTAGAAATCCAAGCCTCTACATTTCCGGCTATCCTCCTTAATTAACTCAAGTAAGTTTTTTTATGCCCAGACATTCCAAAAGAATTTTAGCCTCCATAAGTTGGAAATCTTGTTTTGTGCTGTACTCCAGGTACCTTCACCGTGTTTGCCCCTTCGGACGTCGCTTTTGCCAGAGTGCCACAGGATGTCCTGACCTCACTGATGTCAGATGTGACCAAACTGGCAGATCTACTCAAGTATCACGTGGTCTCAGGATCTATTGGCAGCAGTAGCTTGAGGAACGAGGAAGAACTGGCCACACTCAACGGGGCTAAACTCAGAGCTAATATTTATACTCACAACGAGGTAGATTTTTGTGGTTGTTGTAGTTGATGTTTTATTTCCCTCTTCCTTGTGTGTCTGTGCTGTTCGTTTTTGGCTCCTCCTTTTCTACAACCGTTTTTTTTCCCCAGCATATTTTCTACCTTCTTGCCCTTTCTTTTTCTTATATATGAAGGATCATTTATTATTTATGAATGCGTACCCGATTTTTTTTTTTCTATTATACTCTTCCCCAAGTGCTCTTTTCCTTCGCTTGGCTTCAAGATCTACACAGCTTATGTATTGAGCATTGTTTCAGTTCTACAGCATGTACTTGATCCAAACGAATTTGAATTTTGATCCCAAACTTTGATTAATTTAACTCTCAGATCGTTACTGTCAACGGAGCCAAAATCACAGAGACCGATCGTCAGGCAGACAATGGAGTCATCCATTTTGTTGATGATGTCATCATGTCACCAGAGGGCAGCATTGTTGACATTGTCAGCGGTGATTCGGAACTCTCCACACTTCTGACTGCTGTCCAAAAGGCCGGCATCGCGAACGGATTTTTGGGTAAGCAACTCATGGAATGTACAGACTATTCTTTCCTTGATCTAAACAACGATACCACATACAATAAGATGAGGCATTCCCTTTTTCGAGGCTTTGAAAACTCGTGCACAGTTTGCGCCCTGATCGGGGGTAGCCAGAGTATTTCCGACAGCCAATGAAGTTATGATGACAAAATAAGCGACTCAGTCAAGGACTACAGAGACAGTCGAACAGTGAACAAAATTCAATATTTTCCCTATATTGACTTTGTAAAATACGGTATTGTTTATGACATCCATGCATTCGCCGCTAGATGGTAGTGCCAAATCCGTGTAAGCCAAACCCGCTAGCTGTCTCATCTTGTTGCATCAAGCATCTTTGATCTTAATTGGATTTGGAAAAAAAAAACAAAAAAACTGAAGGTTTGCTTAATTCTGAAACTTGGCCGGTTCTTAATAACCCTATAAATAGATTATCGCGCACATCTAACAAGAGAAGTAAACATTAATTATATTAAAGGAATCTATATGAGAACAAGGGTGAAGGTGTATACATCACTACATGCAGTGTGCAGATACGGTATTACAATGATGGATCTCAAACTGTCAGCACTGTGAGATGGCCCCGAAACCTGGGAGGTCCGAACAGCTATGGTGTTGTTGGCACTTTCGTGAAAGGGATGCCTCCGCCCAACTCCCTTCCCCAGAGTTGTTTAAATGAAGTTTAAGAAGGGAGTGTGAGAATGGTTGGGGGGTGGGAGGGGGGGATTGAAACTCCTTCAGCCAGGCAGACAAATTAACAAGATTGCGGACAAGACAGACAGACAAACATATCCGCACATATCCACATAGGCGCATTCACACATACACACACACTTGAAAGTGATATGTGGATAGAACTATTAGAAGTGGTTCCCAAAAGGAATGGGTCTAAGTAAGTTAGCACCTTTCTTGGGTATCATTCATACTTTTCACTGTAAACATTTCAGCCAACCCAGATGTAACAGGGTGACAGACCGGCAAGGTATAACTAGCGTGGGAAGATAGTTAACGGCGGGGAGACAGAGTTATTGTAGGCCAGAGGAGGAAAGTAGCCGATGCAACGGAAAGCGTTTTGACACCCGGAAAGGGTAGTGTTTACTTGACCGCCGTACTTGACGATCAGATCACCTGGGAATTGCTTGTGGGGTAGAGATGCTTCAATAGTATTTGACGTGGAGTCGACGGGGGTGGCTATTAGGATAACTAATGTACACTCGGTGAGCGTCTTGGGACGCTACCCGACTGGGTATAAATCCCCGAACGCTCCTTCCAACTTCAGACCGCTGAGAGCACTCACCAGCTTCGTGCCGAAGAGGAGACCACAACTGCAACTGTAACTTTGTACTAGTCTTGTGAGTGGGGAAGGTCAGGGAACCCGCAAACATCCTTTGTCAGAGCGTGGTATCTTTGGTATCTTGTCGGCATTTGAGCTGTTGCTGAGTGGTAAGTTAATTGTACGAAGTATGTGTATTTTACTTAATGTTCATGATTGTAGAACCTAAATCTAGTGGGTTTACTTTGGTATAACTACTGCCTCTGAGAGAGTCACGGAAACGCCGTTATATATATGTTACGAAACCTTATAGGTTGGGGTCTGTAAGAGAGAGCGTTATTCTTCGTGGGGAACGTGTAAATATCATTAAAACTGTATTGATTGTCAAGAATAGATTTAATTCATAAATGTTTCCACTGACTAAATTTCTCAAAACGCGAATACTCCCTTCCTTACATAACTAGTCGGTCTTACACTGCCCGTCGGTCTTACACTGCCTGCGGCCTTACACTGCCCAGAGGTCTTACACTGCATCTCGGCGTCTTACACTGCCTGTGGCCTTACACTGCCCTGAGGCCTTACACTGCCCTGTGGGGCTTACAATGCCTGTAAGAAGGTTCAACAATAACACGCGAATACGCGGATACGCAGTGTACTACGTTAGCACTGCCAAACATCTCTCAAAATGTGTCAAGAATAGATTTGATTCATAAATGTTTCCACTGACTAAATTTTTGTGAGAGAGCAGTGAGTAATTTTTACAAACGTAATTATTGTGCGAGCCAGCATAACTTGGTCTCGTAAACAATTTGTTTTGAACAGTTTTTTTTATAATAGATAGACAGAAGGTGTGGGGAAGGATAGACGGACAGCGTAGGTGTGCATGGCTGAGCACTTTTTATATCTCGTGTTTTGAACTAGGTTTAGTAGAGAGGGAAGGGGTGAGTAGGAATTAAATGTTATTGAGACTTCTGTTGACGTACAGAAAATACCGTGATCCAGAGTAAAAGCTCGGGGTTTTGAACATGTTAAGAATTTATTGCTATAAAATTACATTTTATTGTCTTGGGTGATTCGACCTTTGATGTCGACCCAAGGTCGTTGCGTAGGGCTGTTACTTAAAATAACTCAGTTCGGCAGCTGAGCTAGAAGTGGTTGCACCAATCACAATCCAGGAATTAGACGGTAAGCTGCAGATGCAGACCAGTATTTAAGGCCATACAGAACTTAGTTCTGGGCTACATGTAGACAATCCATTTACGAGGTGGTCGGCGATAGTCCTCAGCCAGATGAGAGACATAGAGACGCAGTTGAGCAGTCCATTGTGAGGAGCCTGATTTAAAGCTCCAGAGCCTAAGCTACTTGGTTTGATATAAACCCACAGCGTTTACATCCAGCGCTCTCACTCCCAGTGAGGGCCGCATGGTGAGAGTCCATACTAATTTGTAATGATGAAAGTGAACCGTTCTACTTACTTTTGAAGACAGTTTCAGAGCTACCGTGTACAAGCATTCTCCATGGCGTGTCTAGAGGAAATGTCCATATCATAACATGTCTCATTGAATTAATAGAATTTAAACTGTTATATCCGTCGCCACGTGCGCGGATTCTATTTGGCATATAACTCATATGACCTGCAAGTAGTTAGATTGAATACGTTAGTCTTTATAGAAAGCTGTAGTATCATTAGTTAGATTCAGTTGCCTTTGAATTGATATTTATATTTATAATTATATTTGTTACATTAATTCCTGTAATTAAACTGCCCTACAGTTCTGCTAAAAATCAAAGCAATTGATTTATTTCGTTTTTAGAGTGCAAGTATTTTTTTTTGTGTGTTCGTCGATTGTGGGAGCGGACCTCGAAAGAGTGTCAGTCGAAATATCCCCATGTAACCCACATCGCGACACTGGAGGGGACACTACACGACATTGTTTAATTTATGGTTTATTTAGATTAGATTATAATATCGTTTTTCTCTTTGATTAACTTTTGTTTCTTTTCAGTTTCAGTGCTCACGTGGTCTTCACGTTGAGCTACTTTAATTACTTCATTGTATTTAGGTTTGTATACTGCTTTCTTTGATTATTTGTTCCACATATTTCCGGCTCTCCCATTGACCCGAGGACCGAGGCCAAGGAGACTTCAACATAACTGAACGAAGAAAGACAAACGTACTGACTGTGGTGTACGCAAAGGCTACAGGAATCTCCACCAGTTCCTTGAGTTAAGTGATTCCATCCTTAATATTGTCTGCGTTAAGGAGTTGAGTGTTCCTCCTTCTGTTTTACAGGCTGATTTTACTTTTTCTCTGTGTTTAGGAACTCACGGGCGGTGGCGAGGGCGTTCTTACGTTTGCGGGTCCCCCCTGCCAAAGTGGTGGCTTGGTCGCAGACTCTGCCGTCTCGACGACAGATTGTGCGGTCTCGCAACACCAGTGGTTATTGAAACTGTGGGAAGTCGCATTCGCGAGAACGGACTTTGATAGGGATCTGTACACTTTGTTTAGATTGTAGCGTTCCCATCTTCCTCGTTGTTTTAGGAAGACGTCTCTCTTGTCCTCTTCTTAATCCTATCTGTAAATATGTTCAGACTGTAGGGTTTGTTATTGTCCGTCTTTTCTTGTTGGTCTGGCGTCTAGTTTCGTGTTTTTTTTGTTTTTTTTATTACACCTTACGTACATTATAATTATACATTCCTTTGTTTAATATAATGCCTGTGTGAGTCATGTGTCTACATTGACGCATTGATTGAGTTTATCTGGTTATTGTGACGTATAAGGCTGATACGCCAGAGTATATAGTTATATATTGGGAATATTGATTCCCCATTCAAGTGCAGTTGTGCACCTGCCTTGAATATCCAGTATATAATTACTGAAGTTATTGTTCTTTAAAGAGAACTACCGGTAATAAAATTACCTTGCAATTGCAATTATACAAGAGCTATAGAAAAATAGCTAAAAATATTAATCAACGATCTAATATTCGTTGATTCACGTGTAATTATATATTACATCGGCAGTGATAACAGTAAGGACACTGCGATTTCATTGAAGAAGGAACATTGTTTGTATTTTGTCGTCTTCTAGGGACGTCGACCCGACGAGTGCAAATTGCCTCAGGGATTAATAATCGCGGAGTTAAACAAGTAAATATTTTTTATCGCGTATCGGATTAACGTAAATACTACAGTGATAACATAGTACACTGTCAGACGGGCTATTGCGTGAATTTATCCGGATACCTGTCCATTAACATTAATAGATCTCCTGTAGAGACCTATTGTGAGTGTAACTAATCATAATGGCCGATTACACTTCCTATATAAATTCAGCGAAGCTGTTAGGCATACCCGAGGACCAGCTGGCTTCTTGGTGCGAGAGTAAACTACAAGAACACCTAGCTAGAGAAGAGCGGGCCGCAGAAAGAGCCGAGAAGGCCGCGGAACGCGAACGACAAAGAGAAATAGAAGAAAGAGCCGACAAAGTGGCTCATCGAGAGCACGAAATTGCCCTAAAGAAATTAGAGCTGCAAGGAAACCAACCGACCGCGGTTCCAACGAATAATGTTAAAGCAAAACCAAAGCTTCCAACCTATAATGATAAGGTCGACCAGATCGATTCTTATATTCATCGTTTTGAGCTCCACGCGGTAGCCGCCGGATGGGAAAGAACTGAATGGACTTCGTGCCTTGCAAATTTATTAACGGGACGTGCACTTGAAGTATTCCATGGCCTCAACATCGAGGATTCTAAAAATTACGACATCCTTAAAAAGGCTCTTTTAAAGCGTTTTCAACACACCGAGGACGGTTTTCACCAAAGATTCCGGAGTTGTAAGCCAGATCCGTCCGAAAATTTTTCAACGTACGTCGACCGCCTAAAGCACTACTTAGACCGCTGGATTCAGCTGGCTGGTGTCGCTGACGGTAATTTTAAAGGGCTTTATGAGCTCGTTCTGAAGGACCAAATATTTAACGCGTGCCATTCAGAGCTAGTCTCCCACATTAAAGAGTGGGCACCTAAGACGTTATCGGAAATCACGTCCTTAGTAGAACAGTACGCGTCCGCACACCCTAATCGTTCGCTGGCTAAAGCCAAAACTAGCGAACCGTTTTATGCCGGAGTCGGTGGAACTGCGCCAATGGGTACAAGAAATTCTCGACCAGTTCATCGCCAGACGCCGCCTCCGCGTGCATATTCCGAACCGCCGCCCAATAAAGCTCGCGGTTTTCCAAGCCGTGCTGGACCTCCCACTCGGGGACATTTTATTCGCTATTCAGGTCCACCCCGTCGTGACGTTAACGAGGGCTACCACTATCAGAGCCTACCATGTCCACCTCCTTGGGCATATTATAATAATCCATATAGTGCACCTCCAATGCAACCCAGACGTAATATATATGACAGCATTACGTGTTATCGGTGCAATAAACCAGGTCATACGTCAAAATATTGTAGGGTTAAGTTTGAAGCTGCAAATGCTTGCACCGTCATTGTTCCGGCTGCACAGAGTAGCCGTACCGTTGAAATTACGTCGCCCATGACGGGCACCGTTCCGGTTATGTCGGCCCTCCATCAACACGGGTCATTGACCTTATATGAGGGTCATGTTAACGCCATACCCGCGTCTGTCTTACGCGATTCAGGTTGCACCACTATCGGTGTTAGGGAATCACTGGTCAGACCGACCCAGCTGATTGAACAACAGGCAACTTGCATTACTTTCGGGGGCTCCGTCGAGCGATTCCGTCTCGCGTATTACCAAATCCGGTCGCCGATCTAATTATTGGTAATTTACCACAGGTTAATGATACACCTGACGGCCAGTTAAAAGTTTGGAACGAAAACGTTGCGTGTGTCACCACACGACAACAGTCAAAACGTCCACCGGATGGTAATTTACAAACCCCTGCGTTTGATTTTAATGTCACGCCTACAGTTTTCTATAAGGAACAACAAAGCGATCCATCACTAAAACCGCTGTTTGCGAAAGTTCAGCCTCAGAACCGAAATGCCTCTCCGTTTATCATTAAAAATGAATTATTATACAGAAATTTCCGAAATAAACGTGAGACCATTGAACAGCTCGTGGTGCCTAAGTCGTTCCGTCGCGACATTCTGCGTCTCGCGCATGATACATCATTTTCAGGCCATCAAGGTTCAGCCAGAACCAAATCACGGATATTGGCTCATTTTTTCTGGCCTGGTGTATACGCGGACGTGAACCGTTTTGTGGCGCGCTGCGATGTATGTCAAAAACGTACACCTAAAGGTAAAGCATCACGCGCACCCCTTCAGGAGATGCCTCCAGTCTCAACACCATTCGAGCGTGTCGCAGTTGACATAGTAGGTCCTCTTAGTAAATCAGACAGAGGCCATCGATTCATCCTTTCGGTAATCGACTACGCGACGCGCTGGCCTGAGGCTATTCCTTTGAGAGACATTACGGCTGACCATGTCGCTGAGGCGCTTGTTACTATTTTCTCGCGAGTCGGATTTCCGACCGAGATTCTTTCAGACAGAGGACCACAATTCACCTCTGATCTATACAAAAAGGTACTAGAATTAGCGGGAATTAAACAGAAATTAACGTCCCCCTATCATCCGCAGTCAAATGGTTGTTGCGAGAGGTGGAATGCGAGCATGAAGTCTATGCTAGCACGCGTATCCGCCGACAAACCTGGAGACTGGGACCGTCAGCTCCCCGCTATTCTCTTCGCCTATAGGGAACTCCCGAACGCGTCCACGGGTTTCTCCCCATTTGAGTTATTATACGGACGTAAACCACGTGGCCCGATGGCCATACTTAGTCAATTGTTCGCCGGTTCTGAAACCGACGATTATGATACGCGATGCGCGTATCAATATGTTGTCGATCTCCGACAACGAATTATTAATGCATGCAAAACCGCTCTGCAATTTGCATGCGCTAGAGCGAGTTCTTCAAAATTTTATCGCGATCAGGGCGCCCAAATGCGCGCCTTGTCCGTCGGAGATCTGACACTTGTTCTTTTGCCGCAAACGCAAAACAAACTCCTTCTAACTTGGAAGGGACCATACAGAGTCCTTAACAGACTCTCCAGAGTGAATTATTTGATAGATATTCGTGGGCAGAGGAAAATATTTCATATTAATATGCTGAAAAAGTACCTGCCTAGCGATGATCGTCGTAACAACTCCGTTCATGTCGTCCCAAGGGCCAACGCGGCTTTAGTTACTGTCGACGACGAGGACCCTTTGAGTATCGACAAATCGTTGCCCATATTACAGGCCACCGAGAGTATAAACGATGTTAATATCAATGATGAGCTTGCGCCGTCGCAGAAACAGGATCTTACACACCTGCTCCAAGAATTTGCCACGGTGTTCACTGATTTGCCGGGTTGTACGTCTTTAGTCCAACATGTAATACGACTTCAGACAGACGTACCGGTATTTGTTAAACCGTACCCACGCCCGCTGCACGCTCACGAAACGATAATTACAGAAGTACGTGCCATGCTACGGCTAGGCGTGATAGAGCGATCAACAAGTCCGTATTGCTCACCGATTGTCCTGGTCAAGAAGAAAGACGATACCGTGCGTTTTTGTATTGACTATAGAAAGCTCAATGCTATAACCATCTATGATGCGGAACCCATTCCCAATCAGGAGGACTTATTCGCGCGGTTATCCAATGCAAGTATCTTCTCTAAAATAGACTTATCCAAAGGATATTGGCAGATTCCTCTCGAAGAAGGAAGTAAACAATATACAGCTTTTCAAACCCCTTTGGGTTTAATGCAATGGAAATATATGCCTTTTGGACTGGTTACTGCACCAGCCACTTTCGCGCGCATGATGAACATCTTGCTAAATGAATTGCGCTGCGTTCTATCATATTTCGATGATATATGTATTTTTCAGGCTGATTGGGCTGGCCACTTAATGGCCCTTCGTGAAGTTTTTGCCGCTCTTCGCCGAGCTGGCCTTACCGCGCGACCCAGTAAAGTGTTCCTAGGATATCACCATATAAACTTTTTGGGTCATACCATAACCCACGGGGTTCAGACTCCAGACGATCGCAAGATATCCAGTATTTTGAAACTGCAACCTCCTAAAACTAAAAAGCAAGTCCGTAACTTGTTGGGACATTTGAATTATTACAGGAAATTTATACCAAACTTTTCCTCTCTCTCAGCCCCGTTATCTGATCTAACGAGGAAAAATGTTCCAAATAGAGTCGTCTGGACGCCTCAGTGCGCTGATGCCCTTCAGACTATTCAGAATTTATTTTCTACTTTCCCCCTGCTTGTTTTACCCGATATACGCCAGACATTCATCGTCCGAACGGATGCATCAGATAAAGGAATAGGCGCCGTGTTACTCCAACAGCGTGACGGTTTCTTGCGACCGTGCTTATATGCAAGCCGGAAATTACTTGATCGAGAGACGCGCTATGCGATTGTCGAACGAGAGTGCCTCGCAATTGTTTACGCGGTAGATGCATTTTCTCGATACTTATTAATGTCCGAATTTATAATTGAAACGGATCATCGACCATTACTGTTTCTTAAGACGAACAGAGCCAAGAATGCTCGACTAACCAGATGGAGCCTTGCGCTCCAGGAATACAAATTTACTATTCGGGCTATACCTGGGGAGGATAATTTACAAGCTGATGTATTGTCCCGTTTGATTTAGTGTTCTAAAATAGTCTGTTAAACATTAAGGTTGAGCATTTTTCACCTTTTTCGGAGACCGTGGATGGTTTCACATTATATTGTCCTACCAATTATGGACATTCTTTCTCAAAATTTCCATGTGATTCCTTTTTCCACTAGCGTCCATCCTGACCATGACCTGAGTTTCAGACAACCTTGACGCCTTTGTCTGCGGGTCAATGAGATGAGAAAATGGCAAACCGAGCGACCAGACCTACTGCTGCCAGGATACCATTACTTTAATTAACTATTGTTCGTTCATGTTCTATGAATGTATTAATTACGCTCAATGAAGCGATGAGCTAGTTGCTCAATATTTCAGTCTTTACAGTATGTCTGTGTGAGAGAAGTTTATCACTTTAATTCTTAAGTGCTACAATAATTATATATTATCACAGAACGTCGCATATAAACATACATATGCTATTGTCCATCGATAATGCACGTTCTTAGAACTTTTTTTTTCGACTTTCAGTAACGATATATTTTTTACTATATAGCCCTTTCCAAAGTACTATTACATAGCAACGTTAGTAGACAGTTATGTCGTTCAAACCCTAAGTTTTCACTGGGGTGGGGGATGTGTCAAGAATAGATTTAATTCATAAATGTTTCCACTGACTAAATTTTTGTGAGAGAGCAGTGAGTAATTTTTACAAACGTAATTATTGTGCGAGCCAGCATAACTTGGTCTCGTAAACAATTTGTTTTGAACAGTTTTTTTTATAATAGATAGACAGAAGGTGTGGGGAAGGATAGACGGACAGCGTAGGTGTGCATGGCTGAGCACTTTTTATATCTCGTGTTTTGAACTAGGTTTAGTAGAGAGGGCAGGGGTGAGTAGGAATTAAATGTTATTGAGACTTCTGTTGACGTACAGAAAATACCGTGATCCAGAGTAAAAGCTCGGGGTTTTGAACATGTTAAGAATTTATTGCTATAAAATTACATTTTATTGTCTTGGGTGATTCGACCTTTGATGTCGACCCAAGGTCGTTGCGTAGGGCTGTTACTTAAAATAACTCAGTTCGGCAGCTGAGCTAGAAGTGGTTGCACCAATCACAATCCAGGAATTAGACGGTAAGCTGCAGATGCAGACCAGTATTTAAGGCCATACAGAACTTAGTTCTGGGCCACATGTAGACAATCCATTTACGAGGTGGTCGGCGATAGTCCTCAGCCAGATGAGAGACATAGAGACGCAGTTGAGCAGTCCATTGTGAGGAGCCTGATTTAAAGCTCCAGAGCCTAAGCTACTTGGTTTGATATAAACCCACAGCGTTTACATCCAGCGCTCTCACTCCCAGTGAGGGCCGCATGGTGAGAGTCCATACTAATTTGTAATGATGAAAGTGAACCGTTCTACTTACTTTTGAAGACAGTTTCAGAGCTACCGCCAGACAATGCATGGTTGTACAAGCATTCTCCATGGCGTGTCTAGAGGAAATGTCCATATCATAACATGTCTCATTGAATTAATAGAATTTAAACTGTTATATCCGTCGCCACGTGCGCGGATTCTATTTGGCATATAACTCATATGACCTGCAAGTAGTTAGATTGAATACGTTAGTCTTTATAGAAAGCTGTAGTTTCATTAGTTAGATTCAGTTGCCTTTGAATTGATATTTATATTTATAATTATATTTGTTACATTAATTCCTGTAATTAAACTGCCCTACAGTTCTGCTAAAAATCAAAGCAATTGATTTATTTAGTTTTTAGAGTGCAAGTATTTTTTTTTGTGTGTTCGTCGATTGTGGGAGCGGACCTCGAAAGAGTGTCAGTCGAAATATCCCCATCTAACCCACATCGCGACATTGATCGTTTATTCTATTGCCTATATGGGAGTCTATGGAGTATGGGAGCTGCAGCCTGACTTATAACAGTGTCAGCGGTTAAAAGTATTAATGATGAATATCCGTCATGGAGTAAGTATGGAAGTCATGCCTTCCAGCAGTAGATTAGGAAGTTGCGATTGTTTTTCTACAGAGGAGGAAGAACAACACCTTCTTGGCTTCTCAACTTCTTGTCCTTTGATTAACGACATCGTGGCTTCTTGGTTTCCCGACCTATTGGTTACCTGCCGATACCTGTTGATCTAACTGCGCAGTCAAGCCAGAGTAGAGAGGAAGAACCAGTGCCCAGATAGCGCCATACACCCCTAAAGGAGAGGTTTCCTTATGCTAAATGTACCCATGTGTTTTATAAAATGTGCTAGAAATTGAATATTACGAAGCCTTTTAATTATCATGTGCTGATTTGCATCAACGATTTCATTCCATCGAAATTCACGTGAAATTGTATGACCTATGTTCCTGTTATTATTGAATGAATTAATAATTATTGTATATATAAGCAATACAGATATCGTTTGTTATAACTTATAGAAGAGAGATAGTCGATTACTTAGTGTGTTTGTGCCGTGCCTATCACGGCTGGTGTCAGAAGAAAGTTAGTGAGAGAAAGTGGAAACATCACACCAGAGACAGTGTTTGCCCCAACCAACGATGCCTTCGCCAGAATTTCCAGTGACGATCTCAACAAACTTCTCGGCTCACCAGAACGTCTTAAAGGTAAGACCAATCCATATGAATACAATATCCCTTTTTTGGGGGCAACTTCCAGTTTTTTCGGTGTGAGCCTGCAAGGACCTTGACAACCATTGTCTTTAAGTCTGGTGGCACACTGAGTCAGGTCTGATTTGTCTCGCTTATAGTGTGATTGTTGACTTTGGAGTTAAAAACGAGACCTTGTGCAACGGCGGGACCGCGGCCGAAACAATTCTGCCTCACGAGTTCGGGCGCGACAAAAACTGTCTTGAGTCAGCTGGTAGGAAGAGAGACCACCCCCGCTGGGTCAAGACAGACGCAAAACAGACATGACAAAGTGCGTAACCAGACATAGTGATTCCTTCTGGCTTGACTATAATCTGGTACATGTACACTGATGAATTTCAATGGCAGGCCCATCAGCACACTGGCTATGCAACTGGATAACACAGGTTAGGGGCAAAGAGAATGTGAGATCATGGGCACTGGCAGTGCATCTTAAGTTTGTCTTGAAGTAGCTAAAAAAATCAGTGTAAATTGCGATAGTAGTCAGATGTTCGTTTTTGGGAATGCAGCCTATGGGTATGTTTCACTTCACAAAACCATAATTTGAGATGTTGTCTATCATGCAATGCTCCGCCGTTGTTTTGAGTAAAAGTAGTTTTTTTTAAATTTGGAGAAGCACAATAATTCTGCGTCGGTAGAATTGTGTATTCCGTTCATATATGTATGCGAAAGTTCGAAAATGCAGTTAATGTTTATCTTTTATCATTCAGAAAATTGTATATATTTGCATGTGATTTGTAATTTTGGTTATTGGATGGAATTCGTCTCTGCACCACTGAAATTTATTGTGTCTTTACCTTGACCTTTGCAGAGACCCTGGAGTATCACGCAATCCCCCATACTCTTTACTCCAAGGGTCTGTGGAATCATGAATATCCCAAATCCTCAGACAGTCACGAGGATAGGCTTCACATCAGAGTGGGATGTAAGTATATTGCCTTACCTTGCTAGTAATAATATACATCTTTCTGTGTGTCTGGTTGGTTGAAAACCGATGAGAGAAAGGACGGGATGAAGATGATAATTAAACCTGTACGCAGCTTTCTTGTTAAGAGAAAGAAAAGACGATGGATGGATGGATGGATGGATGGACGGATGGATGGATGGATGGACAGATGGATGGATGGATGGATGGATGGATGGATGGATGGATGGACGGATGGACGGACGGACGGACGGACGGACGGACGGACGGACGGACGGACGGACGGATGGACGGACGGACGGATGGACGGACGGACGGATGGACGGATGGACGGATGGATGGATGGACGGATGGATGGATGGATGGATGGATGAAACATGCAAGTTTCTTGCAAGGAGAAAGAAACGACGATGGATGGATGGATGGATTGATTACCAGACTGATGGATAAATGATTGCACGGACAGACAGATTGGTGAATAAATCAACGGTGGAGAGATGAATGAAACTGAAAGACTGAAGGTGCATACGTGCATGAAAAGAAAAAAATTCACTGACCGAGAAGATAAACTCTGAAAGACAATCTAAGAGTTTAAAAAACGTGACTATTTCTCTTATGTTGTCTCCCTTACAGCCAGCGGTGTCACTATCAACAATGCCAAAGTCATAGAAGCTGACCACATTGCTACAAACGGAGTTGTCCATAAAATTGACCATGTCCTGATTCCTATTCGGGTCATTTTTTGGTTGAGAGCAGGCAAATAAAAAGAACACGGCCAGCTAAGCATGTTTTGATATTATACATGTATAATTGTTTATCGTTAAAACGTTACTTGCTTCTCACGCACATTTCGATAAACATGTATATTATATAAAATTTTGTCGTTTAGTATTTCTTATCCAATGTAATACTAATAGTGAAAAATATGTACCGTATTGACATTGTGAACAATATGTAGAAGTTTGAGATAAACCATTGTGAAAGATTGTTGTAGATAATACACCGGTACTTTAGACCTGTGAGGTTGTTTGTAGTAAATGCTGTTGGTGTTATGTCGAATTTACTTTTACTTGTTTAAGGTGATAATGTAAAATTGTGATGCATTTTCAAGAATAATCATCAAAATGTTTTATGAGCTAATTAATTTCTTCACTCTTATTTCTTGTTTTGGGCGTCAGTTGTGTATAACTGTGTCAACACGTAGTACAGTATTAAGTGCAGTTTAATTGAAATTCTAGTCAAATCATTTTACAAAAAGTTCGACACCTTAAAATGTCCTAACTCTTGGTAATGTGACTTGTGAGTGGATCTGGCAAAACTGGGCTTCAGGTGAAATGTTTACACTTCCTTAAAGAATCAAAATAAAATACATGTATTTCTAAGATGGTTTCAAGCAAAATTGTTTAACTGGGTGTAGCAAAATGGCTAATCTTTCATTAAAAATTTTATAAGCAAATCTCCATTTCTGTTGAAAATGTTTCCACCATTTGGAGGGATTTTCCTCGGAATTTGGTCGTTCACTGTAAGCCTGATTTCACACTCACAAATATGTCAGCTGTGCATAATTATGTCTATACAAGGCATTATGCAAGACATATAAATATATAAATTTACTTCTAGTCAAATTATGCCACAGAAAGGTCACTCCTGCGATATTTAAGGCATCATACCCTAATTTTTACAAAAATGGTTGAAACTGACTACAGTATTTATTCTTTGTCAAAAAACAATTTTTTGAGAATTTATTCTATACATGAAATCTCTTTACAAACACTTCAAAAAAAAAAAAAGCAGTAAATGTCTGAATTTAACTTGGATAGACAAACAGGTTTAGCTACTGTGTCTTCCAAATTAAAGAAACTGATTTATCCTCAAAGTTCGCTGCAAGTCATGGGATCACGTGAGCACAGGTCTGTTCAAATATCTTTATGTTCAAAAAAAATGTGCCACTAGTGGTTAACCTGTTCCAACTTACAAAGAACTGGAGAAGAGATTACAGTGTATATCATTGCGAGGGGCATATGTCCAGTCAAAATCCAAAACTGGTCTAAAAACCCACCTTCACCAGAAACACTTTAAGTTCAAGTCTCATTCCCAATCCCTTTACTTTCTCAATTCATTTTACTTTTGCTGTTGTATTGTTTAATTTCTGCCTTATTTATGTGTCTTTGTTATGTGTTTGTGAGTATGTATGTCTGACATAAAGAGTGTATGCAATAGATTGTGCGGTGAGAAAGAGAGAGGGGGCTTGATTTGCAGATGGAGAGAACAACACATACTGTAATGACCTTGGAGCAATTTTCTTTAATTGGGCGTTAAACAAAGGATCTTAATTATCATATCACTCAAGCAAGCATGGAAATTTTACTCAGATTACTCAGAATCTTTGTTCAGTTTGTCTCATGATGGTAAGGATCAAACATTCACTATTTGCAAAGACAATGAAGAAAGGAGTATTGTGTTCAAGCTGTGAACATGAGAGATTATAGATGACGACAGTGACAATACAGCTTGTGGAAATGCTTTTTAAACCCTATGAAAAACTGAAGGTCCTTGTGTATTGGCAGAATATTTCTTTGGTGTTGTGCATGGGGAACTCATTTCTGTACCGCTTCACCTACTGAAATCTTATATAATTTACATGTATTTCAGACTGAAGATGATTCTTTTAAAATTTGGGCAGCCCAATATGTACAAATTTTTTGGAAAACAATTTTTCCAATAATTTCGTTTTCCAGCGGTCCATGTTGAAAAATAATAAAAGGCACCAGGATGCACATATACAGTTTGGGCTGTTTCCCTGCAGACAGGAAAATCTAAGTGTAAGATATTTGGGCAGTTCTGGCTTTATAGGGTCTATGAGAAAGAAAGAGAGACAGATTGAGCGAAGAGGAGGAATAGGGAGAAAGAGAGGGGAAGACGAAGCAGGTTTATCTCATTCAGCGCCAGGTACTCAGTAAACTTAGAAGTATAAATTGTCACTGCTCTACAATAATGGCATATGTGTGGTGTTCTAGGAAAACCCGTCACATGGGTCAAATTTCACATTTTGAGATATACAGCTATTACGAAAGAGGGCCATTTTCTGTGTATTTTGCTTATTATTTGAAATTAATATCTCAAATAGTTTTTGAGATATGGCCGTTTAAAGTGTCAGGTGTAGTAACTGGAGAAACTGAGAAAAATTACCTTGCAGGCCTATATCTTAAAAGCAGCCTGTGCGTCATCTAACGGGTTTTCCCGGAGTGCCACACATATGCCAAACTTATGCCCAAAGGCAACTGATGGTTCATTGCATTCCTCAGCATGAGGGCTTTCAGATTATATTACAGAAAAAGAAGTGTGCCAATAGGAAAATGTAATAATCCAATAGAATCATATAAGTCACCAAATCACAGGAACAGAGGCAGTTTTTTCATAATAGCTCAAAAATGTAAAAAATGACTTATGCCATTAGCGTAGAGCAATGTAAAAATGAATGTTATGCAAAGAGGACATTTAAAACAAAAGGAAAAACTAGATGTAGGTAGTCCAAACTGCCCCGCTGGAGGGGCAAAATCCCGTTTTGGCATAATTTTAGGCCAGCATTACAAGGAGATACTACTGCTGTGAGCTTATGTAAAACATTGTGTATCCTACAGCAAAATAAAGTTCAATTCTTCCTCTGTCAAAGTATATTATCTTTTGTATTGTTTAATGTGTGTAGCCATGTGTTTTTATTGCTTGAACAAGACACAGTCTTGCCGTTTTCGCCCTGAGCCGCACATACCGATTTGAGCCCCTCATAACAAAGGACCGCGGCGCGGCGCGCCGATGTAGCGCACGTGTTTGAAAATAACTCGCACAGAAAGCCAGATAAATGAGGTTTAATTCAATGTATTTTTCATCCTGTTTTAAGTTGAAATTCCTTTAAAAATCGTTTGTTGATCGAGAAACTGGCAGAAACTTTAATAGATCAGGATCAAAATTATACGCAAATGAACCTCAGCCTTTGTATTTTCAGGGTGTGCCAAAATTAGACTTAGGGCATGTTTCGGCCGAAAGCGCCGACTGTTTTTATAGACCCACCCAATACTTAATTTCGTCACCTTTTTCTGACACTCAGTGTTAAGTCAATGGCGACGCGGTTGACCTAATTTGCAATTAAAAAAATAATAAAAACATTATTTTTGTCTCCCTTGTAAGAGTTCACACAAAACTGACGTCGGATGACGTTTGATGATTAAACATAGTAAAATGAGATGCTTGTACTATATTTGTACCCCTCGAAAAAATTGAGTGTAATGTACACCCCCTGGACTTGGAAACGGATAATTTTTAATGCTGTGACTCAATAAACAGTCATTTTACGGGCGGTCAAAGTTGGACTATTGTGCAATCTGCAAAAGGTAGCAAATTCGAGGTGTTTTTTTCACTTTTGAAAATTCCATAACTTTCAAACCCTTTAAGACAGAATGACAAATCTGGTATCAAAATTCTTAGAAAAGCAAGCTCCATCAGATTAGACAATAACTGGTGAGTTGTGACAAAAAGTAAAAATCAGTTTGGACTACCTACTTAACTGGATGCTGTTCTGGGTTAAAATTTCACTCTCAGTCGGATGAGGTCAAATAAAGGAAAAGGCAGATGAAATGGAAGGAAATAGTCACGTCAATCAAGTTCTTACAACAAATAAAAACAATGATAGAACTGACAAAATGCAAATGATGTTAATATCTTTATTCAAGAGATGTTGTCTCTATTTAGTCTAATGATTATGTACAATTATAAATATCATAAAGAAGAAAAAAAAATTTTAAAAACGCTTGGTTGTATATATACTATTGTAGTTCAGCACTCACTGAAATAAATTGTGCTGAAATAATGTGAAGAGCCTAAGCTATGCAAAGACATAAAGCTTAACAGAGACTATGTCATTGGCTTTAGACTTACAACCAAAAGGGAACACATCGAGGGGGAGGGAAAGGATATAAAACTATATTTTTCCCAGGATAATTGACGACTACTGATTGTGAAGCCATTTAATTTTGTAAAAGAACACAAAAACATATTAAATTGGTCAGAAAACACTGGAAAAAAAAATCCATCTATTTCAGGACGATAAAATATTATCCTTAATGTCGACATTTACTCTTTTTCAATTTTTTTCTTTCTTAAATTTGAACTCCTGATTTTGGTAAAGCCACAGAAAGAATGAATTAAAATTATTACAAAATTATTATTTGCAAAATTTATGTAAAATAACAGAATTAGAAAAGATTTGAAGATAAAATGAAATATTTCTCCCAACTAGAAAATAGAAAAGTCATATATCTATTAAATTCATACTTATCTAATCTATTTACAAAAAAAAAAAAAAAAAAAAAAAGACAAGCACCTTTAAGATTGGAAATAACAAGTGCAGAATATCTCTTGCACCACTGCCAGTCAATTAATAGACTGCAGGGTGTCGATGAAGCAAATGACACTTTGGACTACACCAGCACAAGCTATTTATTACTAACAGATGTATCTGTAAAGAGACTCCAAACTTTACATATTTCATAAGGGTTACATTCACACAATAATGATGTCCTGATTCAGTAATCTCAGTCTAGCTTTCATGGCAAAATGAGGTGCTGCAGAAATCTGGGCGATGTATCATTTAGGCAGGTGGGCTCAGGGCATCCACACCAGGCAGAATTTTCCCTGCAATAACAAAATGTTTATTTTGATGGTTAGAAATATGATTACTTCTCTGACAAAAACAATAACTATTTTTTTTAAAATCCAGATCCACCAATACCAATAAACAAGTCACCATTTCTACTAAGATATAATCCCTTGCATTTATTTACCTTGCATGTACTCCCTCCCTTGACTGATAGCTCAACCGTTCCTTGTTATTGCCTATGCATAGCCTGAACAAATTGCAGGTAATTCTCTTATAATTTGCCCTTATATCAAATAATCATTAATCTGTTTTTCAAATAATTCCCAATTAACACCCAGACTATGCGTTAAAGGGAAAGCCCACTGACTGGGTCAATGACCTAATTCACAGAATATCTTATCTGAGTCAGTGCGCCTTGCCAACGTACACGGACAGTTATGCATGTGGTTTGTATTGGTAAGCATGAAAACATTTCTGTTACGCCTTATCACATTTGACAGATGAATTAAACAGTGAAACCTTTGTCTCTAACCAATGATCTGGCTTATGAAACCAAACTGACAGCTATAATTTTCTTGAGAACAAAAACCTAATAGCTAGCCTTGCCCCACAATCCCTAACAAATGGTTTCATCCAGATTGCACATACTAATAAGCCAATGTGATATTTGGGGCACACGTCATCTCAGAGCTCTCTGATTGGTGGCTAGACAAAGACAACTTTAGATGGTGGCCAGTTTAGGAGAGAATGAGGTAATATTGCAAAGCTAAAGCTGTTGAGCAACACTTCACATGTCACTGCTACGCCATTTGATAGTGTGGGGAAAGCCTTTCAGAGCTTAATCTTTGTGATTCCGACCAGTGGTTCACTGGTTAAAATGTTCTCGTCACAATGCCTTTGATTTAGAAAATGATCAAAAAGACTGTAGTCACTTCTCAAAGAGGACAGTGACCTGAATCATGAAATCACAGCTCCTGCCTGGCACAATGAGCTTGACCCATCGTATTTTCACTGTGAACGCAGCCAAACCTTGGGAAGGCTACACTGTGATGGTGTGCCTATCGCAGCATGAGGGTTAACATTTGAACATTTGTTTGACGTTAAGATTTTATCTGACAAGACTTTAAAAAAAAAAAATCAACATGTTCACCTTCCAACAACTCCAAACTGGCACCACCTCCTGTGCTGACATGGCTAACTTTCTCTGTGGTGTTGAATTTCTTAGCACATGTTGCTGTGTCACCACCACCTGAGAAATGATGAGCAATGAATTAGGCACAGCTTCAAGGCTTAACTCGTTTGCCCTGTTAAAAGTTTTGGATTACCATTAAGTAAACATTTATGAGGATAGCAAATAATTATACTTATTCCATAAGATGATTAAAATATAGAGAATATTTGGAAAAATTTCTAACCTGCAGCTTTTCTTTACAGTATTGGTATGCAAAACATATGAAATACATTTCAAGAAACCTCAAATCATGGCTAATACCTTTCAAACATTGACATCACTGATTCATCAATTAAGAAATTGCAAACTGTACTATTTCTTCATCATTTAGTTTCACTGGCACTGTTGTGATGATAAGTGTATCAAGATCTGATCTATCCAAAATAGATGTTCCCTCAACAAATAATTTATGCTATCCTCTCATAAACTCCCCATAACTGTATATCCTGTAGCTGAACCAACCATGAAACATAATCCTAAATCACTCACCAATGATGCTGATTGCTCCTTTGGCAGTAGCTCTCACAACAGCATCCATCATTTGTTTGGATCCTGTACTGAACTGCTCAAATTCAAACACTCCAGGAGGACTGATGGGGGAAAATGTTAAAAGTGAACAGATCTCTGAAATGTTATTATGGGTTTTCCCCTCCCCCAGGATATAAACTGACCATGGACAAAAGTAGTAAAAAGTCTTCAGGTCTATTTAATATTTTGCTGGCTAGCAAGAAAGAGCGAAACACACATGCAAACATACATACAAATAAACAAGGTACCAAAGAAATAGTCTGAAATACACGTCTTTGAAAACATTTTACGATTTTATGACCTAGGATACTCTTGGACCAAACCATATGTCTTTAGCAAATCCCATCAGGTAGGATTCATGTGTAAGAGTTCAACCCATGGCCAATTAAATAATTAAGTTTGTTTAGTCCAGTAAATCTGTGCAGTTGCTTTTTCGGCACACTGATATTAAAAGTGTATAACAGCACTTGGCAACGTGGCCATGATTTGTTGAAGATCTTAACATTTTTATCTTTAACTTTCAACATAAGTGAATAGCAGTGGGGATGAACAAATTACCCCAATAAATGTGAAGTTTATATAAACTAATAGTACTAGAACCTGATGAACAAAACTGAAAGAAATATTTTGCTGTTACAGATCACAGCCTATACTTCCAGTGGTTTCCCTGTACAGAATCTGAGGGAGGAGGGACAGAAACAGAGAGCAATTACTGCATGTGTCTCCCTCCTTGTGCACTTACCCATTCCAGACAATTGTCCTGGCTCTTTCAATCACATTAGCAAATTCCTCATTGGACTTATACCCAACATCAAGACCCTGCAACACAGAGGTAAATAAATATTCATCACTTTGCAAAACTACTAAGATAATATTTGTAAGTAAATGACTATTCTGGTCAGATGGCTACTTTAAATTTGAGAAGGATTATAACATGCTGAATACATAAATCTCAGGATGATAGAATGTATCTCATTGAAAATAACATGTGGAAGGATTCAAAGATGCATTACTGAAAAGTTTATCATACCCTTCAGCCAAGCCCTAGCCCTACCCCATAAAAAATTTGTAAAAGTAGAGTAGCAATGTTAGTACTGCCACCATCCTAACAAAGAAATGTTGACCTTTCAATGAACCACAAATGGGTTGGACCTAGTGGGATATCAGTTGTAGATTGTTTATTAAACTACTTGTCCCATGCACTACAGTTTGCAAGACAAATTTGTATTTGTTCATAGGACAGGAATTTGAAACATCTCCCATCCCCATGACTGAAACTACGCTGAAGAAAGGATAAAGAAAAAAAGTGAAAAACATGGAGATAAAAAACTAAACAAACTTACCATCCAACCCTCAGGAATGCCAGTTGCAACAGTTGCAGTTGCTGTCTTTGCATCCTCTGCAAATTTATCTCCAGTAATGAAATCTGAGGGCAGGTGAAGTTGAACATTGCGCTGTTTGGCTTTGTCAACTAGTTTGGGCACAATTTTTGCACCATCCTCATCATACAAGGAGCTGCCAATCTACAGATATGAAACAAATATTCATTTTGATTTCATTAACAATTTTCATGAAAGGAAAAGAATTTCTCAATAATATATGCCATGCGAACTGTCCACTCAAGGCAGTTTCACTGACATAAATAACTGTTTTTCCAAAAATTTTAATTTCTGTGAACCATTATTTTATCAATATAGGTTTGTGATTCAGTTCAGGGGATATTCAGTTTTTTATATTCACAAAGCTCAACAATGAGGCAAGAAAGATAAGACAGACTCCAAATATTTGTTGCAAATTACAAACACAAAAAGAACAAGAATAATTCTTTTGCATAATGGCAAAATGTGACTCTGATTACTCATCATTTTTTCAGTCTCGCCACAAAATGATTATACAAACCTTATATCTGAAAAAAAATCTTGAACAAAAAAATGCTATTTATTTCACAGTACTTCAATATATTATCGCTCGGTATGTTTCCTGCACATTATCAAAAACCCCCATGTGGACAAAAATTGCTCTTTAGCAGCTGCTTCTCCCATAAATTTTTCAAAGCTGTGGTCAGTTTGAAAACAGTTCTCATATCATATTGGAAAAAAATAGGCATCCATGTCTGGAAGCATTTGTTTTACAAGTCCCTTTAAAAGGCTACAGTTATTGCACTCTGAAGTTCCTCCAACTTGAAGTAAATACATCTGTAGAGATGCTGCATTTTACACAATTATTATCCGCATTGTCTGACAGGTCACTGTTTTACTTACATCCATGTTATGGAGCACCTTGAGAAAAGTGAATGCCATCCCTCCACCAACAATCATTTCATCTACTTTCTCCAGCAAATTTTCAATCAGCTGGATTTTGTCTTGCACTTTGGCTCTGTGGGTGATACAAGTCAGCACAGTCTCAAAACCATAACAGAGATGAAAGTCAAGGAAAAAAAAGACTATGTTCCTGGTTGAAGGTCATTGCTTTCAGGGGGCCACTAGCATTTGCACCTAAGAAGAACTATGTTCCCTGTTTCAAGACCTCAGCATAAATGCTGTGCACCAATCTCTGAAAAATCTGCTTCTAATATGTCCACAAACTTTCTGATGCTCATAAACCACATTTGATTAAGAAGAGGGATGTTAGTTGCCTTTCAGTAAAAAGTAGGTTAGTTGGAAAACTGACTGATTGTCAGGTAAAACAGATGCACTGAATCAGATCAATTGCTCAAGAACAAAGATTTCTAAGCCAAAAAATTGAAAACTGATGAAAATCAGTAAATTTACATCCCTAAAAGAAGTTCATGAAAATGACACCACCCACTCATAACATGCATCCATACTTACCCCCCTAGGATAGCCAGGAAAGGTCTGGCTGGATTCTCCAATGCCTTAGCAAAATAATCCAGCTCCACCTTCATAAGGAATCCACAGGCTCTTATGGGCAGGTTAACACCAACCATGGAACTGAAAGGTATAGATATATCAGTATTTTCAAATATTATCACTTAAGACAAAGACTGTAGATTACCCAAGTTCCAGCAGTATACTGACAAGAAAGAAATTCTACTTGTTTTTATTGATCTATCATGCTTTTTCTTTCTGAGACGGACTTTGTATTCATGCACTTAAATGGCTTTTCTTACCCAGAAAGAGAAAATATAAGATGTCATAGATAAAACAGACTGTTTAACAAGCCACTATTTCCATGATTAGGAATACTCAGTTCCTCAAGAACAAAGCCATGACCATGCACAGATGTTCTAAAATTTAATATGACCATTAGAAGCTCTTTGATAACAACTTCTTATATCTTAGTTATAAAGAGACACCAGTTACCTGTGAGCTCTGTGGGCTGTGCCAAAAGCATCATTCACATACACATCTCCGAGCTTCGTCAAAGATCCTCGGAATGCAGCTACTGAGGGCTCATCTGCTTTGACCTGAATGTTGTTGAAAATGCAAAAATTAAATATAATATACAATGCTAGAAGAAGCCTACATGTCTTGACTAAAAAAACTTTCCCTTCATGACTGAATAAAAAGGGAAAATGAAGGGCTGCACTTCATCAAACACTGCTAACAAGTCTTCCAAGTCTGAGCAGAAGAAATCACCATCAAACTTACTAGGAATTGGGTAACTTCTTTCATCTCAATGGTGTTTTTATAAACAGTGTGTGATACAATATTAGTAAGAAATTTGTAATGGATTATATTAAAATACTAGAAAACCCCTTTGTTGCCTATAGACTGAAAACCCACTGAACCTATCATGCTGAAATTTGGCAGGAAGAAATATACTTGTAGACCAAGTCGTCTATATACGAGCATGCAATCAGGTATGAACAAGGAATAATCTGCAAAATGCACAAATAACTGAGCTCTTTATTCGCCAGAGGGTATAAGCAACAAGTCATGAACAGTTGCCTTCCCTGAACGACTGGTGCCCACTGAATTTTGCCAAATTGTAGCTGCCGAATTATTCTGCTGTGCTTTATAAACTCCATTTGACGCTTCACTAAACCGTTTAACCACTGTTTAACCACTGTTTATATGAATGGCTTTCAAATTAGTATAAAATGAAAATATAATAAAATCATAAGCAACTGCTTACGTTCTTAAACCTCAGTGCATTATGCCCTTGCAAGTTTCAATAAACCCATGCTTGAATTTGAAATACATACATTTTCACCGGCACTGACAAAAATCAGGAAACTGTTTCTTCAATGATGAAGATTCTAGGTCCATAAATCAACACATTGATTTGACAAACATTTAAACTGATTAGTTCGTTGATAAGTAAAATTTCCTTTTACTTATTGATAAGTAAATTTCCTTTTACTTATCAATGAACCAAGATGGTTTCACTCAGACTAATCACAGAAGAATACCATTTTCAACAGATACACTTTAAGAAACCAAGAAAATAAACACTTCTAAAAGTTATTTTTAATTACCCTTCAAATTAGAATAAGAATCCGGTCTGCACACATATCCACTTCTCCCTTATTCTGACAAAATCATATTCTTTGAAAGAGAGTATCAAACTAAGATGCCGAGTCCAATATGATTCCTGCTTAAGTAAGTAACCCACCTTGTTGCCCTTTGCATCTACACCTTTGCCTTCTTCTTCAAGATGGAATCTTAGGTTTTCTAATAAGATGACACTTCCGGCAGGTGGGTTAGTACAAGCTTCTTCAACTTTGGATCCCACACAATCTTCAAGGAACGTGACTTTCCTGGATAGAAAACAACAATGCATTTACTGCAAGAGTATTTTACAAAATATCTCAGCTTGATTCTCTCTCTTACTATAAACAGAAATGTTTTCTTTCAGTAAACTGACATCTTGGTCCACTACACATAAAAGTATTGGCTCTTTCCCTTGCTTATTTAAAACTGAAATGTGTATTTATAAGACATTTGACTGTAAAGAAACTTTTATGAGGACTGAATCTACCAATTCCATTCATAATGTACTACTGTCCTACTGTAGGCATCGCTTGTTCGTGCCACACAATATCTGTCAAACAGCCAGATACAACAAACATCATGACTCACTTTCCCAGCAACGTCTCCAACTCAGCGACTACCGGTTTCATGCTGGCTTTTGGATCTGGGCGCCCATCAGGTCTGCCAAGGTGAGACATAAGAATTACGGCTTTTGCCCCCTTTTCCAAAGCATGCTTGATGGTCGGTAGGGCAGCCGCAATTCTGGAGGAGAGAAAAGAATACATGCTGAATGACATGCAATGAAGGAAAGATGGAAAGAAAAATGTTTTGATCACAACAAGGTCTCAAAACTGCTTCTTCAAGGGAAGGAACATCAAAAATGCTTTATATTTGGTTTAATGCTGATGATGTGCTTCAGATTTCAAGAACCGTATCTTAAAAGAATTTCAGGGTCTGCTAAAAAGAAAAAAAAAAGTTTATTGAACCACTGATTCATACAATTTCCCTCAGCAGTAAATAGTGGCATGATCATATGGAAAATTTTGTCTTTTTCATGATTCAAATATTATAATTTCATCTTGAATACTATCACCTTAACGTGGAATGTGCCAGATGTAAGCCTGACTTGAACTGATCCCTGCTATAGCCTTTATATATTTTGATTAATAGTATGAGGGGTAATCCATTCCTGAACTGGTCATGATAATTTCAGCCACTACATTTTCAAGTGCTTTCAATGATCACAACGGAAAATAACTTTTCTCTTTGTAAACAGTTGTGTCCAGTGTTGTTAGAAAAATGTCCTCTTACAGCAGCATGTTTTCGAGGAATGTAATTGTAAACTGTCTGACAGTTCTCAGAACTGAATCCATCACAGCAATATGGACAGGAAAAGGAACTTAACTGACGTCATGTAAATCAAATGTTCCAGCTAGAGTTGGTTGTCAACAGTGTAAAAGGTCCTTGTAACTGATAGATTTTTATTTATCTCATATAATGAAGCACGTTTTCTTCAAAAAATGTACATGACTAAAGATGCAAAACAATCCACTAATTATTCGTAGATGGATTTTTGGTTTGTGATTTTTATTTAGGAAGAGCTCCTTAAAATGACGATCAGTCGAGCTATCGATGAAACTTTCACTAAAACATTTTTTATGGCGAGAGCTGTCTATGGGATATAAAATCGCCCAAGTACCATAACAAGCAGGCGAGAACCAAACCTCTCTGAATTTTAGCGAGTGATAAAAGTCTAGAAAGATCAGATTAACTTCATATCATACATACACTGAAAACCTGAATTGAACAATTCCTTCGCTCGATGAGTGAGAGGCCAGCGGCAGCCACATGAGTGTCCATCTCAATCACATGACCAAAACAAACGATCCGCATCACTTCTCATTCAGAAAACGGACCAGTGTAAACAAACAGCATGTCGAAGGGGAAATCAAAAAGCAAAAATTGGAAAGCCAGAAGAGTTTGTCCTCCACTGCCCCTCATTCCTTTTTTCTATTTCAAAAACCTCCCAGAAGTAAACTCGCCTGCCGAGTTTGGGGGGGGGGGGGGGGGGGGTGTTTCGAGGCTCGGCAAAATCTGACTTTTTTTTTTTTTGGTCACTTTTTTCTGCGTTTTCCCCCCACTGATCATCGTTGCTTTGCTCCTTAGTATAAAATTGTGACTATGACTATGATTTTTTTCTAATAATTATATATTTTACATATTTTTTTAGATAAATTATTAGCCAATTCTGCCAGGTGTGAAATCACAGAGAAAGTCAGACAGAGCAAATAAAAATGAATTAAACTTCCAAGTTCCATGGAAACAAAGAAAGTAATAAAACAAAACATAGCAAATAGATCCAGGTTACCATGGAGTTCACACTGACTAAAAGAAATCATTTAGACTACAACATGTTTAAACTTTGATTTACATTTTTATTTCTGTCCCGTTCAGTGAACAGGAATTTATACATAAAATGAATGGGAATAAAGTAATCTGGATCACGCCAGTAACATTGATCAATTTCCCCATGACATCAATTTTCCAAAATCTTTTTTTAAACATTTTTTTTTCCTAAAAATGAGCAATCCTATTCCAAGGTTAAAAAAAAAACATGACAGGCCGGACCCATAGTCTCGGACTGATAACCGCAGATGCTAGCCACTGCGTCATCGCAGTCTGCGGGATGCGGGAGAACTTTTCCATAGTAGACATCACAAACCAAGAAACCCCCCATCTACGAATAAGATCAGGATCTTATTCGCAGAAGCACTTCGTATTAGCAATACCATACCTACCTCTGGTTGTTGGAAATTTTTCCATCTTTCATAGGAACATTGAAATCAACCCTGAAAGAAAAGTACATAATATAATGACAATCCAATGAAGGCATTCCCAACATTGCAGAATAATTTGTTCTGTTGATTTACAATACAAATGACCGAACTGCAAACTGCTAGATTTATTAACTCATTCAGGCCTGAATTTTTTCCATCATTGGACCGATTTCGCCAAATTGCTGCACATAAAAAATGGGTCACATTTGAAATATATGCTAAATAGCTTCGTTATTTGTTGGTCAAATCACACAAATTATACACCAACTGCAAAATAGTTACATAAGATTGCAGGCAAGGAAAGACAAATATGGTAAAAGATCAGTATGATGTTTTGCAGGAGGAAATTATGTCATTTTTAATGTTACATTCACACCACTCTTTTAGTTTGCATTGTATCGTTTGGGTATTATTTCTTACACTGGGCTTTGCTACATACAACTTTTTCTTTATGCGCAATTTTGACAGATCTATGTGTGGTGTACAAACTGTCAAACAGGCTACGAAAACAGAAAGATTTCCAAACGCATCTTAAATCCATTATACTGGTAGGCCTATAGCCTACCTTCAGGACAGACTGCACCTCCTATTGTACTCGACAGTTAATTGCCAAGCCACAGGTTAATTTACAATTATAAAAACACCCTTAAAAGATATAAGATAGGCATCTAGATTAGAGTCTAGATCTAGAATCTAGATCTAGAATAGTATCTAGATTAGATCTCGTAGGGCATTTAAATGGAAATCTGCCTAAAACTAAAATTTCTTCTGCGGCTGATGTTGTCATGTAGGCTCCTATTTTAAAGTGGGGAATCTTTTTAACTCCACAAGACGGTGGATATTTCCGTCGCATTATTGAATGCAACGCTATTTTATATTTCAATGTATTCTTGTCTACAAAATTGGCCTTCGTATACTATAAGGTCAAGGACACTAGATCTAACTGTTGGCAAAACTAGCGTTTAAGCAAGGTCAGTTGACTAAACAATTTGTACAACTCCTGTTATAAACATGGAAACGTTTTGCCAATAAACATACCTAATCAAGACTCGTTTCCCCTTCAGATCCACCTGGTCAATACTTAGCTTGTTCATTTTCTCGAATAATTCCTGAAAGAGAAAGAAAAACTGGTGTTCGGTTCACTGTTGACAGCCTCAAGTGTCACCGGAAATGAAACACCGGTAATGGGAGGGGAGGTAATTTAACCTTGACCGTACAGATTTCTTGCATGCAGTGAATTTCTCAATTAAACCCCTTGTTTACATGTTAGTGTTGCTGTCAACGCCGTTGTGTTGCAGTTTGCAGAATTGTTTACCGTTTTATTACTGTTAATTCTGGGTCATGAAAATGTGGAGTAGTACAATGCAATTCATTATTTTGTTTCAAGATGTTAAGCATTCGTTCTACGAACGGACATATAAAAATTACTCAGATATTATATATAGGTACCCAGAGTTGCCCTGGATATCCCCGATTTCGCTCTCTCTCCCTCCTATCCCCCCCCCCAACCCCTCATCACTGTCTCTCTCCACCACCCGCCCTTTTCTCCCAAAAATACTCCGAAAGGTTTGTTTTTGTCACGATTGTTGCTTCTTTGAGAGCGTTACTGTTCCCCTATTTGATTACCGTGAGGAAAAGGATCTACAAACATCTTGATACTCCTAGGAACTGTGCCTGGATCTTTTTCGTAGACTTTTCCATACCTTCCATAGCATCCAACCACATCTCCTTATTTCAAAATTGTTGGAAATGAATGACATTATCAAGAAACATTATTATAACTATGATATTCGATTTCCTTATCAATCAAATCCAGTACCGGTATGTAAGTTTGAATGTTGGACACTGTACTTTTACATCATCAACCCTTTATAAATACGCACACACGAGCGGCACAAGGCTGCGTTTTATCCCCTGTCCTATTCACCATTTATACCAGTCAATGTAGACGTGAGTTTGGCAATATTCATATAATAAAATTCGCAGGTGACACCAGCATCCAAGGCCTAAATCACAAATCCGTTCGACGAAGAGATCTATATCACAGCAATAGCCAGATTTGTTCAATGATGAAAAGGTCATTTTCTTATTATATAGAATGTAGAAGTTTCTAATCGACTTTCGGGACAAACACGACATCTTTACCACTCTTAAGCATTGATAATGAAGAGGTTGAAAGAGTTTAACATTGCACATGTATTGGGCCATGGGGCATATACGTATCCGCCACAATCTAGATTAGCACACACATATAAATCTCAATTGCCCATCCAAAAGCCAGTCAACGAATGCATTTTCTCTACAAGTTAAAATCCTAATATTGACAAAACATTGGCACTTTCCTTGGGAGGCAATGCCACAGAAAGTGACAACAACAAAATTAACAACACTGTCATCGAGAAAATATGCAGCATGACAGACACCGTAGTTTTCTGTTCTGACCATCATCCTGCACTCAAATGCTTGTGTATATAAATTTCTAGGGCTGGATTTACCATTAAGCAAAATAAGCAGGTGTTCGGGGCATCAAGGGAAGGGAGGGGGGCACCACAGAAAATTTACCATGGGCCAAATGGTGCAGCTGAACGAAAAGCCCCCCTCCCCTACATCCCCCTCCTCACCCACAATAAATGAAGAAGCTAAAATGCATGTCTCTGCGTATAAGACACGCTTTTATTTTTTCCAATTTCTAAAGTTTATCAATGTATTGTATGGTTTATATTTGTTTATATTTTGAATTACATGTACAGTAGATGGGGGCTCCAAAATCTGTAAGTGCGTAGGGTCTCTGCAGGTCTTAATCCGTCCCTATTTATAGACATCTTAAATGACAATCACCATCCCCTGTTTCGTCAAATTTCTAGATCACCCAGAAGCAAACAGAATTCTTCTTCTTCTTTCGTTCACCAATCTAAATCTGCAGATTTGTTCTTTTGAGAAAATCTACGGTTTTCTGCAGTTTGATATTCAGGTCGGTGGGTTTGGGCCAATAGAATAATACGCATCAAAGCAAACAGAGAATGACACAGAAGACCGTTTTTGCCCTCCGGAATTCGCCTCAACAAGACTTTCTATACATTATCCTAAACATGTGCCATATTTTACTAGGGTTCCATGCCATGCTACTTCATGTAGGCCTAACAAGACTGTTATTGAGTTCTGATATATTCATGTAATGATGTGTAAAATGTATGAACCAAAATGTACTCTTAAATACTCTGTGAAAGTGAATTTCCCTCACGGGATAATAAAGTGATTCCTATCTTTATCTATCATAACCCCTCAACATCTCCACCTCTATACCGCCCCCCCCCCCCAAATCTCTCTCCTTCTTCCTTCCCATTTTCCTCTCCTCTCCCTATCTCTTTCCTTCTTACTGCACCACCCCCCCCCCACCCCCCATTTGCCCCAGTTCATAGATTCTATAAAGCCAGGGCTGGATTAGTCATTAAGCAAACTAAGCATACGCTTATGGCATCAAGGGAAAGGGGGCACCACAGAAAATTTCCATTGCAGGATTTAGAACGGACCATATTATGGTGCAAAACTGCAAACGGTGCAACTAAAACAGAGTCCACCAGAAGATATCTGTGGGGTCCACCAAAAGGGACCCCCATAATAAATGAAAAAAAAATTAAGTATTTGCTGGAGTAGTATACTCCTTTTTTTTATTATTATTATTATACTCCTTTTTTTTAATGGTTTACTTTTGAATTACATCTACAGTACTAGGGGGCACCAAAATCTTTTAAGTGCTTGGGACCTCTAGAGGTCTTAATCCGGTCCTGTATAGAGCCAGATCTGTCCATATTTTCACCACATTGGCTCCTGTATATCTGCGTCACACTAAACCTTGTGGAACCGATTTTTTTTAATTCGTTAACTATTAGACTGTGGTCTGGTTTTTTGAGTTTGCTTCTTGACACTTTGATGATTAGATTTAATTGTTAAAAAAAATAATAATAACTTCTACAGTACCGGTATCGAACTGTGTGAAAAATTAAACATAAATTTGTGTTCACCTTGAATGGGAGAAAGATCCGTATATACTCAAAGAACTTTGTTCCAGAAGTACACATAATAAATCTTGAACTCGTTTGAGTTTTAACTCTTCCTTAAAATGAAGGATTCTGGTGGCGATGTTTCCCCGACTCAAACTGGCGAAGTTGTGAAAGTATCAAAATCCAACTTGTATGTGAAATCTAACAATCTACATGTATAATCTTAGCATACCAAGGGCACATCACAGGGCCACGAGAGGCGCACGACAGGACCGTCTGAGGCTCATGACAAGACCGTGAGAAAACTAAGTCGACTCACATAGGAAAGAAATATGGAAAAATAAAAGCTTTCTAAATGCTTCCAGTTGTTTCATTATTCTGATTCCCCACTTGGGTCATGAACTGTGACGTCAGTTTCAGAACGCATTTCGTTTTAATTACTTTATTTCAAAATGTGTGCTGAGTTTCAATGGAGCAGAATATAATTATAAGGCAAGGGTTTTCCGCCTTTTTCGCTTAGCGGGTCAAAGCCCATACTACCAACTGATCTTCCCCCTCCCCCTCCACACATCTTCACCCCCAAAGAAAATAATTATCCTTACCACCACCACCACCCCGACACACACACAAAGACAGACAGAGGGAGAAAGAGAAAAAGAGGGGGTGGGTGGGAGGTATCGTTTAAGTGTGTGTGTTCGGCTTGCAATGCCCCCTCCCCCAACTTCCAGAAATGTCTTGGAGGTTGCGATTGACAGGCTACTCTTGGTATTGGGGAAATGAAACGAATGAGGAAGACAGAGGAAAGAATGACAGTAAGAAAACGTGACAAAAAAGACTGCGGTCAGGGCAACTCACGTCATAGACAGTTGGTCCCAAATCCCTGAAGGAAATGTTAGAAGCAGCATATGTGCCTGTGCCCTTTAGTGTGAACTTAGTGGAAGCATATTCTGCCATGTTGACGATTTGAAACGTGTGTGCTGGATCCGACCGTAACTTGCACGGTTGCGCACTTAGATATGGTTTTGTTGTTGTTCAATGTGACGCTCAGACTGTCTCGTTTTATGACATGACAGTGGTGACTTTAACTTCAGAATTGGCTGTGGCATGGTAACTTGATCGAATCTTGTAAAATGAGTTGTCTTTGCGGCTGCCTTCTCTCCCTGTGTCCATGATTAATACGTACGCCATTTGTATGCATAACTTGGATGACATGGTAAACAATGATGCTAAAATTTCACCAAAGATCGACTCTATAAATGATGACTAAATGTGCAGTAATTTCTGTGTGTCCTTCCAACGCAGTCCCATTGTTAACTTGCGGTAATGTGGTTTGTTTTCCAGATCAGGGACTATTGCATCACTGATGCGACAAAGTCTGTTCTTTATTATAATATTATATGACCAAGGCGGAATTCTTGTTCTGTAGATGTTGAACTGTATTTTGATAAATAAATTGTGGACCTTGGTGGCGAAGGAAAATCCGTCGTGTTTCTTGAAGAGGTTGGACGTTGAACAAATGCACTGACTGGTCGAAGATGGCCGATGCCGAGGCTAACAGAGAGATGGGAGAAATTAGATGGAACGTTAGACGAGTGGAATCCATTATTGTTGCAGAAATTCTCGGTATAAGTGCCAATTTTTAAAAATCTCAATTGAAGCATATGCGCCTGCGACTTTTAGTGTGAACTTAGGGAAGCATAATTATTCTGCCATGCTGACGATTTGAAACGTGTGTGCTGGATCCGACTGTAACTTGCACGGTTGCGCACTTAGATATTTTGTTGTTGTTCAATGTGACACTCAAGACTGTCTCGTTTTATAACATAATAACAGTGGTCAATATGACTTTAAAATACGGCTTTAAAATTAGCTGTGGCATGGTAATTTGATCGAGTCTTGTGAAATGAGTTGTCTTTGCGGCTGCCTTCTCTCCTTGAGTCCATGATTGATTTTGGCCCAATTTTGACATTGAAGCGAAAGTCAGCTCCTAATGGGTAAGTTAGAAAGTCTTTTTTAGTGGCACTCGAGTTTTTGAATCAAGAATCAACTTTCCTGGATTTCGAACGACACATCTCCAGGATATTGGTGATGTAATTTCAGGGGGTATTACTTAAAAAGTAAACAAACAAATTAAAAAGAGAATCAAAGTGTGTAAAAAAGAATACAAAGATAAAATTGAAGCAAGTTTTAAATCAAATGACATGTCATCTGTGTGGAAGGGAATGAAACAGGTTACGGGGTACGATTGTATGAAGAATAAAGTGAATGTTGTGAATGAAAGCGAATTTGCCAATGAATTGAATCAGTTCTACTGTCGCTTTGACAAACACGATTTCTCCAACCAACACCAGGAAATAAGAGACAGTTTTGATTTTGATAATGATGAATGTAATATTTGTTTTGATTATGATGCTGTTGTGAAACAATTTAAATCTGTTAAGGAAAGAAAGGCATCTGGACCAGATAACATTGGAAGCAAAGTAGTGAGAACATGTGCTGAACAACTAGCAAAAATTTTTACTTTCATCTTCAACAAATCCTTTCAAAACCATTACATACCAAACATTTGGAGATTGTCAAAAATCTTACCTGTCCCCAAAAAACCAAAAATATCTGAAATGAACGACCTTCGCCCAGTTGCATTAACTTCCATTATCTTTAAATGCTTTGAAAAATTTGTTTTAACTGAACTAACGAAGGAGGTCAAACAAAATCTCGATCCTTTGCAATTTGCATACAAAGAAAACAGGAACACAGAAGACGCCTTATTGTTTTTATTGCATAACATCTACAGTCATTTAGACACTGGTAAAACCTGTGTTCGTGTGCTCCTAGTCGATTTTTCGTCTGCGTTTAACACCATACAACCGCACTTAATGTTTCAAAAGCTTACCAACCTACACGTGAGTTCTTTTTTAAAGAGCTGGATCTTCGAATTTCTAACACAGAGAAGCCAGTTTGTGGATATAAACAACACATTTTCCAAATTACTCACAACAAACACAGGAGCGCCACAAGGCTGCGTGCTGTCACCTGCCTTGTATACATTGTATACAAATGATTTCACTGTGACACACAACAACGTTTACCTTCTTAAATTTGCCGACGACTTTGCTATTTTAGGCCTTTTACCTAACTCTGGCCACGAATATTCTAACATTGTACAATCCTTTCATTGTTGGTGTAATAACAACTATCTTCTACTGAATGTTAAGAAAACAAAAGAGCTTGTTTTTGACTTTAGGAAAAATAACAACGATCCTGTTTGCCCTCTTACTATCAACAATGAAGAGGTTGAAATTGTCACAGAGGCCAAATATCTTGGCATTACTATTGATTCATTGCTTAACTGGCATGCGCATGTAACATATGTATACAAGAAAGCCAACCAGCGCATGTATTTCCTCAGAAAGCTCCGCTTTTTAAAAGTTAGCAAAAGCATTCTGAAAATATTTTACACCATGGCTATTCAGAGCGTTTTGATGTATGGAGTTGTCTGTTGGGGAGGAAACATCTTACAAAAAGATAAACATAAGATCAATAATTTAATTAAAAAAGCATCCAAAATTTGTATCTGTGATCTGCCATATTTTGATGAGCTGTACACTGGTGCTTGTATTAAAAAAGCTAATATTATTATAAATGACCCCCAACATCCCCTGAACAAGGAATATATAAGATCTGTAAGAAGTTTAAGGCTGTTGTCAAAGAAAACTAAAACTGAGCGCTACTTTAAATCGTTTATTCCATCATCAACTAGGATGTTACAATAATGTCGTCATCTTGATCGTAATCTGTGCACAGTTGAATTATGTCCTGCGTGTCAGGTCAATGTGTTTTAGTTAGGGAAGCATATTGTGTGCACTGTTAATTTTGTTAATTTAGTTAATTTATCAGTGTGTGTGTATATATGTGTGTGTGCGCGCTATGTATCATACTTTCTGCTTCTGTAACTGTATTGTTATGTATTCAATGATCAAAACAAATTTCCTTGTACAAGGACGAATAAAATTTATCTTATCTTATCTTATCTTATCTTAAAAGAGCATAGTGCCGCTTGTTGTCCCCCTCCACACTTCGAATTTTGCAACAGGAATAAAATGGAATGAAATAATATAGGAATTCCCTCTGGGGATGGGTCAGAGAGAAAGACTTCCTGCCCCCCTCCACCCCCCCCCAGTCTCCTCTTTACCCTGTACATGTGGTTGTATACCCATAGCACCCGTCCACCCCCCCCCCCACCCAGTTCTTGTATGCCTGTTAATTATTTTTTCTTCCTAAAGCTCTCTTTTCATAATCGGAGGGAGAGAAGAGAGGGCGCGGCCAGGATTAAAGGCATGAATTTTAATGACCGTAAACCGTTCAGTAGTGTATACCTATGCCGTAAACAGAGAGATCAAAGCTTTGAAAGGTTCGCAGTTAGTACCTCTAATTTTCGCGGGTTCGAAAATTTACTGGGCCTTGCGAAGATGAAATAGAAATGGTTATGCTTCAATTACGAATTTACCGTAAATGTATTTGGAATTTACCATTTTTCTAGAGATTAGAATGTCTCCAAGTTTGGGAGAAAAAGTTTTTAATGATAACGGGTTCACCTTGAGCACAACCCACTTCAAGGAACAGAGGATGCGCGATAGGCTACACGTTCCGTTAAGAGAACCACATTCGGGTTGGGCTGGCGTCATTAGTTTCGTCAGCACGATCGTAATTAGAATTGAAACATTTTGTTTGATTTTCACTTTAACGGCGCGTCGGCCCGTTGGCGGCCCTTTTGCGTCCAAAACATTTTGACATTATGAAACAACCCGTGGGGTTCTGGAATCTATGCCTTATCAATAATACTAGACATATCTCTATGATCTTTGGCAAGAAACGTTACCAGACAAACATTTCGGTCTTCGGTGTGGTTAAACATGTTCAGACAGAGACACTTATAAGAGATTCTTGTGTTAATTAACATAATCATGTTCAGCAAAAGCCTTGATTGGACACGCTGAGTCCAAATGACGGCACTACTTACCCAGTGCGGTCCCTACTTTAAATCTCTTAACTTGACCTGGAATCGATTAACTTGACCTGGAATCGAATACCGCCATCTTGGTTTTGTTTACATAGTGACTTAGACTTCACTGCTTACCTTCTATAGAAGTTGATACCACTGTGGAAGTTCAACAATCTCTTTGCATGACAATTTACGGAAGGAGTTCCGTACTCGAGCGCCAAAGACCAGAAACTAACTAAAAGAGATGATACATAGCTACCCCGGGGGCTTTCCCTGATATGTCAATCTGACTACTGCCCAGACGAACATCGGCCTACGGCCTCGATGATACAAACTGACTAGACCCCCACGTCGTTACTTAGGGCTAATTATGTATTTAATTACATACTTACGTAATCATAAGCTAAAAAGAACAAAAACATCGATGGATTTTTAATTACATTGGTATCGGTAGGTGTATCGACTACACCAATTGACATGGCACAACCGGTCGTGACGTCACTATGTAAACAAAACCAAGATGGCAAGGGACCGCACTGGGTAAGTAGTGCCCAAATGACTTAAACAAAGGCGTAAGCTTTTAAAACAGATTACGGGGCACGGCTCCCTGGCGAGCTAGTCTTCTGGATGGATGATTTTACAGTAAATGTGCAACTTGGCGATTGACACTCAGAACGTGAAATACGCGCCCAACGAAAACTGTGTAACTCATATGGTACTACTTCGAAAATACGTGTTCTTTCAAGCAGTCAATAAATAATCAAGAGTTTTTCCACCAACTTAAGTCTAAAAGCATCTCATTACCTTCTCGGGATGAAACTTCAAAAGCTATCCCGCCAACCATATTTCACCGGAAGCAATGTATCAATGTTTACCAGCGCGCACTAAAAGAATAGCGTGCGTTCAAGAGCTTAACGTTATTCCCAAAATATGGTCGACGCACTTTCTAACTGTCATGTCGACCTTCAAAAATATCTACAACCACTATCAATAGGAAACATTTTACAAATTACGGCAAATTGGAAAAAAAACAACAGTTGGTTAGGGTGGATTAATCAATGAAAGAACAGGGGTCTTCGAGATGCATTTGCACACCAGTGAACCAGACAAACACATTTTGTGTATGTTTTTTATATATGGCTGTTGTTATAAGTACGCATGTACCCTAAGCGTTCTGCGCTAGAGGCGCGTACGTAATCGCACCTATCCCTAACCACGCCCGTACCCTCAGCCCTAAATCTTATCTAATCCCTAACCCTGCCGTCTACCCTTTCAACCAAACAAAAAAAAAAAAGGAGGAAAACAAAAAGAAAGTCTGAAAAAATAATTTTATTAATTAAGGCTGTTGTTAGGAGTATTTCCGGAGGGGCTCTCTAGCTCTGGAGTCACAATAGGCTTTAAAATACGCACCCCTAGCGCAAAAAAACTTGGGCGACGTAAGATACTTGTAACAACATTATTTTTATTTTACTCGCTGGCGTACCCGGTGTTGCCGTCACTTGATCACTCTTGTCTGTGGGCTAACTTTAGTGAAAAATTATGTTGCAGCAACGACATGAGGAAAGAAACGTGTGTAAAAATGGTTGCCATCCGTTGATGAGCTACACAGAGATTGAGGAAACCGATTCCGTTTCTTTTGGACATGCCCATAACAGTTTTGATGCCCTATACAGCCTAAAGTGTAGAAGCTTCAAATCAAGAGACTAAAGCCTTCGAATGCCCACGGATCCTCGTGGAGTTAAATCCGTCATGTAAT
The DNA here is from genome assembly GCA_963931925.1 of Onchidella celtica. Lineage (NCBI taxonomy): Eukaryota > Metazoa > Mollusca > Gastropoda > Systellommatophora > Onchidiidae > Onchidella > Onchidella celtica. The sequence continues at coordinate 21,759,398 of OZ007573.1, read as the reverse complement.
ATTCTGGTCTGTGACAGGAATTCGACAAAGCGCAGGTAATCGGCCGTTTTACCAATGATGAACTGGCGCCGGTTTCGCAATACACGTATATTACTTTTATTAGAGTAGAAAAAAAAGTTGTATATGTAGCAAAGCCCCGTGTAAGTAATATTACAGAAACGATACAACAAAACGTATTATTTCTTACGCAAGGCTTTGCTCCATACAATTTTTTCTTTTTGCCGTATTTTGACTTTGCTTCGGGCCTTGCCGCGACCCCAGATAATAGCTGTGCTTTTTATTATATACTTGGTCAAAGTATTAGAGAAGGAGTTCCCTGTAGGTTTCGACTACATGATTGTATATATGAGGGTCCGCATCTTAACCCTCCAGGACCCAGTAGTGCAAAACAGGCTAACTTTTACAAAATTGTTTGATAATAGCAACTGCATTGTATAGGAGCGAACAAACTCACACCAAAATTAGCCGGTAAAGTCAGTGTGTAGTTCTGCAAAATACCGCTTTGGATGTGCCTAAATATTGTTTCATATATATGGCATCGGGCCCTAGAGGGTAAACTATCCTCTAAAACCTTTATCGTCCATTCGGCTAACTGCCCGTTGGCAAATTACATGGAGACCTTAGCCAAAACAATACCAAAACTGTTGAGAGCTAGATACAGAAAAAGGAAGGACAACAAGAATTGAATCTACAAATAAAACAAAAGGTTGAAATAAACTTGTGGAAAGCACAAATATAATGTTTGATATATAGGCATTTTAATGAATCACGGCCAATGTCCATACAAGCAATTTCAAACTTATTTCAAACCTCATGCCATTAGTAAAGAAAGACCTTGGGTTCAAGAAGCGGGGATCTCTTCCTGCATCATTCTGTTTGCAAGGTCTTATAGATGCATAAAAGCACCAAGATACAATGGGTTTATCTGGCCTTAAAGCGCGCGCTGAAATATTTGTCCTCACCCTAACAAATAGAGGAAAAAGTCTTGACATTATAACAGGCAATGTCACTAAAACCTGCCATATTATGTAAAAATTCCTGAAGTATTTAAAAATTGGCAATACTCCAAAGGACCATAATACAAAAAGTGTTGCTAAGCCTAGCACTAGCAGGTTGCTAACTCTGCTTTATATGTCAGGGTCTGATATGTCTGATATTCTCCCTCTCTTTCTCTCTCTCATTCGCTCTTTCTCCTCCTCCTTCCCTCTCTTTCTCCTCACCCTCTCTCTCTCTCTTCTTTCACACACTCTCAGACTATCTCTGCTTCTCCAAAATGTTAGAATTAAAGAGTAAATGAAATGCAAAGCTGATCAAAGCTGCCTCAATCAAAGCTGCCTTGGCTGTTTGAACAATTATAGATTTTCCACAAGATTTGAAACAAAAACATGGTGCATACAATGTATAAACATGACTAGATCGACAGATAATGAGATATACATGTAATTCTCATTAATGATGACCGATATAACCAGAATACATGCATCGAGTTGCATAGGAAAATTTATGATTAACAAGATATGAATCAAACTTAAAATTAATGACGAAAAACTTCAAAGTGCCCAATTAGTACACAATGCTTGTTGCAAAACAAGTCCACAGCATATCAGTCACGGCTAACCCATTCCAAAGGAATTGGAAGGGTCAGTGGCAAAGGAGTGATACAAGGAAAGAATGACATAACAAAGTAATCCTAAACCAAAAATGAATTTCAAAGGAGTGGGGACATGGTGGTCTAGAGGCAAGGTGCTCGCCTCTCTTGCTGAAGGTACTAGGTAGGAATCCATGGCATGTTGGAATTTTGGGACTTTTCTCATATTTTCTGTCCCTGATCCTATAGTAGATAGGCTCGAGCACCTAGTCTTCTCGGGTAAGGATGAAAACTCAGTGGGTCCGTGTGCACGTTAAAGATACCTTGGCAGTTGGAAATAGAGAAAAGCAGGCTGAATAGGCCGCTGCCCAGGCAAAATTAAATAAAATTTATCCCCACCACTCCCCCCCCCCCCCCCACCCCCAAAAAAACCACCGACCAGTGCTGCACTGTGGCGACGACGTGTCTGCTCCAGTTGTAATTGGGCTGCAATGACACTAGGGCAAACTTCCCAAATGGGGTTAAATAAGTGTACAAAATACCCCCCCCCCCCCCTCAACCCCCAAAAAACCACCGACCAGTGCTGCACTGTGGCGACGACGTGTCTGCTCCAGTTGTAATTGGGCTGCAATGACACTAAATATACAAATATTACAGTAATGAAGTGCTGACATATATCTATCACAACAGTGACAAATGTGAATTTCTTCTTCATCCTCCCCCAATCCACATTCCAAGACCCCCTTTTTGTACCAGTACTTTTCAAGGTGTTAATCGAAATACTTTTGTGGCTGTCAGATAGTATTGGAAAAACTGCACCACATAAGAAGTTGGTGAAACTTGTTGGTCAATTATTGTTGAGTTTAGGGAACTGACACCGTTTTGTTATGTCACTCCTTCCAACAGAATCACATACCAGCATACATGTACAAAGAACTAATGTCAGGAGGAATCTGATTGACCATAAAAGTGCTTCAGAGAGGATTTCTCATATACTCCAGTTCTTAAATGATACAGCCTTATTTGGGTGTTAAATCTGAAGACTGAAAGATTACTAAATTGTTCACATCATCCATCAGTGTGAATTAATATTCACCCTGAAGAAATAAATGGGTTTTCATGGGTGTTACACTGCAACAACAATGGTCACAGGGTAAAGCTTTGACATGAGGAATTATGTACACACATAAGTGTTTGGGTGAATAACTATAAAAATTCAACATCCCTTGTGACACAGGTAATAACAATAATGACAATGCCCTATAAAATGTAACACCATTGTAGACATAATCAAACTGGCATCACAAATATTTCCTGTACTTAAAGAGCTGCCGGTCAAAAGTTTCATATCGCTGGTCACATGATGGAATCTCATTAAAACTAAACTCAAAGGCCATTGTTAAGGGAACGGACCACGGTCTAATAACAAAGCCACATAGAGAAAATACTGTGTTGTTTTCACTGTTAAGCTACAAGTCCTCTAAAAATAACTTCAAAGGCTAGTTTTAAAGAGGTTCTGACACCCGACTGACGATATGTACACTGAGCATTAAAACACAAAGTTCCATGTACAAAAATGATCTGACGTTGCCTTTCACCATGATTCTAAAGCACCTCTACACTTCTCACTGATGCTCCATCCAAACAATGTTTTCATGTCTCAGACTGCAGTTCCAAGAAAACAAACTCACAGAACCAATAAAAATGACAACAAATCAGCCTACAGGTCATACAGCCAATCACAATCAGATGAAGAGAGCAAATACTTCAGTCTTCAAAGCAATCCCGCTGTTTGGCACAAGACAGTAATCGACATATTTTCACATCTCATTACACCTCTGAATAATTGTAAGAAGATCTCCACTCTTAATCTCGAGAAAAATTCATAAAAATTAATACCAACGATTAACTGTAAACCAAGATTATGAAAAGCCTTTTCTACTGAACATTTTTGTACTTCATTATAATCTGGACATCTCAGGTCTACAGGTGTATTATCAAACCCTCAGTTAGTCCATGTCCTGGAACTGTCGTGTCATAAACAAATCAGACACATCAACAACGGTACCAGTAATTGTATATGTGTTGAAAGAATAATCAATATCTAACCTTTAAGAAATACAGAGACTTGAAAATCCAACTTTGTCTTGATTTGATGTAGAAAGCAGCATGTAGTTATGTCATGTCAATAGCCCTTTGAAAGGCCAGGAAAACTGAAAATCTCACCCTATATTTTATAAACAAAACCTAGGACACTGCTGAATGGGGGTTTCACCTTCCTGAATAGATCCCAAATATCTGACAGAAATGCTATACATATACATATATCTTAACTTTCACAGTTACATGACAAGGATTAAAACAAACTGAAAACAATCTTACCATTGATCAGAACATGTGAATACATTAGTTCATCTGCATTAAGAAAAATAAGAGATGACAGATGTCAGTAAAGAAGATCCAAATTCAAATCTCATAAAAATTGTCATGGTGCTAGTGCAAATTAAAACTCTCTAGATTATAAAGACTTAAAAGTATTCCTGCTACTTCGTCCTCTTAAAAACATTATGACCAACTGGCAAACAAAAATACAACTGTCTGCCTCACAGGTAAGACAAAAAGTGACAGTCTGCTGCCACTAGAACGGTAAACCCTGCTAATGCTGGTGAAAATACTGATGTACAACTAGCCAGCTGGGCTACGCAATACACAAGCAGAAGACGGCCGACTAGTGTGAGGAAAACTGATACGATTTCAATTTTCTTCATTCTCAAGTTTGGATTTAATCAAGAAGTCTGACTTACCAGAAATTCTGACAAAAGACACTTTCTAAAGGAAAGAATTCATTCTGAAAGAACATCAAACACAAGAACAGAGAAAAGGTGCCATAAAAAAAAAACCGCAGGAATAATATGGAAAGTATTTTATTGTACCACTCACCACCACATCCCATTTCTGTATTTTATAGTTAGATTTTGGGTAGATTGAAGAAAACAGCAACAAAAAAACTTACAGCAATCGACAATTTCATTTAAAAATTTGGTTTTCATGAGGACAACAAAAAAATTATCTTGATTTTATAACTGATTACAAAGGCCTGCCTCTAGAATTTATATTTCCAGCATGAAAGACAGAAACTAAAACAACAGGGGTGGAGTTAAATAGTTCACCAATAAAACTACAAATCTGCTGAAATGCCATGAACTAGTCAGTAAAAGGCGAAGGGGCCAAATACATTTAATATTTATTACATAAATTATACCAACATCTTCAGTAAAATTTGTGCTGCATCATGAATATCATTTGACCTTTGTGTTATATCATAAAATGACCAGCACGGTGTAACAAAAAACAAATTCTGAAAACCTTATACAAATGGGCCATCCCAGAACATGAAAATAATACAATAGATGTGTGCATTGCGGTTAACACTTAGCACTGAGCTCAAATGCATTTTATGAAATTGTGACATGACAATGAAACATCTGCAAAATAAATGAACAGTGAAGGTCTTTACTCAGTGGGCTAAACCTAACACTGTAACTGTGATAGCACACAATAAAAGTGAACCGCACTTGGAGACACGAAGGCCACAGAATAATGAGATATCACAAATATATTTTTTCTTATACCCATTCATTGACTGAAAGACAATGCACAGGACAAAAATAATTACTGGTTTCATTTCAAAATAATCTTTCGCATTTCACGATTCATACCAGGTACACACTCATGGAAGTTTTTTATTTAAATCTCCATAAATCAAGTAGTTTATACAATACAAATATGTTGACACACAAATGATGAACCTGCATTTTGACAATTTTAAGGGGCCACATGGGTATCCCACAGGCTATAATAAGATGAATTTGGGTTGAGATATCAAAAATGGGATTATTCCATTTTTGGGTGGTTTGACATCTTATCTAAGCAATAAAATAGTTTCCTTGACTTAATTCTACTCATAAATATGTTAAAAAGATGTTACTGTGAGGTTTCTTTTCAACAGTGAAGTCTTTTTTACTTCTTTTCTCAAATTCACAATTTTCGCCATTTCTGGGTCGCTGGGACAGCTGTAAAAATGTGGATTTTAAAGATAAAAAGCTCAAATTTGGAGGAAATGTACACTAAATGTATAAGAACAACATGACCAAAGGGTATTTTGATACATCAATTATTAATGTCAGGGTAAATAAAAACTTTCAACCTAAGGTTATGAATCGGTTAATTATTTGAAGCAAAATAAGAGGCAAAAAGTCAGGTCAATAACTATAAGAGATATCAAAATTCCCTTTGGTCACTTTGTAGGTATACATCCACTGAACACACATGCCAAATTTCAGCAGAAAACACTGAAAACTAACTAATTTATTTGTGTTCCAGGTTTTGGTATGAATTCAATACATGTATGTGATGCATCATGATGGTTTGGTCCACAAGGTACAATTTAGGTAAACTGAGTTATTGATATCAAGTGAAAAGGATCCCTTGGATTTGATGCTAGATTCATTGAATTCTTAACAGGTGATACAGGTGAAGGTCACAGTTTTAGACTGTGTTATAAGGAATTGAAGTTGATGACTATCACTTTTTTGAAGACATAAAGTTTTGAGAAAAGTTTGTTTGGACAATTACTCAATAAGTAGGTCTGTACCTTCTGGACCGAACCATTGCGTTGCGTCACATTTGGCTGCCAGAAATAGCATAATAGGGGCACATTTTTTTTTTAAAGATCAGAATATACCGCAAGACACTAAATGAATCAAAATGACATTGGAGTATGAGCTCTGCACAATATATGTGGAAAAATAGCCCTGTCCCTGGTGTGGCCCCTTAAGTCATGTGCATTTTCAGAAAATTGAATCATTCCTCTTTATTATCTTCATAGGCTGATTACAACTCACGATATTAACATTCAAAGAGAATGATTATTATGTGATTCTGACAAAACAGACTTCAACATCAGAGGAGCGATTTGATGTCAATGGTGGACTGTTATTAAAATGCTTTTAAAACTGCATTTATCAGTTAGACTAAGTCTGAAAATTGCACTTAAGAGACAATAAAACAGTAAACTTCCAAAATGTCATGATATTTCAAAACTGATAAAATGTGACCTTTAGCCCCTTTTTCAACAATATATCCATTCCACTTGGTATGGTTTATATTCAGTTTGTGTTGAGAGGTTATGTAATACATGTCTCGAGAAGTATCACCTTTTAACTGCGGCCTTCACCTCAGTTCTGTTTTATAAAAGTGCAATAGTAAAAGCATCTAACTGTCATGAAATGAAATGGCAAAAATATTGAAAACAAGAAATGAAAAGTAAGGGTCACCCTGGATTATGTCACTATGCATTAAAAACACAAAACTTACACTCAATTCAAAACTGTACACATTGATTGACAAAAGCTTATATGAACTTAAAGTTAGACATACATAAATGTAAAATATTTGTACATATTAACAGTGCAATTCAAATGACATTCACAAAAGACAACAGAAAAATTAAGCTTCATGCATAATTTATTTAAAGTTCTTTCAACTGATATATAATTTTAACTTAACTGATCCTAATTTCATGAATGGATGAAATATCTCACTCTCACATTAAACCAGGAGATTATATGTATTTTCTTTATTTCATTAACTTTTATCATTTGACTAAAAATACATGCTGAACTGGTGTACTGAGAGAAAACAAAGATTAATAAAAGTTTCCTTCAATAGGCACATTTACTGACATTTTTACTGACCTTATATCTGCTATGGGTATGACACAGCAATGTTTTTATGGCTGTTAGTAAAATATTTGATTACTGTACTTTTCATTTGACATTTTAATTGCTCAAAACTTAATTCCTGATTCTATTCATCAATCCATATCCATGGACAACTCTAGCTGTTAAAGTCAAATGGTTACAGTAGTTCCTCCAGCCATCCAACAAAACCTTTATTTCTGTATTTTGTACAAGAAGTATGTCCAAGTCCTGATACAGGCATCACATTAACATTTGGTTAAAAATATCAGAGTACTTTCATCACATTGTAAAACCATTATGCTCACTTCCCATTGCATCAATAAAGTAGAGGTTACTTTGCTAAAGTAACCAACTGACACCTATTAGGCAAAAACCTTATGAAGCAAATTTTTGGTTCAAATGGTTAAAACACTCCATCATGAGACATTTTTCAATCGGGTAATGAAATCTGTACATTATATTACAACAGAGTGAAAGTAAAGTAATGACATCGCTTAAAACAAACGACATTTATACACAAAATAATCTCCATTGCTGCCACACATTGATGAGATCTGTGTGAAAAAAATTTTCTTTTAAAAAATGCTAGAGGTTAAATTGAACAATCCTATTAAGCTACACATGCTTGAGAGTCCAAATATGCTGCAGACTTCAAAATCATAGATGGGAATTGGAAAATCTTCATAGGGCTGAAAATGGGCTGAAACCACTCAACAGACCTGTAAACTTGCATATTTTGTATTTTTATGAATACGTGAATATAAACAGACTGAGGGTGGATGAAATACCCCATAGGGCTGAGGTCAATTCCCACCTATGAAAATGGTGATGAAATGACAATGATGATTTCATATACAGAGATCAACAAATAGGCTCCACTTTCAGGAACTCTGTCAGTCTGAATATATACTCAACTCTTCTTTTGTAAGGCAGCATATTTCCCATCATACAAAGTAGATTTTGTAAGATGTTGCTATATCTGCTACGATTTTTATGTCTGATTTTTCAAAGCATCAAATACACTTTGATTTACAAAATGAATCAATCTAAGGCACTGTCAAAAGTTCTTGTCAAGGCAACAAAAACACCAAATGTTGAGATCACAGACTTTCGTGTGACCATAGCTTAAAGACTGTCTCTTCCATTCATGATTTTTATTTGCTGTCAATTTTAAATGGTTGACCAATTCTGCGACAAGTAAAATAAAAGAAAAAAAAAAACATCCTTTTCACTAGTTTCTCCTGTGTATTTAAATCTTGCAAAATGAAGAATAATTCATTTCCTTCTCGCTTTTTCCCTCGTTTGACAACAGCAAGAGCCAGGGTCTGTTATCCTCGCTGTCCCAGATAAACTCTCAGCATGCCTGTTTTTTCTTCAAATCTGAGGAATTGAGAAACAATATAACATAATGATAAAGAATAAACTTTAGAAAGGAAACAGAAAGCCTGCTAGGTCAATGCAGGTTTTGGCAGGAAAAAGTATTCCGCAAAAGCTGTTGTTAGGGGGACATACTATTTTACATAGAAAACTACAGCTGAACAGGGAACACAACTCAGTATTTTCTCTATCTGTCTTTGTAATTAGACTGCGTCCCCCTAGCTACTTTCTTCCGCAAAACAGTTGTACCTGAGACACAGAATGCCGAGACGGACTATTCCTTCTTTCACTGTATGTCCACAACTTGCACGCGTATAAACTCGATGAGTACCACTCACAGAGCTCTGCGGTACTTGTCTTTTTCGTTCAATTATGAAGAGGTATGTTGCCAATTGTTGCATTGGTGGCATGGATGGTACATGCACAAGTCAATGGACGAAATTTGGCAAATTGAAGTGTCTCGGTGTCCTGTGTCTCGGGTGTACTGTGCAAAGCCCCACATTGGAAATAAACAACAACAAAACTATATACAATAATTTCTAAAAATTGTGAACTAATTTGTTTTATTTTCATCATTTCAAATTTATTGTCAATCTTCATATTGTTTGTTTCTAACACGTGGCCCTGAGAAATACAAATTTTTCTTATTGTTTTTTTGCCACATTTTACCAATACAAAAAATAAACAGCAGTCACTTTCCAACCTTCACCAAAGCAGAAACTGAATCAAATTTCTTTTGACACAAGTGCAACAATTCATGAGCCACTGACTTTTAAGTAAATTTCCACTTAAATGGGAGGCAGCAACACTAATCAATCACCCAGCAATCCACGTCATATTTATACTAATATTTGAATGCTATCAATACCTTTAGCAACCCCTTTATATTAGTTAAAATACATGGGTAAATACAGGTGCCATTTCTCTTGGTTGCATTCATTTACTGCTCAACCCAAATATTCAATGAGACAAAATCATGACCAAATCTCCTTTGTGCCCAAGAAATCCAAACCCCCCATTCAAAGTTTCCTACATTACAACTGAAAATTTCCATGCAGTAATATAAAAATAGGGCAAATTATGTATTTATTTTTCTTATGCTAGCTATAAAATTTGCACTCCATGAAATTCACGACTAGCGCCATGACTGGATTGGAAAATCTTTTTTTTTTTAAAAAGGCGCATGTGTTACTTGATTTAACAGCACTCTCAAGCTTTTGAGAAAATGAGATTTACAAGAATGTCAAGACCACCTTATCAAATCACAATTAAAAGCCGTTTTAGAGATGCATGAACTTTTTCAGCTTACCTAAGACATCTGTCACGTAGATGGTTCATGATAGCTGGTTTGAGTTTGGGAATTCCCCCACGACTATTTTTACCCCAGCCAGTCACAACATTCAGGTAAGAGTTTTTCTTGTCAGGCTTTCTGAGATACACTGTAGAATAAAAACATTTTTAAAAAAAGCAAATGACTGGTCGCGATAAATAAGCATTTTTTTGACTACTCTGAATCAGCTCCGTGCAATATGTGATAACACTGCTTAAAATGTTCTGTAACCTATAAGTATAACATGACTTATGAATGCATACAGTAGTAAGGTTACATTAATGTCCCTTTCATTCTAATGAACACAATACCTTTAACAATACTAATAATCTCGGCTGTATGACAAGTATAATGGTATGAAATGAAATTATATATAAAAAAAAATAATACATTAAGAGAGTCATGACAAAAGTAATTAAGAATAGGTTGGGATCTCAAGATCTATCCTTTCCACTCATTCTTCACAAATATTTTCTCATTGTGGACCAATTCCTTTATAAATACATGTACAAACATTTGTTAAATCCCTTTTCTTTTGTGTTATGTGTCCAGTGAACCTTTCTTCATGTTAATTTTGAAACAGTACATAATGTCTATTCACTTCTCCTTATTTTCTAGTATCTACTATTGCCTAAGATCTATTTACGATAATCTTAGCTTACTACTGAATTCCCTCTTTCGGGCAATATCAACCACCAGTTTGACCCCTGCCCGACAACATATTCAATATTCGAACAACACGTCTCATCACAGGTTTATTGCCAATCTTTTCTCTTTTTCCTGTTTTTATTTATTAACGTCAAGCCAATCAAATTAGTACTTCAGAACGGGAAAAAAAAGTACTGCACACTGAATTGCTAGCCAGCATGGCGGCCCTGTGGTTAGACCATCTATTTCAGCTGCAAAAGGCCACATGCTGAAATTCTGCTCAAAGTGGTGTCCAACCTAATAGATTTCTGGTACTAATTTTTTTAAACCCTCAATCATTTGCAGTCAGGCAGAGGTTCAAGTCTTATCTTTGACACAGTCTCATTGTGTTTTATCTGGACATAAAAACCCGAACAGAAATAATTTTAAAAAAAACACAAAAAAACACATAAACAAGCTAGGATGCCTTTTTGCAGTGGCCCTGTTATGAAATTGGGTTTGTGTTTTGGAAGGTTTAAGGATTTGGATTAGGATCACGTTTAGGTACCTGGCCACAACAACATTATTGTGGTGGTGACATGGTCACAGTAACTTTTTGAGAACTGGTCACAAATTAGTAATAAAAATCCCATGGTGAAGTATTTTGACTACATGACCAATATAATATCCATAAGAAAAAAAACTGTTAAGCAGCTCTTACATGATTCCTTCTGAGCAATTGCCACATTGACAGCCTGGATTGCCTCATCCAGGTGATACAGGTGAAGGTCTAAGGTGTTCTCCTTCTCCAATCTCTCCCGTCTGTTGTACAGATAGATATATCAAGAAAGTGGCATGAAAAATAGATATTACCACATTTTTATCAATCCAAAAGCAAGATCATAAAGGAAAATACAGAGAAATACAGAAAGAGGCCAGTGTGACAAAAACATTAATTCTTTTTTCTTTCTTTTCCTAAAAATCCATGCATCCTTTCCCCTGAGCATTCCCCTACACCACACAGTGTAATTAGAAGTTAACAACTGATTCTGGGGAAACTCTATAATTTGAATAAAATGAGTTTTAAAAAATTCAAGGATATGGAAACAGGTAGTACCCAATGAGCTCCTAACAATACTACAGAACAACCTTCAACCAGAAACCAACAAGGAATATACATCTTGTATTCACACAGACCATATATCGTACATAACAAAGGTCTATTTCACAAGAAGAAAATATAGAGATAAATCCCATCTTACAAAATACAAATTTCACAAATCTCCCAATCTCATCCGTGACTTGGTTATGGGAATGAATAAATTAAACAATAACAAAAACACACACATACACAGAAAATTAAACAATAACAAACAAAAAAACACACACACAGAAAAGAGGTTGCAGTAGGACCTGCTAGAAAGTTGGAAAGTGGCCATAGAGAGGAGAAAAAGTATTTTTGCAAAGCGCACCATTAACAAAGGATAACAAACAAACAAAAAAGAAATGTAAAGAATTCAAGAAAAACATGACATAATACAATAAATTTATAAAGCATGCCACCACCACCAAGACTCATATTAGGTTAAAAGATATTTTTTTTCCTTACACATTCTTTTTGCTTTGCTGAAGTTAGGGAATATCTTTCATACTGACAGTGGCCAATACAACAATACATGTAATGAGGGTGAAGATCAATTAGGGAAAGTAGTGTAAACGATGTAGCCCAGGGGGGCTGGGGCGGGTGGTATCTCGGAAGTGTGCCAGAAACTACATCGTATATACTACAAAGGATAAGGGGACAAGGTGGTCTAGAGGCAAGGTGCTCGCCTCTCATGCCAAGGATCCTGGGTTCAAAACCCGGGCTGTGCAGGCATGTTGGAAATTGGGATTTTTCTCATATTTTCGTGTCCCTGGTCCCATTGGGGGGGTAGGATCAAGTACCTAGTCTTCTCGGATAAGGACGAAAAAATTCGGAGGGCCTGTGTGCACGTTGAAGATACCTTGGCAGTTGGAAATCATAAAGAGCAGGCCGTACAGGCCGCTGCCAGGGCAAAATGGAAATTAAAATTAATAGATTAAAATTTAGCACTATCACCCCTCCTCCCCCCATATCACCAACAAATGTATAATTCATTATTAAATTATTAAATAATTATTAATAGATATTCAAATATTATTATAATACTTTAGAATACAAGTTGTGAGTTGTGAACTGTTGTGAGTTGTGAACTGCGCCTAACAGGCTGCTTTGCAATTTGCTCTGAGATAGAGAGAGGTAGAGAGAGTGAGAGAGGATGAGAGAAAGAAAGAGCGAGAGTGAGAGAGCTTCTGTAAAGCGCATAGAGCATTTCTAATGGCAATGGATATGCGCTATATAAATGCCATCCATTATTATTATTATTATTACTACTACTGGGAATATCTTTTCTGTCAACAATGGCCAGTTTAAAAAACAATAAAGATGACGGTCAATGGCAAAATCACTGACAACACTCAGACCTTACCCCTTTTCAAATAACACATCTGCTGCTCTGTGGTTGGCATCATATTCTTCATCCTTGTAGTTTTTAGCCTGTGAAAAGAAAACAACACTTGCTAATCTCCTTTTTAACCATCACAGACCTACCAGCGAAACGACCACTTCAACAAAGAACACCTCTAGGTATATCGAAGCCTTGTAAAATCCAACTGAAATTATCAGTTCCTTGTTTCTAAAGAAATGAGAATACAAATACAAGACACTGTAACACACTCAATGTAAATGTAACGTAATGTAATAACCAGGACTGAAAGGGTCAATAATCATGACATCAATACACAAAAATGCCTCAAACTCAAACATGAAAAAAAAAAATGCCTCTTAAAATCACAAAAATTTGCCTATAAAATCAAACAAAAAAGTGCCGATAAAATCACACAAAAAAGTGCCTATAAAATCACACAAAAAAATACCGCAACAATGAACAATGACAAAAAAAAAAGCACCTCTGAATAAAAAAAACAACTCCTCAACACCAACAAAAGAAAAAAAAACCTGCCTCTGAAAACCACACAAACAAATTGCCTTTGCACAGCTTACTTTTTGCCTAAACACAAAGGCGGCAACATGCATGCCCCTTGCATGATATCCTTGTGCTTTCTCCTGGCAATCTTTAGCCAGGCCTCTGTAAAACTGAGCTTCATTGCGCAAGGCTTCGTAGGTTAGCTCTGTTCCTTCCGTGTAGCTAAAGTCTTCTTCAGCATCTGCATCAGCCAGTGCCTGTGGAATTCAGTGGAGTCAGAACTTCATTTCAAATTTGATTCACACAAAAGAAGACTGCTTACAGAGACCGTCCATTCATAATGATTATAATTAATACCTCCAATTCTCAGCATGAGGCCAATCTTGTTCTACACCCATTTACTTACTTAAAGATGGCTAAAAAATCACAAGTTTCAATTATTTCAGATTTAAAACTTTCAAATGATCCCTGGCAGCCCTCTTCTTTCTTTATTTGTTTCAAGAAAGTGGAACACGTGAATTTCGCTGACATGACATAACTACCATTGGCACGGTTCTTCTTATTTTCATCCTTTCAGAGTTTTATCGCATAGATTTCCTCATGTTTGTTTCTAACATAGGGCTTTGCAAAATATCATTGGGTATGCGCCATATTGTTGTATGTGCACTTTTGCCTTTTCGAGAAAATGAGGATTGAAGTTTGGTTGGCAAAAGGGCTAAAATGCATAAAACATTACGTCATAAACAGATATCTCGAAAACCTTTTACAAACAATTGGAGTGACACTTATACTTATGAAATTAGGAATGAAAGAACTGCTTTCATGACAAAACCTCAAAATCAGCAAGATATTGCATACAACAACATGGCAAATATCCCTCAATATATAAGTTTTTCTTCTTTTTTTTTTTCCTGCCATACTTCAAGTTTGTGTCAAACATTGCTGTAATTCCACAGTTTACTGCAAACGGGACGCACCTGGCGATATTCCATACTGCTTAACTGCAGAGCATCTCGCATAATTTCATCATCTTTCTCCTTGGGCAATGTGGCTCTTGTAATGTTGTATGTCTCCTCAAGGACTGAGACTGTCTTGTCAAAACTATATCTGCAAAAAAATAAATAACAAAACTGAAACTCTAAGGAGCAAAAGACTTCAAAGGAAGAGAAAAGAATCCTGTCAAATAAGTGTTTCAGTTTATGACTTTTTTACATAACAGGTCCAGTGGTTCTCAACCTTCTTTGTCCCACATCCCACTTCAATTTTTGAAAAAAATGTGCGCCCCAACACAATCAGACAAAGTTAGTCTACAGTATAAACAAAGGGATTTAAAAAATGTTTATATATGTCCAGTACATATATATTCAAAAAAAGGTTTAATTGAAGTGACATACACAAACTACAGTTTATCTATACAGTTAAGTACACATTATAAAATTAAGATTTCTATGAAAAATCCTTAAGCCCCATTCTGAAGTTGCCCCACCAAAGTATTGCCAAGCCCCACCTTGGGAACAACTGATCTAGTCCTACATATTTCATTAACTGACGTGCAGATTTGCAGTGTTTTGATACTAGAAATAACATTATGACTGATTACAAAGCATTTACCCAGTGTCTGTGAAGATCTCCTCTAAAAGATGTGATCCAACAGTAGGAAACAGCTGAGCCAACTGTGTTCTCTTGATCTTGGTGGCCAAAGCTTGATGATCACCAGACAGCTGCAGATTATGAAGCTGTGAACAAAAACATTCTCCATTTTTAATACTAGACAACATCACATTCCCAATACTCAAAATAATACTGCTGTGCAGCATCCCATGTGAATGCAACAAGGAAGAAAATTACAAATTAATGTGACCAGAAAGATACACCATAAATTCCCACAAAGGCACATACTGTGTTTAGGCAACCCTCCTTGAGCCACCAAAATAGATAACTGAGACACAAGAACAGTTAAACAATGATACGAAAATATCCAACATATTTGGCATTTTTTGTATTTCTCATGAAAGTGTCCTTTTTTTTGTTGTTGTTCTTGAAAAACAATGGACTAAATTAAAGAAAAAATTATGTACATTTACATGACTACCTCGATACTTCTGTTGCAACATATTCCCAGAAATTATATCCATACTTTTACTGAATCTACACTGAGTTACTTCATTACAGCTTGCTTCCCATTCACTTAACTACTGGCATCAACAACATCCAGTGCTCCAGACCAGGACATTCATTCACACACTCTAACACGGATGACAGAGACAACAAAATTAACGCTTTCAAAAACCCATTGACAAATTAGACATTATGATATGATCGGTCGGCTGTTGGAACCTTGTTAAAACTAGCCTCTGGGGATGTTGTTAGGGCCAGGGGACTGCACTATTTTACATCAAGAGCTATAGGCAGAACACACATATCTGCCATCTTTAGTGTAAGGACCTATGCATCATCATGGCGATTGTGGCATTGATTTTGACTTGTTAACTGATTTGCACTGCGAGCACGGGACACGTAGTGAACCAACTGAAAGTTTGGTTGAAAGGGTAGGGGGCAGAGTTAGGGATTCGATAAGATTTAGGGTTGAGGATAAGGGCGGGGTTAGGGATAGGTACATAATATGTACACACCCGTAGTGCAAAATGTTTGGAGTGCGTACGTACTCATAACAACAGCCCTAGTTTTAATGAAGTTCCAACAGCTGACCGATGATATGAACTTTGCCATAAGCAGTTCAATTGAACAGCATTCCACAAACAATATACTCAATCAGTCAATGCTTCTGCAAACTGCACTCCAATGCATATCACCATTATTCCAAGACTTCATATGAGATCAGCAATGCCCAAACTTTATGGTCAGGATTATTAACAAGCCAAATACACTAATCAAACATGATTTTAGTTCACAGTAAGTGTAGCAATCTCTCTGAGTGGCATTTACAGGGATGCAATGTCAGTTCAGTGTATCCACTTCTCAATTGCTAGCTTAAATGCTACCTTCAAATAGAGTCTTTGACACATGCCCCTGCAGTTTCTTCTGGCATTGGATCACATATTATACATAAACAGCACGACTCAAAGTCAAAATTTCTAAACTACTGAACTCCATCTAAACCATGCAACTCATCAGTATAAGTATAAGCCTACATACACACACATTATATCTGTATACATAAATGAATATTTGTGCACTAATTTGATGAGAAATTCTTAAAAGGCACAAACAGCAAATTGCATGAATACCATACATCCATGGTAGTTCTGGAGCCCTGGTATAGTAAAGCTTATGTTGACACAATGTTATAAACAGCATTACAAAGCAAAAGTCTTTCACAGTTGTTTTCTTCTTACAAAGAAATAACTTGGCAAAGTCTATTGAACTAACCCTCAAAAACCTGATATTTCAAACAAATTATTTCTTACTCAGGTGCAACTCTGAGGATCCTCTCAAGAAATTCTTAAATGTCCTTCTCCAGAAATGCTGGCGCATATTTTAGGATTTAGAACAAGAACTGTAAACCAAGCTAAAGAGCAAAGTCTTGTAGATCACAACAAAATGTAATGCAAGACCTATTAAGGAAATCTATGTTCCCAAAACAGGCCCAGAGAGCAGCTAATAAATTACAAAGTGATTATTCCAAATACATATTACATTCAACTGAATGTTAATATTCAAACAGCTCAAAAAATATATGATTTTGTACATCTTTGAAATCTGTATGACACATGTAGTTTGCCTGAAATTCACTTCTTTTTTTAAATTCCAATCCATTGACTTTTTCACTTGCATGTCTCAAAACTTTATGCTTCTTTCTTCGAAGAAGTTACATTCACGCATCTGTTTTACTGCTGCCTTTGGCCGCCAACAATGTTAGTTGGTACTAAAATGTCCAAAATACTGAAGAAATTTGGAAATCCTTAAGTTTAAAAACATTAAGTAAGTGACACAGTAACTGCCAAACAAAGTCCTCTGATGTAGAAACTAACCCAAATACCGTCAGACAACTGTTGGAACAGCACAAAAACTAAACTCAAAAGCTCTTGTTAAGGGATTCTATTATTTTATACAGAAAGCTATAGCTGAACAGTGAACATAACTCTGCATTTTCTCTTTTCAGCTTTATAATTTGACTGCTCTCCCCTAACAGCAGTCTTTGAGTTTAGTTTGACCAGAGGGTATAGATGTATAGAGAGATCTCACTTCCGTCAAATCGCGAAACTAGGTCGCTGTGGTAAACAAGAAATTGAAGAATTGAAAGAGACCGCCTTCACCAAAGATAGTGTGCATATCTGTTTACTGTGGTTTATTCATGTTTTCGGGTTGACTGAAACTATTTAGAGCCGTTTGTAAGCTCTTACGCCATGTGGAAATGTACAAACGGGTATTGTTTACCGGAGCGACCTACTTTCCAATCCATGCTAACAATGGTTTCTCGGAGCCTCCCGTGTCTCACAGTGCAAATTCACCAATAGTGAAACCTCTCTATACATCTATACTCTCTGATTTTAACAAGGTTCCAACAACTGAGCAACAATAGCCATGCAGGCTTCAGCTGAGAATGGCCTATTCATGCAATTAAACATGCCAACTTTCCATACCAAAACACTTAACCAAACAGTTCATTAAAAAAAAAAAAAAGGCAAAGTTCTACATACATAGGAAATCATCTGAAACAAGAGAAACAGTTCTAGTCATGTATCTCATATGGAAGTCACATGACATGTATGCCCCTTTTGAAATTCTGGTTCATGCACTATTACTACATCACCATGAGAAATGCCATCCCCATACCATAACTATTTTTAACATGTGTGAATATCATTGTATTGGACCGCAAAAGCCTCAGAAGTAGAATCACCCACATTTTCTATGTGTGTATTTCTCACTGATGGCTTTATGAAATTAATTTAAAATCTTCAGTTTCACAAAAAGCAAGGGTCTATGAAAATTGCTCAAGTTTTTAGCCCCTGTCTGCAAGAGTAGGTCAAGTGATGAGCAGTATATAACCAAAATGCAAGCAAGTTTAAAAACAAATTTCCAGAAAGTATGACAACATCTGACAAGTATCTATTCTGTTCCAATGTATTGCCTTCCATTTTGATCTCTGTTCTTGTTTCACATTGTCAAGAGATCCAAATTTTTGCCATGGTGCATTTATTCTAGCATGGTGTATTCTTAGGTCTACTGAAAAAATATACATGTACTTAAAAAGTTCAAGAGATCAAAATAATAATCTTTTATTCAAGATTTCCACATTTAAAAACAGGAAAAAAAATGATTCCCTTGTTGCATGTGAATATTTTTCATATGAGAATGTCTTGGTGCACATCCGAACAAAACATCTTGATTCTACATGAACTCTGACATACCCAAGTTTACACAAGATATCAACAGCTACAATAGTTTTTTGCAAAGAAAAATTACATGTACGTTATTGAACTGGATCCACTGGAGAAAAAAAATGTCCCAAGAAAATCTTACCTGTTCTCTCACTTGTTTCTCTCTCATTTCTTCCTCTTGCATGATAGACAGTAGAGAATCTGTGGCTCCGGGCTTCCTCTTTCCTCCTCCCCAAACTGTATGACAAAAGGAAAAAATTTTCAAGTGTGTCATTGGGAAATGTTACAGCATACAAAGAATGGGTAAAGAATCTAGTGCTCCGGACTTCCTCTTCGTTACTCCTGAAACTGTAATGAAAATACACAATTTTCACAAATTTCTTGGCGAAATGTCACAATATCCGACTGTTAAAATGGTGTTTTAATGGACCACCTGAGAAGTGTCTACACCTCAGAATCTGCCATCAAAGAGTCTGAAGAAAGGGGAGCGGATCTGGCAAAATCAGGCCTATGGTGAAATTTTCGTACCTCTTTAACCCTATTTTACATTTGGTTGCGGGATATTATGACGGATAGGCTGTTGTTAGGGAATCTTGGTATCTTTTGTATTATAGGTCATTACTGAACAGTGAATAAAACTCAGTATTTTCTGTATTTGACTATGTAATTAAACTATATGCCCCTCACAACAGATGAAAAGGGTGAGTGTCAGGCCTGTCAGACCCCAAGTGTAAAATAAGTTAAAAAATCAAAACAAAATATTTCTAGGACGATTTCAAGTAAAACATATTTGAACTGAATGCAGAAAAATGGCTAATCTTTCATTACATAAACAAATCTCAATTTCCACATACAATTTTCCTCCTTTCGATGGGTTTTCTCAGGAATTTGGTCTTTCACCATCAGCCAGATTTTGCCAAATCCACTCTCAAATGTTCTTTTGCCTCCATTACTTGCAAAGGATTTTATTTTCCTTACCTGAATGCACAGTTGGTTTGGGCATCCGTCGCTGGAATTTATATGGCCTGGTCTTAGCTCCTCCAGTGCCGCGTAATCTGTGAAGCGTTTCTGATACAGAGACAGATGGGGAGGACTTGCCAGGATTCTGAGGATACTCATTGACTGTTGCAGAACCAATGGTCTCACCTACTGACATCCAAGAAGGCCTCTGATTGGTCCATCCTGGGACACTGCTTTGCAATGGAGTTCCATTGCCACCATAGCTCATCTGTGACATTTGTGCATTCTCCTGCTCTTGCAACTGTCTTGCATAAGCTTCATCTATCAATAAATTATAAAGAACAAAACGATAGCAGTTATAAACAAAGTAACGTACGGTTTCCCACACTTAAAAGGGTATTTGCTGCAATGATTTCAAATCAAAAGACTTCTATAAATGTCCGTTGTTTCTTACTGATTATTTTTATTCATATAATGTTATCATACTATTAATTCGTCTCCTTTATGCTCCCTGCACCTCTAGCCAATTTGTCACTGTGCCATATTAGCACTAGCAGCAAAGCTGTCATTTGCACATATCCTTGAACACACAAGTTGTATTCCACAACTTTAAAAGTTTTTTAAGTAGAATCCTGTTGTTGTTTTTTTCCCAGTTAAACATTTATTGCCATCAATTTACAAAATGGAGTAACTCCAACATTTACATATAAAATCAAAAGCGCTGATACTTAAAGAAATCAAAAACTGTCGATCTGGTGCCAAATTGTTACAGTTAACAAGTTTTACTCAAAGAATATTTGGCCTGAAGGTAGACATCCAAATAATATATTAATTTTATTGCTCCTCCATTTTACCAAAAGCTGTGTGATTGGAAGAAACTAAAATGTATCACTTACCACGCTGAACCTGAAGCTGGTCTGGCCCCTGAACCACTGTTTTCATAACATTCTTGGCTCCCTGGAGCTTAAGGCAATTGTGGATCTTTCGAGCTATATGATCATCTAGAAGCAAGCCTGAAATCCATTCATAAACTGGCATAAGTAAATTCATCATGTGGAACATCTTTTTATTGCAGTTTATGAGAGTTATTTTGGAGGAAGAACAAAGGAAAGGATTGAATATTGAATGAATAAATCCACACTGTCACAAGCCACAGGAAGGCACGATCGTCTAGCTTTACGTCTGTGATTTCTTAACCAAGGGCAAAACATATAAGACAGCTCAAACTTAAAAGCTCTGACTGTGATTTCTAAAATGGGTCAACTCAACAAATGTAATAGTCAAAATATTGATGTCAGTAAAGAGGAAAAAAAAGACCACATACAATGGTTTGGCTGTGGGATTAGTTTTCCTAGATGTCCTAGCTAAGAAATGTCGCTTATTTTAAAGAGACTAAAAACTTATAGAATTTCAAAATTTAACATGCCATAATATAACAAAGATTATCAAAGCTAACACCTGATTTCTCAAAGCAGGTGTGCTGATGAAATGATGACAGGGAATACAACTGATGCTTTCCTAAAATATTTTTTTACAAGAACTGAGCAGAAAAAAACAGTAATTAATAACCCAAATAACTTACCATCACTGCCAACTGGTAAATTCAGTGGACCGTACAGAGACTCCAAGCATTTCACAAAATCTGATGGAATAGCTACTGGCTGGCTAACAGATACTGTGGGCTCCATGCCTCTTTCATGCAGAAACCCTGCTGATGCGGCTCCACTATGGTAATCCTGCGACGGTCGTGTGTAGGAGACTTGGCTTGCTTGTGGCATTTCAAAACTATTCTCTGACAATGCCCTAGATAAAGCAAAATCATTCTTAGAAGAATCTACATTCTCCTCCGTTAATTTCTTATTTTTCTTCAGATTTTGATCTGGTGATAAAACCTGTGACAAAGATGCTGCGCCCGAGAAGTCCTCCAGGTTGAAGTCGTCAGGCCAATAATTTTGTCCTAAGTTTTCATCACCAACACTGTGCAGTTTTGACCGGCCATAATTTTCAATTTGCATCAGCCTTTCCTCGCCAGCTTTAATCACTTGCATTTCCAAATCATCAGCGTCCACTATTTTTGTTTGCTGCACCACAGAACCACAGAGATCTGCCAAAGATCTTACCAGGCTTGGCGATGACGCCCCAGTGCCATAACCGCTGCTCAAATCAATGCTGTGTGTTTGTAATTCTTCTTCAGCTCCATTTTCATCTTCCATATCAAACACAGCGGGGGATTCTAACAAGTGTGTAGACACCCATTCTAAATCATTGTCACAAATGTTCATGATATCATCCAGGTGTTTCCTACTGTATTCAGGAAAGCAAGTTTGCAAGATCACCATGTCAATTTCCTCTTTTTCCAAGGCCTCGTCAGTCAAGGTTGAACGATCTATTGTTCCCCCTGATTTAACAATGGTGGCATCAGAATTGCCTGAGTTACCCCATCTTTCAACCATCACCGAATAAGGTGAAGACTGCAGAACTTTCTCATCACTCAGAGACAAATCTAGAGGCTGGTGATCATTGAAAGACACAGAGTTTACTTTGTACACAATACTGAAGTAGTATGAGTCACTCTGAGTGGCTGTGGACACTTTAGTTGCAGGTGGATCTGTTCTCTCCGTGGGTGGAATAATTTCTTCAATATTCTTAGTGTTTGACGGAAGCTGGCCTAGAAATGAGTTCCAATTTTCAGTTTTCGATTTTTCCTTCACAGAGTCTTCAATGAAAGGATCATGATGCCTCCCTGGCTTCACTCTTTTTTTCTTACGTGACTTCGCTATTGGACTACCAGAGTTTCCTGAAGTCTCACACAATGGACTTTGTTCTCTGCTTGACAGTGTGGAACTTTCAGTGCTATTGGTTGCACTTTCTTTGCTGATTTCCTGCACAGATTCCTTAGATTTGTTTAGAGCTACAGGGTCATTCAGGTTCGTCTCTAATTGTCCAATTTCTGTTTCCGGTCTAAGCCCATCTTCAGTGCCAGGCTGTGGTTCTTCACATGCCTCCGTAATATTTTCATTAGTATCTGGATCCCTTGGGCTATGAAGTTCAACCTGTCTAGCAACATCATTTTCTGATTCATCGGAGTCACTGTATTCCACAAGTGATGATGGATATGAAGCCTGAGATCTGGTGACATTTGTCAGTTTCACAGTCATTGAGTTGTCAGTTTCATCTCCTTTCTCCATGACAGGTAAAGATTGATTCGATTCCAGAGCTTGATCTACTCCACCCATAGATTCTTCAGAATCTTTTTGCTCAAGTCTATCATGTGACACATTGCCAGTGTCTGCTTTAGACAGTTCATTTGCCCTGTAAAGGAAATCATCACAATTTTCAACATCTACATCATCAATGCTATCTTTCTGTAATTTTTTGCTTTCCTCTGCTTCAAATTCCGCCTGTTTTACAACAACCTGCGAAGTCTCTTGAGGGAATGCAAAAGCTGGTGGCTCAATAACTGTAACTGGTGTTTCTATCTCCTCCTCATCATCTTTTTCAGGACTTGCACTTGCTTGAAGTGCTGTCTCCAAATACAATTTCATTCTCTCCTCTGGTTCTTCAACACTGGCTTGATCCAACAAAGCATCATAAAACGAGTTCAAATCCGAACCATCGTCATCACAAGTTCCATCTTGTCCCTTCTTCTCACTGAGGTCACTATAACAAGACTTATAGGAGCTAGTGGTGCTGACAGAACCATCGAGTTGACGTACAGATGCCTCTTCATCATCATCAGTTTTATGAGACTTTGTTAGAAGTTCTGGTACTTCATCTGTGGTTCTGAGTTCCTCTCTTGCGCTGGGAATACCAGTTTCGGCATCATCAACAGAAGGTGCTGTGCAGTCACTGTCCCTGACAAAGGGTGGAATTTCCTGGATGAAATCCTCTTGATCAATGCCAGTGTCATTTACATCAATTTCTTCAACTTTGGCAGCTTCATTTGTGCCTGAATTTGAGAAATTTACCATCCCTTTTTCCAGAGATCCATCTTTGGTAATTTCTTCATCCTTGGGTTTATTTTGTTCTTTTGATTTAAGATTTTTCTTTTTCTGCTTTTTTGGGCTTCGCTGGGGAGCCGGGCCTGAGTCTGCCCAGTCTGCCGGTCCCAAGTCAAAACTAGGGATTTCAGAATAAATATTCTGACCCTCACTACTTTCTTGTGCTTGCGCTTTTGGCTGTTGCGTAACCTTCATCTGAGGCTGATTACCAAAGGAAAAAGGTCTATTCTCTGTTGCTGTCTTCATGCCTTGACGTGACTCCTGATTTCCAGGTATAGACGTCATGTCTTCAAATGTTGTCACTTTGGAAGTATTTCTGAGGAGACATTAAGAAAATGACTGATATTCATCAAATAGCAATATTCAATATTTCACTTGCAAATGATACTGTTCCTATTCCATCCTCAAGCATCTAATTAATTCATTCTTCTACACAATACTGTCTGCATATATATATGTTTTAATTCTATGTTTCTCAGTGTAACTTATCCTACAAGACTACGTGTCATATTTTCAAGGGTCACTGGCTTTGTGACAGTTGTCCAGTGTTACAACTTAATGAAGATGGGAGAAAAATTATGAGGATGAGTCAAAATATTAACTCTCCTGCAGCCAGTGGTGAACGATGATTTGCAAATTGCAATACCTAGGGACTGAAACTCAACTGAGAACTGCACTGATTTTTTCCATTTGAAATTTTTTAGCTGACAGAACAGACTCTGCGATGTATCGCTGCCACCCAAGCAATATGATGGTTGGGGCTCAAAATAATAGAGTTTTCTATTTCAGCCAACCTAAATTATTATGTTTGCGATGGTTTTCTATTTCTTTTAACACAAATGGTAAATTTTTGTCCAAATTGGCAAAAATCCAAAATATTGGTATTCTGGGTCTCAACCATCATTTTATTTTGATTTTCTCAAAATAGCTAGTTGTGACAAGTTACGAGTTGTGCTGTCACCTCACATACATATGTAGCACTAGAAAGCGGGTAACGTATAAAGAAGAAAATTTATATATTTTTCAGTGATATTCACTAATTGTTACCTGTCAGCAATAGACTTGCTTGCGGCTCTCAAAACATCATCGGTTGACAGTTTCTGGTATCTGTCTTTCATTCTTTTGATAGCATCATGTGCTACACCATGGCTATTTCTCCTGCAAACAGAGAAATCACTGCATTTAAGAGTTTCTGAAATCTATGCTTAGTCATACAGTTAGTGGCTTTACAATGACCAATGAACATGTCAGGGAAATGAAAACAACTTGCTCAGATAAAACACATTGCTAATATAGGCATGCCAACTCTCAATTTGCTCATATATTGGTAGTAAGAAAACAATGACATCAGCCTGTATCTCGAAGAGCATCACTATTCTATTAAACTAAATATTATCAGCAATCTAGACTTCTGTGAGAGACGCAATTGTTTGGCAATAATTGTTTGTCAATAACTGTAGTGAGAAAATCAACAATAATCTCAGCAATACGGAAACTTTGTGTAAACAAGCTACCTGGGACCATGTACTGAATAAAAGAAATATAAAAGATGCCACAGGACTTGAGTTTATTAATACCAACAAATCATATTACAGTGTGCCAGTTCCCAAAAAAAAAACAACCCCTTTTCCCTCCATAATTACAAACAGTGTTCCCTCTGAACTGTGTAATAAACTGTGTTTCGTACGAAGGATATAAATGTGTGCACAAAAGGTTAGTTATCTAAAATAATATATTGGTTAATAAGTTGACTTATTGATAATAATTTCTCAGCTAGCCGTTTCTGTAATCCCACTTGTTTTAAAGCTTGTCAATACAGTTTTAAAAGCCATGAGAGATATGCTGTGCGAAAATTTTCTTGAAACAGTTTCAAGTTTATATTACCACAAGCATTCAGAGCTCACAATATGCTTTTGTCACAGATAAATAATTGTGCACAATATAAGATTTTTGGACACTCTACCTAAGATTGGATGAAAACACTAATTACCGACATCCTCAAAGAATGTATATAAATGACTTACTTTGTCAATTCTCCAACTTTCATTTTCCATGACGTATCTGGTTCAAACAGTTGAACATCATATCTGTAATCTAGGGCCTGAATATAAAGAAACAAGCTGCCAGCCAATGTACATGAAAACAAAACCTGACAAATCTCACTTTGTTTGCGGAAGCATTTGATAATTACAAGTTGCTCTTTACAAATATCATTTCAACTGTTTAAGTTTTATTAGCCTGGTGAAGATATGTGCAGACTGAAAGTTTGTTGTTTTTCACCTTCATCTATAATTTTGTTTTGGTTCCTTTGTTGTTTTCTTTTCTAATGTGGGACTTGACAACACACATCCTTTTTCTCTTTTGGAGGGGCAGGGCATATTTAACAATGGATATGCAGGTATGATCATGGTTATGGCACAAACAGCAAAGAGCATTTAAAACAACCATTGCTTAACATTAATCCAAACTAAGAGCTCTGACTGATGATCTTTCCCTGATTACTTATAAACAGACTTACAATCACAGCATAAGGCAGGAGCTCCCACAGCTCCGTGTTGGTGTTATCAATAAATATAGGGGACACACTCTCTTTCAGACAATGTAGAGCTGTGGATTGAAATAAAAAGACAACATGGCTGAAACATTCTTTTAAACAATGAACTATTTAAGGCCCCACATACATTTGGAAGAAGTACCAGTAACAATAAAAATGCCAAATTATTGCCAAATATTATGCAGGGCAGCATACCAAAATCTAGGTCAAAAGCCTGGTAAAAAAAATTTTTTAACAGAATGTTACCTAAGTAATAAGTTCTTGTTTGTTTTATTTCCATTCTCTGAAAAACTGAAGATCTTTTAGAATGTAGAAGAAGTACATGTATAACAAATGCACATTTTGACATTTGTTTAAATAAAGTACACTGTGGCACTTATCAAGCTCTTTCATAATTCCAGTTTATTGCAATTCCTTACCAAAAATACTAAAGCCTCAAACGTTTAACATCAAATTTCTCGGTTGTGCAAAAAGTGGAGTTGGAAGAAACAAGAACTAGGGTCATATGAAGATGCTAGCAAATATTAAAACAGCATCACGGGTCATAAACAAAAATGGCTGTTAGCTTAGTAGATTGCTAACCCTGGTACTCTTTTAGCAAGCTCTTAACAGCATAGTAGGCTTAGTATCCCTTTTTCTTACATACATGGCCCCATGTTTTTAAGTCAGTTCTGAAATTCAACATTTTGGGAAATATTTCTGATAAAAACTTTTTCAGTTAGAGGATAGTGGCTGAAACTTTATGAAAAACAAATGCTGACTGACTGGGTGTATAGGGTAATATAAATGTAAATGTCTCTTTCAAGGATGCATCCAGTTTCTAGTATATAAATCTCTATTTTGCCCCTATTTTTATAATTCTCTTAAAAAAAACAAAAAAAAAACAAATTATGTCTCATTCCAGTCCAATAGTAAAATTTCAGCCTTGCTAATATGGCCAGTCATACTGCTACAAAAATAAAACAAGATAATTGAACAAAATAAAAAGAACAGGTGTCATACCATCCAGAGTATGCATTCATTAGTAACATTTCACCCTAACTAAGTAACACTGAAATACCATCACTTAGGGTGCTGGCAAACACATTTTTTTTTAATGACAAACACTGTGTACAAAATCAAATGCCACTGCATAAAATCTACATGGCCTTGGAAATGACCACTATCGCCTGCCCTCTAAAACTGCCAGCTGTGTATTCTTCCTATGTAATCAACACTATCTGCTATACCTAGATAACTCCTGACTATGCTGCTTTGTTAATCAGATCTCAGATTTTGATAAATGGCAACTAATGCGCTAAAGTTTGTCTGTCTGTGAATCAAACTTGAGAAATTTTTGGTAATATGCGTGTAACAATTGTCTATTTACAGGGATAAAGCAAGGAAATACCTCTCTTTTTGTTCCAGTCGTGAGCAGCTGACAGATGGTTTCGATCAAACTGGTAGTTTCCTTGCCATTCAAAGTAGTCATCTGTTGACAGCACAATTCCTCCCACACCCATTTGCTTACAGACACCCAGCAGATGCCTTGATAAAGATGAAACATCAATGTTTGAAATTAATGATTCAAATGTAACCTTCTAATGCCTAGAATAAAATTGCAATATTTTTATCTAAAGTAACTAAAAAAAATTAATGTATAAATCTAAATTTCAAATTTATCACAGGTCACTAATTCTATACTTTACTGTAAATGTCAACAAACAAAACGTTATACAAGTACCAAAAGGTTTTCACAAAGTTGTTCATCATTGTTCACCTTAGTCCCCATCCTAATCAAAATCATGATGGACTGGGTTCTTCTACAGATATCTTATGACCAAGTCCTGTATCTCAAAGGTCTCTCATATACTTATATTATCAATGGTTATCCTGTAAAATTAACTCCATCAAGTCCTCCTTTTCCAGGAAGGGAAACGTTCAAAGCTATTGAGACAGCTGATTAATTTCTAGTGAACTATTATTTCAAAGAAACTCATAGATGTGAGGCTAAGTGGCACATCATCATCATCATTAATTATCATCATCATCAGTTGCCCCATCCGGAACAGACATTGGCGATCATGACTCTCCACTCGGATCTGTCATCAGCCAACCTCAAGACGGAGTTGTTGTTGTGATGTTTATTTGTTGTCCATGAATTAAGACTTTCAGTAAAAGTTTTTCTCTGTCTACCCAAAAGCAGGGCTGCTTTTCCTGCCATTAATCTTCCCTGTGACTGCTAGATGTTCGAGGCTCTTGAGGCCACAAATGTGCCCCAGAAATTTCAGTTGCCTCTGTCTTATTATTTTAATTAACGATCTTTTCAGAATAGAGTCTCTCAAGACTGACTCATTTGATTTTTTCTCCATCCATGATATTCTCAATATTCTTCTAATAAACCACATTTCTGCTGCTTCGTTTCCTCTCTATTTCTTTGTTCATTGTCCAACATTCACATCCGCACAAAAGCACTGACCACACATATGTTTTCAAGATTCTGATTTTAGTGGTCATTGGTATATTTCTGTTCATTAATATTGGTCTCATTTTTTGGAATGAATCTTTGGCCATTATTATTCTTTTCCTTATTTCAACTATCCTCCTACCATCCGATGTCATCCAATAGCCTAGATATTTAAATTTTGTAACTTATTTGATTTGATCTCCTTTGCTGACCAGATTACACTTCGGGTTGATTGTTTTTTAGGAGACTAAATGGCACATACACACACACACAAAATTCAGTGCATCAACAAATCACAATCTCACACAGTCTACGCAGTCTAAATTATGCCCCTCTTAAGCACTGTCCCCCATGAAAGGCAAATTCAGCAAATTTCCATTTTTTCTTTTTAAATAATTTTTTAAAACTTTCAAGAAAATTATTTGAAAATATACTCACTTGGCCAAGTAACTTTTACCACTGCCCGGCAGACCACGTAAAATGACCATCACTGTTTGCTTCTGCAGGACATATTGCTTGATGATGCCCACAGGACCTGTCACTCTCTGGAAGCTTAGTTTATTTTTAATGAAGACTGGCTCAGTGGCAATTGATGGTGAACTGCGGGAGCGAGATGGTGGCACGGAGTGCAAGTTGTGCATGTTCTTGGGGAAAGATGCAGTTGGAGCAATACTGCCCTTTTGTTCATATCTCCGGTGACTATCAGTATTATTTACTAATGGTCTTGCAGAGGAGTATGAGGAGGATGGAGCCATGGAAAAAGGGGATGGATTATGTGGAGAGGAAGAATTCCACATGCTAAAGCTGTTCAAGAATTTTGTTCCATTCCAACCTGAGGCTGACAGCTGCCAAGGATCATCTGCCACCATTCCCGCTGAAAGTGGATGTTTAAAGACGTTACCAGGAGCTGGTTTACCACCACCAGAAAATAACTTTGTTCCACTATCCATTCCATGACTATCAGTAATATCAGTGGCTATGGATGCTGCAGTAGTTTTGCCCGCAGACTGTGCAGGGTCAGGAAACTTTGCATTAATATGCTCCTTTGGATATGTGGGCATTTTCTTCATTTTTTGGGCTCTCTGGGGTTTTGGGTCCGCCAGAGATGGAGCTGTGAAAAGGTCATTCCAACCCAATGGATCCATTGGATCAAAGTCATTTTTGGAATTTAAAACTGAAATTTCCTCTCCAGCAGTATTAAATTTGCTGATGTGAGGCTGAACAAATGGCTGCTGGTGCTGCTCAGTCTGCGGATCATAGCCCCGTCCTTGTGTATTCACTTTGTTTTTCTTCTTGCCTTTGTTTATTGTTTTCAATTTTTGCCCACCAACTGGCAATGGCTTTAGTGGTTTCGGTGGGTTTTTGGCTTCCATGGCAGATTTTTTACTCTTGTTCTGTCCTCCGGACATGGACTGTCGACTGGCTAGAGATCTAGGAACAAATTCCAAAGATTCTGCTGACAAATTACTCGATGGAATAGATGCCCCACTTTTTCCTTTTTGATTCAGACCAACGCTCGCTTCAGTAGATGCTAAATCAATACTCTTACTGCTCATTGCACTTCCTGTCTGGGAATCTCCTTTCTCCACCACACGTAAATCAAGGCCTGTCAAATTTAAATTCGTCCCCTCTATATCTCGCTTTAGTTCTTCTGTTTTAGCATATTCAAGGTTGCCATGCTGTTGGTTGTTAACCGTGCCAAAATAACCCAGAGGTCCAGTGAAGAAAAGATCATCAAAGTTAGTCTCTGCGGAATAAGGCTGCTTTGGAATGTTCAATATCTGATCAAAATCCTTGTAAAATCTGCTCCACTCATCAGAATCTCTACCAGCTGCTTCCAACAGTTCTGGTTTCTGTTTGCCCACATTCAATACTGACTGTTTATTCTTTTTACTAACAGTATGTACAGTAAATAAAGCAGCATTTTTATCAAGCACTTTTTTTTGTTCAGAATCATCTACGGTTGAAAGATTTTTTGACATCTGCTTATGGGGAAATTTACAACATGCGGCATCCGCAACCACACTTGACGAGGGCTGCCTGTCAGAAATATTATTTATCACTGTATTCTTGGAATATCTGTTGCTTGAATGTGTCTCAGTCTCATCCACAGCTGTACTGAAAGATTTGGATTTGGCTTTTTCATTTTTGTTTCCACCCACGGCGCAGCTTGCCAAAGCATTGATCCTGTTTGCATCACTAACACTTTCAGTCAAAATTCCTGAACCTTTAACAAATTCATTAATATCAGATGGACCTGAAGCGGATGGGAACGGGCTGTCCCCGGAATCTGTAGAATATGGAGATTGCTCTGGGTTTGCATTTTGAAAGTAGTCAGTGGGAGTGCTGCCTACATCAGCTGCTACATGAGAATCTTCATAGACATTAAGAGTACTGACTCCGGTGATGTTATCTTCAGACAAAAGACTACAGGCAATCACCGCAAGATCTGTCTGCTCTGTCAAATTTGACCTCTCTCCCTGTCCATCATTTAGAAGGTCAAACAGCTTCTCTGTAGCTTCACTCACTGTGAAATTAAAAAAATTTTTTAAAAGGCATAGCAAATTTGTATTACAAGAGAAATGTGGCAACAAGCCAGTGACTTAGGCCTCGCTTTTCACAAACCTCCCTTTTTCCTCATTCCATTCAGACTGAAAATGTCCAGGGTTCAAAGATTTTATTTATATCCGTAAATCTGATGTTCTTCACAAACTAATATAAAATATTATCACTTGTTGAAGTATTTCCTGTTGCTGAAAGAGCAAAAGCAGAGACAACCTGTTGCTGAAAGAACAAAAGCAGAGATAACCTGTTGCTGAATGAACAAAAGCAGAGACAACCTGTTGCTGAAAGAACAAAAGCAGAGACAACCTGTTGCTGAATGAACAAAAGCAGAGACAACCTGTTGCTGAAAGAACAAAAGCAGAGACAACCTGTTGCTGAAAGAACAAAAGCAGAGACAACCTATTGCTGAAAGAACAAATGGAGAGACAGCCCATTGCTGAAAGAACAAAAGCTGAGACAGCCTGTCGATGAAAGAACGAACGCGGAGAAAACACATTGCTCTGAAAGCAACTCCAAGAAACATAATTATCTTTTGCAAGGAATTTCATCTCATGTCCCAAACAGCACAACTTGTGAAAGAATTACTGTCCATGAATAAAGTTTTTTATTAAAGAAAAACATTTTATACTGATAACCCACTGTAAATCTACACCACTCTATGAAATACACAGTGCAATCATTTCCATAAAAACAGCATTTGTAAATATTGCAACATGTTTTTCCCTACCATCACTTGACACCAGATCCTACCCTCAAATACACTTGCATTCAAGTGTTCATATCCTTCTTGTATCAAATATTTTCAGACTAGTTTGTAACAGATGGTGATCTTCCCAAGCAAGATAATGATATGAGAAATTTGGGCAGCAGATGTTTCTATTCAATCTATATGAGGTCATCAGGCCAACGCATTGTTTTTATACACAGCAGCAATCATTATAAATCATTGTGTAGCCCCGCCCTCACACACAACACTTCGACACTGCCTTATGTAGAGACAAACTGAACAAATTTCGAAGTCCTCAACTGCCGAACCCATGATGGAGGATCAAAATAAAATATACAAAAAAACAACACCCCCCTCTTCTTTCTTTCACCAGTAGAAAAAGAAACATGTCCTTGCTATTTCTCTGCTATTTCTACAGCTCCAGCCAGCCAAAAATAACCCTTCTAGGGTTCATAAGACTTATAATGAAAAAAGAAACAAAGAAACAAAATCAACAAAAGAAGAGGTATGAATGCACAAGGCAGCGCTCCTCCAAAAATAAGGATCTCCGCCCCTAACAA
This sequence comes from Onchidella celtica, assembly GCA_963931925.1. Taxonomy (NCBI): domain Eukaryota; kingdom Metazoa; phylum Mollusca; class Gastropoda; order Systellommatophora; family Onchidiidae; genus Onchidella; species Onchidella celtica. The sequence continues at coordinate 21,726,551 of OZ007573.1, read as the reverse complement.
TTTAGCCCTTCTTCTCTCAAGAGATTCTAGGTTAAATGAACTTTTAAGGTATAGGGAGAAAGTGCATGATGTCACAGAGTGTTTTTGTTTTGTTCTTCCACCACTAAAGATGGCCGGTGGATCAGCTGATTAGTGTAACTTCGAGATATGTCTAAGTGGTTAAAATGCCTGCTAGTTGCACTGTAGTTGATTGTTGTGACAGGGGTGAAAAGGATGGATCCAAGCTGTGTCAAATTCCCTACCATCTGTGTAAACAAGGGAAAGGAAGTGAGAAAACTGACCAAACATCTCCCATTGGACATGTACACCCGTGCCATTGTTTACTTTTAGCTTGCCGCCGGTTGGTTTGTGGAGCCTCCCGTGCCTCACAATGCAAATCAGCCAATGAATCAAAATCAATGCCACAATCGCTATGGTGATACACGGGTCCGGACACTAAAGATGGCGGGTAGGCACATTCTAATACATGTATAGTTTTGTTAAGTCATGCACAACCCAAAAGTCACACAAAAAAACCCAGCTGCCATTCAAGGCAAAACATTTGGGAATGCTATAAACTGCTTGTGTACTAAGTTAAAGGAAGCAGGGGTTTCCATAATACACACATAGACAGTCTGAGTACAATGCCAGATTATAAATTGAAAGATTACTGTACTTGTATTGCACAAAGGGAACTAACCATGAACTGTATGAATTCACTAGGAAGAATTAAAATTTATTTCCTCTTCCTTAAAATGGGAGTGGGGATTCTGTTAAAGAAAGAAGAAAACTGTTTAAAGCCTTTTGTTTCATTTTTCATTAAGAACATCAGTCATTGATATGGAAAGGCATATCTTTAGCTCCATTTTGCAAGAAATGAAATGGCTTTTAAAATATCCCTGCTTGAAGTGTTCATGTAGGTAATGCTGGGATGCAAAATTGATTATTTGTTACCCTCTACAGCAAAGTAAAAATCAGTATCGATCATAATTAAGAAACTGTGATAACTGTGCAGCCTACTATTTTTAAAAAAAAGTATTTAAAGGGATAAATCTGGTGTTCATATTCTTTGAGATATCAGTGCCAAAGTTCCTATCCCTATTACATTAATTACCGAATTATACAAATAACTAGTAATAATACATATGCAATCTGTTCACCTGTATTCAGATAATCCAACTTGAAAACTTTTAGAAAACTACTTAGCTTGAATTCTTCTGATCAGTGGATTGATTTGGGGTGGTACACTAAGAGTCAATAATTTCTGCTGAAGCAATTCGTTCAAGTCATTTACATGGTATGCAAAGCTGAAGAACTCAAATTTGAATAAGTTCTTAACAAGATTTGAAATTGAAAATTGTTTTCTGGTTCAGAACGCCTCATAATGACTAGAGTTTTTGACAACAGAGCATGTCATTTTCCTAGACCAGGCTAAGTAGTAAGTTATTCTGCTAGCATATTTCATACATTCACAGTACTGTGGCATCACTTAAAGCAAGAGCCAGCAACTTTTCAGACAAAGACTTTCAATAGAATTCAACTTTAGAGCAAGCTGCTATATGCATGCAAGTCTCTGGACCACCAGTACTTTTCTCACTTAAAGATTTATTTTTACTGGCAATTTACAAAAAAGGAAAGTGCCACAGATGAAAACGAGCAGCTGGTTGCCGATCCTGAATTAAAGTATTGTTTCCTTCGTGCCATACAGTAACTTATAAAAAAAAAAAGTTTAAGTTGAAATCCTGGACATATTTTTATGACCTAATCAACAATATTCCTTTATTTTTTGCACAAAACCTCCCAGAAGTACAAGAATTTGGTCACATGACAAGACTGATGGAGCAACAGCTAACATCCACAAGTTTATATAATAACATACTAACAATCCTTCATATCACTGGAAACCTTAAAATATGCATTTGTAGCTTTGGGGATGAGCAGGAAAACATGTCTGCTGTGTAAGTGATTTGCATGGTATAAGCATTAGTCTTGAAACTGTTATTTAATTTGAGGCCCAGGAATGTAGGATGTCTTTCACTTCAGTTCCAAGGCAAGATGAACAAGCAATCAAAGTATAATGGTTTGACATGTAGGAGAACTGAAAAAAGGTTAGTTTGACAAGACAAAGTAAAGTCTGGATACAAAAACTTGGGAAGAGTTCCCTGCTTCCCGACCATCCAGTCAATTCCAAAACTTATCCCTTGCCCTATCTTTATCCCTTAGGACCCTAACCCTAACCCTTTCAACCAAACTACAAAAACAAAATATTGTAAGAGTTCAACATGCCTGTGACATGTGGACTTCTTTCCAAACACTCCACCTACTAATAATAATATTAATATAATAGAGGAGAACAGTTAAACCGAAAATAGTGGTAAACTGAAAGAAAGTAGGAATCCCCGATTTTTTCCCTCTTTATCTTTGCTAATAAACCAGTGCTAAACCGAAATACCCCTGCCCTATTGTTAAACCGAAAAGAAAACTGCTGGATTCAATGGCCAGTCCACTGTGATTTGCCATAGGCCAAGCCAAGTTACTGCGCCGTTTCTCCTCCCCCCCGATAAACAAGCCCTGAGCAGAGCATGCTTTGTTCTGCCTGGCAGTATACTTTTAGGCCTATATATGGGAGTGGCAGCACTATCGGGATAAGGAGAGAGGGAGGGAAGCCTACAACCTCACTGATCCAAAATCATATGGCAACAGACAAGGTGTTAGGCGCATTGCGTGGGACCTTGCATGTAAAATGTATGACATCAGAAAGACAGTACCGGTGACCGCGGACTGTGTAGTTCATGGCATCGTGTACGGTGATGGTAACAAGATCAGCAGGACAGTAGTCCTGTGCTATCTGTCCACACTCATGTCTCTCTACTCTGAGAGTTAGTCCACAATTGCTCGCTTCATATCCAAGCTTCGTGTGTTCCTAGGCCTGAGCTATCGCCTATCGTCATTCTCAGTCAGAACACAAAGCATGCGAGAACGTATTGAGTGAGTCTCTTTTGCTAATGCACTTGCATTTGTCCTCTTCGATAGTGAACTGGGCTACTTCTCGGGCAACCGGCGTTTGTCAAGCTTCCCATCACTCAACCAAAACTCTTTCTAAACCAAAAACACACCCATGGCCCCGCCGATTTCGTTTTAACCGTTGTCTACTGTAATATCAAAACAATTAAGTTTTAAAAAAAACAAACTCTTCCAGCAATTAAATGTTATCCCATTATCTTCACAGTCAATAGGTAACAAAGCATGAACAGAGCACGATATGAAAAAAGCAAATCCTGTTGCATGATAAATAAAAAAAAAAAACATAAGAACACAGAAACCACATACGGATAATATCAGGCTGCTATGTTTATCCCACAGTTAAGGTGGGTATTTCAGCTAGTATCTTTAATTCTTGAAGAAATGTTCATATCTGCTTGAAAAAAAATAAAAAATTATAATAATAAATGAAAGAGGCCATCATTTGAACACTGTTGGGAAAAGAATAAATTTGGCCCGCTTAATATAAATACACCTCCTAATCATCCCTGAATTCAATCAGTTGCACCTAATTTCTATTTCTTGTTCCATTCAAATAAGTATGAACTTGATTCTAACGAATTGATTTCTTTCTTCATACTGAAATAACTCCTTATATAATTGGTTGTTAGTACAGCATAAGTTTCTAGCAAGAAAAATCACAAAATTGGGCCCAGGGAGACTAAAAGTGTAAGGACATAGTTGGAAGGACTTCTCGATGAATCTCATGCCAGTGTTGCCAAATTGCACTTTTTATTTTAAGGCACTCAGCCTAGCACTTAAAATCTCGGAGCCGTGCCTCAACTAACTACACACTTAAACTCGCAAGGAGCTTCAGCCTCCCCACAACCCCATCCCACACACAGTCACTCCTGAAGTTGTCTCCTTGATGGGGAAGGAGTACCAATACTACCATATATATGAGTTACACAACTTTAGTCTGGCATCTACTTCATGCTCTGTGTGAAAATTGCCGATCCGCACATTTATTATAACAACATCCCTCTACTCTCTACAGCCGTAGAGGACTAACTTGTCCGGGAGGGGGGCTGCCCCTCTGGGATCCCTTGGCTCCTAAAGTTGCATCCATGTAATATAGATCGAAGTGCTTATTCGCAGACATCTGCGATCCCGATCTTATTCGCAGATGGTGGGTTCTTGGAATTGAGATGTTTACTTATGCCACTTATGGAAAAGTTCCTGCAGGTTATCGCGGTCTGCGGTAGTACAATGTCTAGCATTCTGCTGTTATCGGTCGGAGGCTATGGGTTCAATCCGTTTAGGCTCAATCCCACATCGGAGCTTTTTTTTTTTTTTAACCTAGTACTAGATCTAGTACTGCTCATTATTAGGAATCATTTTTTTCCTAGATTCTAGAAAGATTTTACAAAACTGATGTCTTCGGGAAACTGATCATTACTAGTGTGCTCCATATTATTTCTTTTATTTATTACTGTTCATTCAACTTCTAATTGGAAATAAAAATGTAAAGGAAATTTTAAACATGTAATTGTAAATGATTTCTTTTAGTCTGTGCTACCCAGGACACGACATTTGGCAACAGATATAAGTATCTATAGCTAAAAAAAAACAGACAACCTGGTGCATCATTAATGTAAGAAACACCATGTGTTAGCTAGTACTCCGAATTGAGCCATCTTACCACGTGAAGAGCCTGATTATTCAACAAAACAAGACAGAATTGTGATCAATATGAGGTCTTCCTAAATAAAAATTACAAAACCAAAAATCCGTCTGCGAATAAGTTCCGAATCTTATTTGCAGACGTCTGCGAGTAAGGTCCAGATCTTACCCACGGACGGCTGCGAATAAGCATGGCCTAACCCTATTGTGTGAATCAAATAAATGGAACTCCTCCCCTTGGTGGGACCCATATTGCCATATATACCCCAGCTGTTTGGAATATCATTCAACGAAAAAAGAAAAAACAGCCGTGGCCATGAGATGCAATCTGAAGTCCTCCCTAATTTTCTACCTTTGTTCAAATTGTTGTAGATCTACCATAACTAAAATGGGGGAGAAAGGAGAAAAAATTGTTCTCATTACCAATGGATCTTGTTACTAGTTCTAGTAAGGTAAATACTCACAATCCCCATCACATTCTATAAGAACAGCCTGAATTATCTCTCGATCTATTCTGGAAGAGAATATTTCCTGAAGTTCGTCAATGCGTGGGTCATCCTCATCGAATGACCTCCCCAACGCATCCTCGACAGTCGCATGAAGCTCTCGATGTTGTAGTTTCTTCCTTCCCCTGGAGGAACTATTATTCTTCTTGTTGGGCATATTTCCTTAACTTTGATAACATAGCAAGAAGTTCGAACTGTCATAGGATTTACGTAAAGTGTAAAAAGGATGTATACACAACACAGCAATGGTGACACAATGATTTAAATCTAATTCCTTCACAGGAGAGTTATCAGGTTAACCATTCCTTCACAGGAGAGTTATCAGATTAACCACCCCTTTATAACTGCGAGAGTTCTCAGCGAAAAAGTCACTGGCAATTGCCGAAATTGCATGGAAGCTGCCTAAAACAGACGCCTGCCAACTTCTGTAAACTATGAATATCCCATTCCAGAATAACGTCAAGACCACATGATGCCTTGCTCTGTCATAATCCATCCTGCTGCGGCATTTCTAAATAAAACACGATATGGGCTCGGTATGCAGCACTGACAAGTTAGAAACTACATGTACATGTTCTGCGCATTAATTTAGTGAACAGATCCATAATTTCCTTGAATATCAAGTTTTTAGTGCTGTATGCTTCGTTTATGCGTAAACGGCAAAAACGGCATCAGATTTTTATCTATAACACAGATGATCTAAGCCCTATATATGCATAATGGTAACTATTCGCATATCTCCATATTACACTTCTATTACGGAGCACAGGTTTTTCCTTTATCGTTTCATTCAACAGTACTAATGAGGACACGAGCGATAAGTGAATTTATTAGATCTAACTCTTTTGAAATGGCAGTGGTAAAAACGGTAATCACAGAAATTGCTAAAAATGCTAAATCAAACTGTAATAATGGAGAATTATCAGTACACAGTAGTTTGCCGTGCGCTTTGTCGACCTAATGAACTGTACTAAATAAACACGCATCTTATATAACATACAACGTCGAAATTTCCTCATAGCCTAATAGGCTTATGCACTGATTATTTCAACAAAGATTGCTGTGAATCTCCGATTCGTGTCCGAAGAGAAAAGCCTTTTCTTTTCTTTTTTTTATTAATATCGGTACCCATAATTACCAGCCTTTCTTGTTATATTATTGTCTGAATCAATCGATGCCGTAAAAATGCAACACGAAGAGCTAACAAGACCGATTCAAAAACTGTGGTACACTCTGGGATTGGTGAATACTTGAGCAGTATACATTGTCCACCGGGAAAATCTCTGTTTCCAAGAAGAACTGCCATTTTTGGTTTCACTTTCGTGAGCCGCACAGCTGCATTCAAAAACAATCACAGCAGCTCTGCGCGGATTCAGTTGCCACAATTCACAGTATTTGCCAGTAAAATCATATTGTTATACTTTGTGATTGTTTGTTTGTTTTTGCCACACCGAACGTCGACTTTAGTGGTGGATTTAATTAGTGCTGAAAGTCGAACAAGCGCGCACTGTTATTATAATTGTAAAATTTGTGAATCGTTGCTATTCCAAAAAGTGTTCAAATTTCCTCCAACGTTGAGCCACTGACGTAGACAGATTTCTTTTGAATGATTCCACGCAAACCTCAGAGACAAGTTAAAAGAAGGTTGCTTTAATTTCACTGTATTAGATATTTGTTTACATATTATTATGTACCATATCAATAATTTTTTAAAAAGGTATAAAAAGAGCAGAAGAGGGCTTTAAAACAAAAAAACAAACAAACAAAAATAAAGTAGGCTACCTTTCTGCATGTTAATTGTTTGTCTGTCCCACAATATCTGTCCGTCGTATAACATTAGTACAGTAGTCTTCTCGAACAAGTTGTTTTGCTACACAACGTTCTCAGTATCCGCAAAATATGGTGAAGTGAAGATTGGCTCGATCTTTTTATGAATAAGAGTTGGCTTGGTCCGGACCATGCAAGACTTGAGCAACGCCTACAGCGTGTAAAGCGATGTTTCCACAAATTTCAGTAGCAATGACATCATCACAAACGTCAGAGCTATTTTTAGCCAACGCGTAGTGAAGAAATCCTCGTGACCCACTTTCAAGTCAAAATATACAACACACCTGTAACTGCGAAATATCGAGAAGCTCTATCATAACCGTGGGGCGAATTTTACCCTTTGATAATAACAAATAAATAAATAAAGATTATCGATCATCATTTCAAAGGCAGGTTCGTGGAAACAAACTACATTGTACATTTATTGTTACGAATAATGAATGATCGAACACATCGTTCCTAAACGGACCAAAGAATGCTGTGTGCAAGTCATGAATAAATGGCAAAAATAACACAAATAAGGAAAACTTTGTGACTCCGTTTGTGGCCGTGTGTGACGAAGCATGTTTTTTTGCTTTGCCGATTTGAAATACATTAACACTGTGGTGGAATTAGTGTTTCTTTCACTTTCACTTCCACTTTCAAATGAGAAGACTGAAAAACGTTCTCTTCTTCCCGCGCCCCTCCGTAAAGAACCGCATGCGCGTCAGTTTTGGAAAGCTAAGATTTTATTTTTACGCACTTGTTCATACAGGCAATGGTGACAGAACTAGTCAGATATAATAAACTTAGAATCAAACTGAAGTTGCTCCATCTCGTGAAATTCCAGCTCGTGAAGACTGAAGAGCCCGAGAGCCCTACCCTGTTACCATTATCTAGCTTATTCTTCAGTCACCCAGAAGAATAGGAGTTGGAACAATGCCTGTCGCGGGCTCAAACAATAAAATCCTCTTTAGGAGCATGCTGTATCTAAGACTCCAGGACGTACGACTAGGGGTATGGCAATAAAACTCGAGCGCAGTAAAATCCTCTTCAAAAATATGGTGTCTCTGAGCCCCCAGTTCGTACAGGTAGGAACAATGCATGTGCATTGGTGAGCATGCGTGTGCATCAAAATTTTAAAACTAGGGGCAGATGGGCAATGGCGTCTTTGAGGAATGCCTGGAATTTCAAGAAAAAAATTCCCAGAAATAGGTTAATTACAAAATAATAATAATAATAATAAGTACATTTATGCCTAGACCTCAAAGCGCTTTACAAACGCATTCACTCCCACATTCTAATTGTGCATAATATGCACACAATCTCACTCAAGCACATGCACAGATTCCTAATGCTATAGAAGTTAGTTTGAAAAATATTTCTTAAAAAGGTAAGTCTTGAGGTGTTTTTTGAATATTGCAACACTGCATGCAGACCTCAATGAAAATGGCAATGAATTCCAAACAGATGGTCCGACAATACTAAAAGCTCTGTCACCATATCTCTTAAGTTTGGATCTTGGTACCTTTAAAAATTTTGAATTTTGTGACCTAAGATCTCTCGTAGGTGCATAGGGACAGAGTAGTTCTTTTAAATAAAAAGGTTCTGAGGTTTGAAGTGCATTAAAACATAAAACCGCAATTTTGTATTCAATCCTGGCTTTAACAGGTAGCCAGTGGAGAGTTTGTAGCATTTCTGTTGCACTTTCTGATTTAGACTTGCCGAGAACCAGACGAGCAGCGTAATTTTGTACTTTTTGAAGTTTTCGAATATTTTCATCAGACAGGCCCGCTAGCAGTGAGTTGCAATAGTCTAAACGAGACAAAACCAAAGAAATTACCAGTGTCTCTATTGATTCTTTGTTTAAAACAGACTTCATTTGAGAGATCTTTCGAATTTCATAGAACATTGACCTGATCATAGAGTTTATTTGATGTTCCATGGACAAGGTGCAGTCCAGAATAACACCCAAATTTTTGGCTCTATCTACAAAGTTGACAACTGCACCTGCAATATTGATGTTTTCTATTTCGTCTTTATTCAGTCTGGAATCAGTGGAGCACAGCAATGTTTTTAATTGACCCATTACACCCACGTCGTGCGGTACAGCGAATGTTAAATTAGGGTTCTTCAGCATAGTAAATAATTGTACTAGACAGCATGGAGCGCAAAGAGTGAACGACCGGACGCTTTCCGTTTTTGTTTTTTTTTGTCTTTTCTAAGTTGGTTTGCATAATTCTTGTGTACATTTTGAATTGGTCGTCAGACCTACAATAAAACCCTTTCAAAGTTCTGATCACCACCCCACCCCCTTCAACCTCTGGCACACACATAGGGCTTTATGGAGGGACGTACATACACACACTGAATTTTTTTTCGGGGCGGGGGGTTGCGACTCTTCCACCCCCACCCCCCGAAATTGTTTTATGACCATCCTAGAGGTTGACCTCTAGGGTGAAAAATGCCTGGTTTAACCCTTTGGTTGCCAATGCTGTGAAACTGATTTGTTATAGTTTTGGTGATGCGTAGATTTCTTGAACTGTTTAAGTGCCACCGTTTCATGCAGAAGACATGACTTGAAGTAGTAATACCCGTTTTTAATGTAAAAATGATCTACAGAAAAACCCTGTCTACGTCACCTAAACACGAAATTGTTCATGTTTTAATGAGCTGGCACTGAAAGAGTTAATTAAATTACGTAAGTGATCATTATAATTCAGCCAAATGATTACCTCTGAAAGTGGAGAGGCCTGTTTTTGAACACTCATCTAAAACAAATCAGAAAAAAAACAACAAAAACAATTAGTGAATGTTCTAATACCCAACCTGTCATCAAAATCAAAGCAAAAAGACAATGTTTATTGGCTACATTTATGGTGGTGAGTATTATTTTGCAACATTAAATTAAAAAAAACAAAAACGAGAGGCAATAATCTCATTCTATCTAAATTCCCCAAAATATAGCCCGCACTGGGTAGCTTACTGGCTACATCATGAATACAGCATCCCCCTCCCCCCAAGAATTATTGAATTACATGTATATATCACAGTAGTTTGAGATGATGGTAAAACACATTGCACTAGCACTAAGCAGATTCTCATACTGACACATACACAAACAAAATGACTGGAGAGATTTAAATATTCACACACACAACCCCCCCCCCCCCCCCCCCCCCCCATGTACAGGTCTGATTAGTGGATGACAATACATACACACTATGAGTTTTGAGTTTGGAGAAGGCATGGCGACATGACAACGGTCAAATTGTGCTAGGAAAAAGCAAGACGATAGACAGAATAACAGAATGATATTGATAGGAAAGAAGGAGACCGTACCAGAAGTGCTCACCAATCATGCACAAGACAATGATAACAATAAATAAAGAAAGAAACCAAGAGTCACTACATAAACTGGTGATGCATTTTATAATTTTATTTTATTTCATTTTTACTTATCAACATGAGACGTGTACATGTAGTAATTTTCTTCTCCCACATTTTCCAACAAAAAGTAAAACGAACATGAAAATATGTATCATATAATATACACAACAACATACAATTATTGCCATATGCACTCTATACTAAAACAGAGACTGTCCGGAGATGTGTACTGTGGCAAACCGATGGTATAATGGGCATTTAAAATTTTTTATGAATTTTAAGACATCTGAAAGCCGGAAGGGGAAGGGGGGGGGGGGGGGCGGCTTAACCATGGGTGAAGTTAGGCAACTCAAAATTTCCTGCAACATTTTTTCTGCCACACAAAATCCCGCGGATCAATCCCACAAACACATAGCAAGAAGCTTTCTCTGACAACTTCTGGCATGAGACCCAGCGGCCCCAATTTTTCCGGCAAACTTTCGCCCATGGCCTTAACATAACAGAGTAAATTTAACCACTTGTCTTTTAGTCTTACTATGAAACTGCACACATATGAGAGAATTACTTTTACAGGGAAAGGAAAACCAACAAAAAACACCTTGTTGTGTTTAAAATGTAGTCCTCATCTCTCTGTCAATAAGCATTTGAAATACTGTACTATCCCTCATTCAATAGACAAAATAGAATTCTTTTAACCCTCTTGCTGCCATCATATATTGCGCAAGACTGCCTCATGATCAATGTATCAACCCTACCTTTTCTTCTAAACCTGCCACGGGGCCGACATTGTTAAGGCATGTTTTGCACTTCTAATTTTATGCTATTTCCTGCTGTCTCTCTACTCAATAAATCCATTATTCTGGAGTCTAAAAGAAGGAAGGGTGTTTGGGCTTCACAGCAAAATGGTTAAAGAGTTACACTTGTTACAAAATATTTGGCAAAATAAAGTTATCTTCTATAGCTGTGTGAAGACACTTGTACAAGTTTGTGACCCAGCCAGCGAAGTTATTACAGACTGTCTGATCAATTCTCTATGTCTGATATTTAAAGGTCAACTGCTTCAGATCAATACGGACATTTTGACAAAGTACTGTATCTTTACTACTGCTGTTATATGTGCATCATTAATATTTGGAGGTGAACTCTAAACTAAGGGTGTTATTGGAGGATCGTAGTCTGATTACATAGTGAGCTATGGCTGAACAGTAAATACAACTCAGTATTTTCTCTTTTCCACTTTGTAAAATGCAACATACCCCAACAACAGCCTTAAAATGTGATGCAATGCAACGGTTCAGTCCGGAAGGTACCATACAGGCCTAGTTATTGAGTAATTGCCCAAAGAAACTTTTCTCAAAACTTTACGTCTTAAAAAAAGTGATAGTCATCAACTTCAATTGCTTATAACACAGTCTAAAAATGTTCACAATTCAATGAATCTAGCATCAAATCCAAAGGAAAAGAATTCTCTTTCACTTGATATCAATAACTCAGTTTACCTAAATTGTACCTTGTGGACCGAACAGACATGATGCATCACAAATGTACTAAACAGCAGATAATTTCCTGATTCATCCGTTTCAAAATGTTATTTCTTTTTTTGATTCAACACTGGCGTAGCAATAAGCCGCAAAGTTTGTTCTCCAGTACGAGCTATCTCATGTTTTGCAGGATTGTTCCACCTTTGGTAAGCCATTGAAGCTCTGTTTGATGCTCCTGTGTCATTCACAGCTGTACCAGAAACACTTCTGGCAGGCATTGGTGTGGTCATGAAAGTTCTTTTACTTTCTGCAAGATAAGGCTGAACACTATTCGCTTCCGTATTATAATTCTTTGTTCCCATAAATGTGTTGTTCACAGATTGTGAGGAATGAAATACAACTGCAGAAAGGCTGCTTTGACTATCTGTGATCACTGCCTGTTTGCGTTTTCTAACATAAGGCTTTATATGCACATAACTGCCTTCAGTGCTTTGATCTGGAACTGGTATGCTTGAATAGCTTTTCATGGATTTGGTTTCCTCTAAAAATGCTGGGGACCATGATGAATTCCCATGATTGACATGATTTTGATTTTGGTGATAATTCTGCGGGAGCTTTACATGATTTGAAATGTTTGATGCATTGGTTGTCACTGAACCTACAACAGAATGAGCTGGCTCCGGTATAATCACCCTATCACTGTAGCTGACAGTGATATTTTCTGCACTTCTGCTAGTGACTGTTGATGTTGTCCTGGGAATCTTTGGAAAAAAATAATATTCTGACTGCATGGATGACGGCATAGGCTGCATCTGCAAGACTGCTGATGGTGACTCTGAAAACTGGATAGTTTTTGCCAAATTCTTACGCTGGTGATGTTGAAATTTTTTCCTGAAACAAAAGGAAAGCAAATACATTAAATTTTTAATGACATTAATTCACTAAGGTTAAAATGAACACAAAAATGAACAGTTAAAAAAACAATTTCTTTTGAAATAAAAGTTGGCGTAGATGATATACAGTGGACATTGCTTAAGATGATGTCCAGGGGACACAAAATTTAACATCTTACCAAAGATCTTAAAATAGTATTAACCTAGATTCCCTAGTCGCGCTGAGAGAACCAGCTCGCGGCGTCCCGGGCGTCGAGAGCGAAAACAATGGCGGCCTAGCAACGCTACTGTTTACCATAGGAAACACAAACCGTTTGCCTCGAATTTGATAGTAGGCCTACGATGTAGTACATAGTAAGCCTAGCGTGTTGTTTTACGTTGTCGAGAAAAGTAGATCTTGAGTGCTACAACAATCAGGAAAATGTCAGAGATTCTAGAATAAGAGAACATTGTAGGCCTACAATTGTTTTTAATACATGTATAAGGAGGTCTAGAAGAAGAAACTCAGAAGCTTGGACCGACAGACTCGCAAATTCTTACTTCAACGTGTGTGTTAGAGAGAGAGAGAGAGAGAGAGAGAGAGAGAGAGAGAGAGGGAGAGAGAGAGAGAGAGAGAGAGAGAGAGAGAGGGAGAGAGGGGTATTATAAGACGTACCACCATAACAGCTACAAAATCAGAAAAAATGAAAGTAATCGACAACCTCACCCCCCCCCCCCCCTAATAAAATAAACAGACGGATATCAAGATCCAGCAGAAGCTCAAGTGCATGGGCAGACACTCACTAGTAGCATGTGAGAGTGTGAGGGGGGGGGGGGGGGGATAAGGCGCAAGCATGATAATGGCTACATAAAATCATAATTTGCTACGTCAACAGCAGCCTCCAACCACCTGTGACAGACACCCCCCCCCCCCCCAAAAAGACAGAGAGAGAGAGGGGGAGAGAGACAGAGAGAGAGAGAGAGAGAGAGAGAGAGAAGATAGGGGAGACAGACATGTAGAGGAGAGGGAGAGAGACGAAAAAAGCAACCACAGGGACAAGACACAGAGAGAGAGAGAGACATAACACTTATTTCTACTCACCGAAATGGTGCACCAAACTACCCGTTAAATTCACTCACTCACACACGCTCCTAGTCCTACCCACGAACTTACTCTCTTGTTCGCTCACTCACTTACTCTCGTTCGCTCACTCACCTACTCACACACTCGTCACTCGACTCAGTCACTGCCATGTCAGTGTCACTCACTCGATCACGCACTCACTCAAACCACCCACTGCCGTTGTGTGTGTGTTGTTGTTTTTTTTGGCCAAGTAGGCCTACATTGTATGGATAGGCGCTAAATTCTAGGTCTACCCTCCTGCATTGTAACTGTATGATTGGGTCATCGTCCAGTTCGAAAATTCGATAATCTGAAAGTTGTAGCTGGGGATGGAGGTGTTCGGATTATCGAGACTAGACTGTAGACTGTTGGAATAGAGATCTATACAACACACCTTACTACTACACTACACCGACACTACTATAGGCCCCTAACTAGTCTAGTCTACGACACGTCACTTCAACTTGACTAGATCTACACAAACTACTACATAAACTAGATCTAGCTCTAGATCTAGGTTCTCTTTAGAACTCAATCTGAATGCTAAATCAGCTGACTGAGTTAGAATGCATTACTGCCATTCAGACCATCATGGAATGAATGAGGCTGGAGGAAGGGGGGCTCGTTAACTTCTTAAAATGTTCTCACCTGTGAAAAGATCGGTCCGTTTCCTTGCTTCTACGATGTGTACAACCGGGGACGACACAAACGTAAACCATGCTGACGATGTGATCAGATGTTTTGGTTTCGCTTTCACACTGCTTCTCCTTCCCTTTACAGAAAAAGTAAACCAGGCTAACCGGAAGAGTTGTTTCTGACCTCAATGGCCGAAAGCGTTGAGGTACGGTCACGTGACCTCACCAGGGAATCTAGGTTAATACTATTTTAAGATCTTTGCATCTTACTATCCGTTAAATCATCTTAAGCATTTATTAAGTTATCTACCTTAGATAAACTACGTTGATAAATGATGGAAGCAGTACTGTTATGTAGGTGACCTTTGGTTGTTTTTTATCTAAGGAGGGGGCATTTTTTGTGTGTAGGCCAATGTGTATTAGGGTGTGTGACGGGATATTGTTTAGAAAGAAAAAAATATTCACCCAAAGCGATGGTGTCTGAACATTTCTAAGCAAAATGTTCTGTTTCCATTATAAAAAAGGGCAAAAATTAGCACACAATACATGTATTACCTGTCAGTCAACTTAACATTATGTTGTTATATGACTGTCAGCATGCAAGATACGCCAACCAAACAAACATGGCTTGCATTTTCCTGTATTATTAAATTTATTTAAATGTGAATATCATACAAGACCCTCCCGCTGGTCACACTCGCATCATGTAGCACTGAGCCTAAACTAACACAATAAACATCGCCCATCCGCGGTGACCGGGTGAGTATGGTATTTGACACCTTCGTGGACTTGCTGGCGCCGACTGTCTTTGCTCCGTGTCCCGTGAAAACGATAGAATCTCTACTGCGTAGTTTAAAAAAAAAAAGTTAAAACAATTGTGGCCGCGCGTGTCACGGTACGTTCACACCAAACTGGCGACAACGGACGTGCAATCACGGCCGAGCGACAACAGTACAAAGTTTCTCTAAATCATATTATTATCGGATTCAGACCAACCTACTCACAACAGATGAGCCATATTCTCTCGCCCGTGCGACTTTTCACTTTTACCGCTGCAGTAAAATTTCAACGACACTCAGCCGTGGGATTGTTTTTCTTTAATTTCGCGTATTCCAAGCCGCCAGGCCCATGGCGTCTTAAAAAAGCACGGGCGGGATGCTTGAAGAAAAATTTAAAATACAATTTTTTCATCAAGTGTTAGTTTTGAGCACAGATTTGAATTCAGCGACCCAAAATTAGGTAGAGGCGGGAAAGCTTGGCGTTTTATCGCTTTATAAAGAATTTTTTTGGGTAAATATTCATGTTTAGTCATTCCAAAACGGGCGCTCGGCCGTGTTCACATGACCGTTTGGTGAGAACGAACCATTACAGTACATCCACGTGGGTAACCCTTTGCTTTTTCTCTCTATCGTAATCTCCGCTCTCAATGCCCGACCTGAGTAAAATCAGTGGCCCTGTGAATTTTACGATATCAGGTGCACCGTTTACTATTATACTGCATTATCGATCCACCTGATGAATAATACATGGCAACATATTTGAGCTCGCATGAGTGCGAGGGATCAGTGATGCCAGCAGAATAAAATTAAAATCCTACACTCATAGACAAAGCGACCACATCCAGTTGTGCGCATGGCGCCTCGGGCGCACGCTGGGTAGGTGACATAACAGGTGTAAACAAGGCGAGGCAGACAAAGAGCAATGGCAGGTATGAGCTGTAGCGAAACGACGATTACGAAAGATGCCAGCGTGTATTTTGACCATGACACGGTTTAGGAAAATCATACTAAGCATTTTTTTTCCTCTTTGGGACTTCAAAATGAGATCACACAAAGAGTAAAAACGGATAGAAAGATGTCATACTATGCGTTTTTTTCCCACGGAAATGAGGCATTGGGGAAGGGATAAAAGAAAAACATCATACTAAAAGAAGATCATTTTAAGCGACTTCATTTTAAGTGGAGTCGACTGTATTACCATGCCGGTCAAAAAAATTTCTGAAATTCACTTTGACCTGTGAAAATTATTTGTAAATAATTTCATAGGACTGGATCTTTGTTGTCATATAGTATGAGTTTGTGACTGGTAATTAATGCAAATTAACAAAACTGCTAAAAAAAATTCACAGAATTGAAATTGAAGCCTCAGCATTTAGTTCTTCTCTTTTTAATTTACATTTTCTTTAAACATAATGATCATGATAAGGTAATAAAATTAAAAAAGTAAATATCAGTCCAGGTGAAATATGGACCGACTTGATTATAAATATTATATATATATAACTATTATGTAACCATACACTGAATCTGTTCTGCGACCATGACTCCAGACCCCTCCAAAGTTGGGAAGCCAAGACTCAGACTGACTGGCTTTGTGATCAAACTTAGCACCCACTCGACATGCTGGTAGTTGCCTCTTCTTCTCCAAGTCTCCTTGGAAAATCAATGAATCATAAAAATGCATAAAAAAGTATACTTAGAATTAAATAACAAATGTGTTTCTTAAGCAAACGAACAAAATGTAGCCACCACCTTTTTTTTCTCTGGGAGGGCCTGTGCAAATTGAATTACCTCAAGTTTTAAGCAAAAAGTTAACCTGACAAACTGCGCTTCTTGTCATTGGGCAACAGCTAATTCACATACAGCAGAGATCATTTATTTCCTCGATTCATTTTATTTTTGCTGTTTTATTGTTAATTTCTGCCTTATTTATCTCTATGTGCCTTTGTTAAGTTTGTGTGTATGTATGTCAATGAGACAGAAAAAGAGAGAGAAAGAGAGAGGATGAGTTGCAGATGGAGAGAACTCTGTAAAGCGCCTAGAGTAATTTTTCATGGATTGGGGGCTATAAATAAATGATCCTCATTATTTATTATTATCATTCGGAGTGACTTTTTTTTTTCTTTTTTCATAATTCACTTTTGTTTAATTATTACAAGTTATGTTGAAACTCTAACAATTTCTGGACTTCCACATTCTCTATGCCAGCATCATTAATTTGGTTTTATGTCAAGTGGAATAAACCGCCTAATTTTGTTATGATCAAACAGCTGAGAAAAATACAGAACCACTGTCCACTCAATTTCACAGCCAAGACATAATTCTTTTTATGAATCTGAACCATGATTTCAAACATGACTATCACCAAAATTCTTAGACCTGGTGCATTATCATTAACACAAAAAATCCTAGAGCTAATCACACTCACGATGTTTTTCTAAATCTGCCATGGTAGGGCCAATGACACTCAGTGATGGTTTGTCCTCTGGGTCTGGTAACATCCACGGTGGAGGGGCATTGGTATAGATGTTGCCCATATTGTCATCCTCCTTAAAAATGGAATTTAAGCCAACTGCAATGCATTATTCTGATAATAACAGATAATTCTGATAATACACTAAACATAAAATTTAACTTGCAAAAATTCCCATTCTCACTCCTCACAGATTTTTCAATATTTATACACACACATACATATGACTTTCAACAAACCAATCTCTAGGCCTATTCTGATTCTTAATGCACACTTTATTTAATATGCTGTGTAAACTTTCCACATTAGATCTAAAATTGGATAAACAACTTTTTTTTCATCTCTTGTGCAGAAGTTAGAATATGGTATGATAATGTTCTTCAATAGTGACGAAATGAACATGTCAATCTGACTCAGAATTTCAACATCAATGAAGAGTATGTGATCAAATGTGAGTACTCAAGATTTACTTCACAAGAGATTCAGTACATAACAATAATCAGCAACTTTGTGTCACACCACCAGTAAAATTTCACTTACACCCAACTAGAGGTGTAACCTATGACGAATTCAAATCAGGGGAAGAGAAATACACTTGAGAGTCGATGATTACATTCCCACTGGTTTCTCTATTTCTAAACAGTCATTAAAAAATATACTCTAAACCTGCTTTCTCTTATATCCAATTTCATTGTAAGATTCATAATACTCAAATAGAAAAACATCTATAAAAAAAAAATGACCGCTTAATTCTGTGCACGGGTGCTACCCTTATTTATCACAGCTCATCACATTTCTAAGACTTAATTGATGCATTTGTTAAAACAAAAGAGTTGAGACTAAAAAAACACATACAATTCTCTCTTCATAGGATATTCTGACTGAAAATCCAGAAACAGAATACTCACATTACTTCTGTCTAAAGCAGTCAAACCTTCACCAAATGCCTGGATTGTCCGTTTACCCTGAACTTCATCCTCACTGAGAAATTTTGATGTTGGTCTGGCAATTCCTCTGTGCAAGTTCAAATCTGACCGCACTTGCTGTTTCTCCTGCTCCAGCAGGCTCTAGATAACACAGACTTAAACTTTCAGGAAAAGTAAACTCATAATGGCAGAGACAATGTGAGGACATGGAACTAATATTAACAAGACACTGTAAATCAGCTTAATCTCTTCTAATCACACAAATATCCTACTCAGCTGGCTGTCATGGAAGATGACGACAATCAGGGCTGATGAAGCTTCACAAATAAGTTCACATCAAAACCTGAATGCTGCGATGTACATTTAATCAAGCACTTTAAAACTGCTGTCATCCCTGAAATTGAGCAAAGTCTTTCATTTTGAATACGCCATATTTGTTATTTGCTTCAACTCTGTCACTGACCTGGAAATGAATTGGAACAATATGGCTACTATTCATGCTTCCTAATAAGCCTTCAATTGCAGGATCATGACAAGTATTACTTTCATATTCATCAAGTTGGGTTACTTGACCTAATAGATAACCAAGACGATATTTGCCTGTTATTAGATGAGCCAATGGATGGGAGAAGGAGGACGGAGAAGGAAAACAGAAGACAAAGATCTTAATAATAGTCCTTTCAATACATCTGACCTGATTATTTTCACCTTGTAGTATAGCAATACCTGATATTAGAAAGATTTAACTCACTGAAGACATTTGACATTTCACAACTCTCAGTGTCTGGCCATTTTGAGGGTTTTTCGAAAAAAATCACTGTGAGACTTTGAATCAACCAATCTCTATGAAATCTGGAAAAGTAAACGATAAAAATATTACTCTACTTTTTTATTTATGATTTTGTCAAAATTGCCTTTTTTCTTCAGTTCATAATGACTTTCGGGGACTGAAATAAAAAATTTTTCAGTAAATCTTGCACGGGGTGCACAGTTGGGAGCTAGATCTAGATCAACTTCCTAGTATGTAACATAAACATCTGACAAACCACAATCATCTTTATCATCAAATAAAAAGACGCTGGCCCTTTCAGACTTGTTTTCATGCCACTGTGATTGTTTTCAGTGAAAAAGACCAGTGGAGGTGATCGCCCCTCTAATTCCATTACTCAAAAAGTTACAACCCGATTTCCATGA
Source organism: Onchidella celtica (assembly GCA_963931925.1). Lineage (NCBI taxonomy): Eukaryota > Metazoa > Mollusca > Gastropoda > Systellommatophora > Onchidiidae > Onchidella > Onchidella celtica. The sequence continues at coordinate 21,706,722 of OZ007573.1, read as the reverse complement.
AACTTCGCATGAAACGCAACAAAAGACTCCTTTAGCGTAAAGGACTGTTCCCGGCATGCTAAAGGAAATGAAATGGGTGGAGAAACTTTTGAAAGTCGATCCCGTTGGGGCACTGGGAACCATCCACAGCAACTCGTGATGTATCCCATTGATGCAGCGGGAAATGTCTTCAGTGGGTTGAAAATCCGACCTTATATGCCAATATAAACTTATTTTGGCTCATTTGAGTTCTATTCCATCGGTCCTGTACATATGAGAAAGAAAGGATCCAAGCAGAGAGAATATATGTAGACTGTAGATCTGTGTGAGTGGAAGAGGTTAAACGTCTTCATAATCAGTGAACGCAATCAGCAAGGTGGGAGATAAAAATACTTTGCTTCACAATTTACCACCTCAGATTTTAACAATTCATTTGTCCCACAAATTACTGTGTGATACACATGAATATACATCTAACATTATTTGGCTGCCTGAATACAAACTCTAAATATCTCTTTAGCAATGGCTGACAAAACGGACAGTTTTTTTTTATTTATTTAGATCTTCTTAGTGGAGAAAGTGGCCCGTTTTTTTTTATTAAGTAAAGTCCACTGCTATAAAGTGCAGCTGATTAATTCTGTCTGCAGTAATTTGGTTTTTAAATGAGGATTTTGTCACTGACTGCTGACATGTGCAGCTGCATGAACAATGAAAAGAAACTAAATATGAAAAAGAAACTGTTGGGTTCCATTTTCATAAATAATAAATATGGCAGCAATAACTTTGCAGGATACTGTTTGTGGTCAAGAGATGACCATCCCACAGACCTGTTCCATGAGAGTGCTGACTGCAACGCCTTGTCTTAATGCTGACTGAGTCCTGATTTGAGCAGCCGCCTACAAAAAGGACAAAACAAATTATGTGCTTGTTTCAGTTGGATTATAACATGGAAACAAACTAATTTTTGAAACTCTCCCTGCAACGGCTCTGTGTTGGTCAGTCACACAAAACAATATTCGTAGAAATAGCATTTGATAGACAAAACCAATAATAAATAAATGGAAATAGCAATTAAAAACTTGGGATCACAAGCTGTATATAATGAATTTGGCTATAATTCTCAATTGAAAATACCTTTGCTAGTGTTCATAAAATGTCAACAGTATTTATACATACACTGACCACATATAACCATCAAGTTAAAACAAAGTTGCGCTTCAATATTTTCAGCAATGACATTTACTCAACATTTGTAAGTAACACTGGTTTGTCAGAATGCTTTTATATGCTAAACCTTTTTTTTCCAATCTTTATTTTCCTTGATTAACAAGTTCCTGTGAATTTTCTATCAATTATGTTTTAACTAATCAGTTAGGTTTGAAATCACTTTTAATCTGTTTCTTGGAGTTTGAAAGCATTACTGTCAACGTTGTATGAGAAAATAAAATGTGACAATGACAGATATAAAAATCTATGCCATCAGAACTGAAATAACATGGCTTTAATCTAAGAAATGTCCGTCATGTAAGATCTGAAAATCATGCATGGACCACGCCTTTGCTAACAACACATGCATTACCAACCATAATGGCTTATGACAGACTATCATCCATTTTACTTTTTCTTCACAAGACTAAAAACACCAATGTACACTTTCAGAATGACTCACCCGATTCAGAGCTTCAGCCTTTTGCTTAAAGAAGTGGGAACAGGCTAACTCTGTTTCCTCCAAATACCTGCAAGAAAAAAAAAAAAAAAGAAGTATAGACATGGACCCACTGAATGCCCAACGTTACATTCCATGATTACAAAGTTAAATAATGTTGTTACTTTATGGACACTGACGGATAAAGCCTTTTTTTTTAATCCTGGATACTCATTTTTAAACATGAAATGTAAGTTCAAAGAAATTCAGTTGCAACCAAAAATTCTATTCTACAGAAAAAAACAAGAAAACATACTAGCTCTAAGGATGATCTTTATTATGTTTTCCATCAGCTGTGAAACATACAAAAACAATGACAGTGAAACCTGCTTAAGTCAAAATTTAGGGATCTAAGAATTGTATTTTGTACTAACAATATTTTGGATAAGAGCACAATTGACTTAAAATCACAATTTTCACTAGTTTCAATCTCTTAAAGAGAAGCAGTGGCATTTTTACTTTATTATCTCCATTGATGGACTGTCTCCAACAAGCAAACTCCATTTGCCTTTTTTTTTTCTTTCATCTGTGCATGTGTATGTCATTGAGACGCACCCTATGTAGACTGCTTGAATGATCTGCCAAATCAATGGGTGGTAATCAACTGGCTGTATAGAGAAATATGTATGTGAACTGCTCCACAAGTACTGCCAGTGAATGTATTGTAGTCGATGTGACACGTATGACACATACATAACAGCCCACGGGAGGGTGTGAGTGTAAAGGCGAGAGAGTGACTAATATAAGAAAAAAAAAGGTATTCTGCTCTCCTGCAGGGGGTACCTTTCTGCCTGGTATCCTCATGAGTTAGTTTAACGACACTATCGTCTCCCGTACTTCCCCTGCGGCCCATCAAGTAGAACGGCATGAAACTGACATGGCCAGGCTTTTCTCATTCACTTTAAAATCAACTGACTTGGTCAGACTTTCTTCTTTCATTTCAAAGACAATACAATTTTGAGACTGCCTTCTTTTGATCAAGTAAATGGCAGACAATCTTTCCGTTCAATGGGAGTTGCAAGATTTTCTTTAGTGTACACAGACATAACTTATAAAGAATACAGAAGGATAACAGCAGGACCATGGAAATATTTCAGATAAAAAGAAATTTCAGAATTTCTTATTATCTGCTTTCATTTTAAGCAGTTTCCAGTGTTTATATGCATATACTTTTCACTCCATACAGAATCATTAAGCAATCCTGAAAGTCCACTATTCATAACTCAATCCTTGATGATTCTGCTGAAAGTAAAATTTGTACCTATACGATTGCTTACTTTAGGTAGACACTTGAGGAAATAATAAATTCAGGAGTCCTTTTTAAATCTTGTCTGTGCTCCTTCAGAAAGGCAACAGTCTTTGCTACATGGTCCTCCCTTTAAAAAAAAAAAGGTAGAACACAAAATCATTTGCTTCAGGTTAGAATGTGAAATCGTACTGAACATAAAAAATCATGTCACAAAATATCAAAGCAGTAATATTAGAAACTGTGCTTTATACTGAACATCCAATTATAATAAGTACATTTTCTTGAACAGTATTTGAGCAAAAACATGGATTTTCACATTCCTGCACCTTAATTTTATATGTAAGGTCATGCTAAGATGATGCCATTTCATGGGGCTATGTTTGGCACAAAATAAAAGAGTAAAAAAAAAAAAATGGAAATCCAAAGTCCCATCACCACAATAAATATCTTCTTCATGCAGGTGCTAATATAACTGAAGTAAATGATTTAGCCATAGATACAAGTTGAATGTTTGATTAAATAAATTCTTATTGTTTGTGTATGTTTCTATCCAACTAACTCTGACTTTTAATTTTTACGAGAGGCACAAAAAGGTGATTCTAAAGGATGGTCTGTAAGTTGTTTAAATTCCAGGAAATGAATCAACATTGAAAATGCAACAGTTCAATGGTCTAATATTGTTTATAATGATTAATTGCGTGGCTGTGGTGATGGCTAAACAGTGTTTTTCCAAAATTTGAGTCAGGTGGATAGAAACACTAAGTTTAACTCTTTCCATGCCAATTGCCGATATATCGGTGCTTCCGCCTGTCGAATCTGTGCCAATCGCCGATGAATCGGCGCTGACTTGTATTGTTTTGTACAAGGTTCGTTTCGAGTTTTTATATCAACATAAGTTTATATAAAAACTAGGACGACCTTCCAGTAACGAAATTTGAAGCGTCAGTGCAGTTTTCATTGTCGGCAAAGCATTTTTCTCGAACTTGTGAACAGCTGTGTTGGTAAACAAGAATGGATAACAACGCCCCTTCGACTTCTGGTGTTTCTTCTCACACTAAGCGACCTGTGAGGCTCACAATCGGTTCAAGCAAAGGATCTAATGGAGAGATTATTGGCTGAAGAGTGCGATGACTCTGTCTCTGAGGCCGAGGAGAGTGATAATGACCACGTGGATAGGGAATATCGGAGATCTAGATCTAGTAGTGATGAAAGCTGAGCTGGTCAAGATGGTGACACTGAGAGTGATAGTGACGACAATAATACAGTTCCTGCTAAAAGACCCAGCGTTTCTGGAGGCAAAGGAAAAGGAGTAGGAAAAGGCAGATCAGGAGGCAGTGCTTGCACTAGTACATCTGGAATTAGAACAACAACAGCTCAACCAACGCAACCTTCAGGAGACTGGAGAGAGATGAATGTAGGTGAAAAAGTGGGCGTGTCATTATTTCGTGAAGTGAACAGTGGCTCCAAGTTGAATCTGGATGAGACCAATACTCCTTTAGATTTCCTGAAGGAACTCATGAATGTGGAAATAATTGACCAATTGGTGGATTTCATGAATTCATATGCCACAGAAAAGATTCAGAAGAACACACCACTGACAAAGCATTCACGCATGCAGCACTGGGTACCTGTCGACCGCCTGGACATCTACAATTTTCTGGCTATCCTGATTGCTATCGGCATGGACCAGAAACCTTCAATTGCCGACTACTGGTAAACGAAGAGTTTCAAAGCAACACCATGGTATGGCCAGATCCTCAGCCGCAACAAATTTCAGCTGATGTTCCACACCATGCTACATGCATCCATGGCCGGCACAAATGGAAAAGCAAAAATAGAGCCATTTGTCAACAGTCTACTCGTCAGGTTCCAGGAATCATTTTATCCCTTCGGAAAGGTCAGCATTGATGAAATGGTGATCGGGTGGAAGGGCAGATTTCATCACAAGCAGCATAACGCATCAAAACCTCACAAATATCACATCAAGACATTCGGAGTATGTGATTCTCTCACTGGCTATGTGATAAATCTGCTTATCTACTTCGGGCAGAATACAGCTTACAACCCTTCTGTTGATAATACTGATTCAGTGGCAGTCAAAGTATTTGACACACTGCTCCAGCCACTGCAGGGAAAGCACCATATCTACGCTGACAGATATTATACATCTGCAGCCTTACTGGAATACCTTCAGACACAACTACAACTATACTGGAGCTCTCAACACACAACGCAGGGGATTCCCAGCCCAAAAATCCATGCGTCATTGTCAGTACCCATAGTGAGACATCATTCGTCACTTGCCAGGAAGGCCTTACTACTGTGGAGAAACCAACACCGATTGATGAGTACAATCAATCGATGAATGGTTGTGATCGGATCGATCAAAAGATTTCGTACTATGGAGCCCATGGACGAAAGACAGTGAAACGGTGGAGGAAGATCTTCACGTGGATCATCGAGGTGACTCAGGTGAATGTCCATATCCTTTACCTTCTCTCTCGCCCTGATGGCTCAAAGCCTATGCCCCTTGCGGTCTTCAAGGAAAACCTTATTGAGCAGCTGACTGCTTTGTCAGCTCACAATTGGCCAGCCACTGCTCCAGCAAAACCTGGATGAAAGCCAATGCAGCCAGTATGTGAACGCCTTCAAGAAAACAAGCACTCCTTGACTATGATGGCGCTGACAGACAGTGCGTGTATTGCAGCACGCAGAAAACGAGAAAGAGTAGTAGTTTTTTCTGCTCAGGCTGCACAGACAAACCCCACTTGTGTGCTAAAATTTGTTTCATGAAGTACCATACTTCTGTGAGACTGTAGACTTCTTTCTGTGAGACATGAACCACCGTGTGTGTATTTATTTTTTTTCCATTTTTTTTCTGTGAACTAGGAACACTAAAAGTGCCATTACTTTTGAACTAATTGAGATATTTCACTTTTGTAAAAACCTGTACACCAATAAATGGATACATTATGAATTACATGCGGAGATAATTGGATAGCAACACACCTGGCTGCTCTGGATTGATGTGAGTACAAAAAATTATGAATAAAATAATTTCCCATTTCAGAATGTCTTCTTTTTCTTTCCTCCCTATTCAATTATTTGTCCCTTTTTCATGAATTCCTCACCTTCTCCATATAGCTGATCCATTTTCCAGCACAGTGACATATAATACATGACCCTTTCTTTCATGTATTGCATTGTTATAGGCTGTTTAAATAAGCCACCATGGGTTTGATGTTAGGATCGGAAATTAATCTGGCACAGACCTGAAAAAAAATGTGGCATGGAAAGAGTTAAATATTATATTGAAAATACATGCAGCTACCTTGTTATATGCTCTAACAATCCTCCATGTTCAATTCTACATTCACCCCCTGTCATCTCATTGTGTTTGTGCTGTCCAACATCCAGCTGGCAGAAGTAACACCAGAACATCTTCTCTGCCTCAGACCACATCAGATCTTTAACAGATGGCTTTTGTAGTGTCTCTTTAGCAACAGATATCTGCAATGAGAAGAGTAAACACAAATATGACGCCAAAATACATACAGTCCTAAAGGGTAAGCAAGGAAGAAAGAAAAAAAAAATCACTTCAATAACCAGTCTCTCAATTTGCAGATGATAACACAAATCTGTCAACACAAAACAAAAGTGTTTTCAAATCACAACACCTTAAAAACTGAATTACTCATTTATTCACATTGATGAGCAGATCAGTGATGAAAAGACAAATGTTTAACAGGTTTCCCAACATGTCACTTGTCAGCATGCAGCCGTTAGTTTATTTTCTGTTGAACATCATGTTTAAAATTTTTTACAGCAATCAGGCAAGTTTTCCTGTATAACCATAGCAATTAGTGAATTACCTTAGCAACAATGCTTTACAGCTATAGGTAATCTCAAATCCCAGCCCTCATGTCCCTCCCCAATCTTTACTAACTGTAGTTATATATGGCACTGAAGGAGGTATTGTTTAAGATCTGTTTCTTAGGCTTTCATTCAAACATCCAATGATGTGAATTTATCACTCATTAGAACTCCATATTTTCATGCAATTCTAACCTTCTTCTGAAACTTCGTGAGGACATTTGCCACAATTTCTTGATGCCTGCTTGAACAAACATGTTTCTTGCCTTTCTTGTGATTCACCCGACACAGAGAACAGTATTTGTATTGCACAAATACCTTCTGACTTTGCATCACAGAGGTCAGTCTCCACACTCCACAAAAAGTGATTCTCAACCTCCTTGACCACTTTTACTTTTTACATATTATGAGCTTCAGATTCTGCAAAGAAATAAAAGAAAAAAAATTAAAATTATCCATTTGGTTCAAATGAAAGTTACTTAATACTAGTTATGAATGAACTCCTCTCAACCAAATGAAGCCCAGATTGTGATGTTGTTTAATAAAAACAACTTTTCATTTTCATAGAAAAAAATTCATTAAAAAATACTAATAATTCACTATCTCTACACGTACAATCAAATTTAAATTAATGAGGAGGAGGATTCCTTAAACTGCCTTTAAAAATAGATAGACTGTGACAAATTCATACAGAGACCATTTGGCTCTCCTGTTCAGTGCTTCATGCCCCCTGACACCCTCAGTTAACGATCTCAACATGAAAAGCATAATTTGTAAAGAAATATTTGCAAACTTTTAAACATGGGTGACAAGCCCTGTTTCCAGAATAGGCAGACAAAAAGGATATTACAGTACTAGTACAGTAATATGAGGCAGGCAAAAGTGTGAGAAATAAGAATTAAGATTAGATGACAAAAGTTGTTGCCTCCGGACACTTTTTTAAAGCTGAATTCTGATTTTAACCAATATTTTCTTCTGCTTTCATCTTCACACTCAGACTACGCACAAATGCCACAATGGGTAAAGCCTGCTGACTGGGTCAGTGACCCAATTCACAGGGTATCTTAAGTGGGTCAATGCACCTTACTGATGTACACAGTGCTGCTATGCACATGGTTTGTTTTGGTGGGCACATGGGACTCCCAAAATTTTATAATGAAGACATTTCTGGGCCTTACTCAGTTACTATGCTAGATTTCAGTAAAAGTCTCAAACCAACGATCTGACCCATGATACCAAACTGGCAGCTTATAATTTTATTGAAAATAAAGCATGATAATGATAACTAGCTATGTCTCCCAACCCCTTTCTATCGTTTCGTCCACATTGACACACACTAATGAGCCAGTATATCTATCTGGGTATCTGGGGCAAATGTCTTTTCAGGGCTTGTTTCTGATTGGTTGGTGGACACAGACAACTCTAAATGATTATCAGTTTAGGAGAAAATAATCTTGAGCAAGAATTCACACGTCAACACTATGCCTTTTGATAATGTCACAATGTGGGAAGAGCCTTTGAAAGCTTAGTCTTTGTGATTCCAACCGGTGATTCACTGGTTGGAAGGTCTTCCGCCCGTCCGCGCCAGTCAAGAAAACACTACCACAGCCCCTTTTCGCCTGATTAGTCAATCTGACTACCGCCCATTGATACAAACTGACTAGACTCTCACGCCCCCAGGTCCATCTGACCATTCCAATGCAGGTTGTTTAAGCTTGTATCTTAATCATATTATGTTTGTTAACTTTTTGGTAAGTGGCGCAGACGGGGGGAAGACCTCCCGTTAACATGTTCTTGTCACAATGCCTTTGAATACGAGAAGAGATAGTGAGCAATAAGGCTTGTAGTTATGTCTCAAGTCAAATTAATCAAAAGGACATTGACCCGAATCATGAAATCACGCCTTCTGCCCTCCATAGATCGGCTTGACCTCTGGCGTTTTCACTGTTAGCGCAACAGACACTTGGGAACGCGGCGTCATAGTGCCAGGGTTAAGGATTACATCACTAACAGCTTCCAATTGTTTTTAAAAGCAAGATTACGACTGAAAAGATAAAAATGGCACTGTGACAAATTGACATAAATCTAGAATCTAGCTCTAGATTTCTACACCTTTTTTACTTTAGACAACTTACAAAGAACATTCTTTCAACTTTCATCATAGATCTAGATCTAGATCTAGATCTAGATCTAGATGTAGATCTACCTCCTAAAATGCACCGACTCTATCATTATGTCAGAAGGTGTCTAGAGCAGAAGGACACTACGTAGCCTAGATCTAGATTCTAGATCTAAATCTAGATCTAGATCTAGAATCTAGATCTGGATCTAGATCTATATATTATATATAGAACGAGTGACACAAACCGTGCTTGTGACGTAGCCTTTAGAAACGAATGTACCGGGTATGAATGGATCTTTCCTGAATGGAATTTTAGGTAATACAATATGAATCTGGAAGCATTGTTTAGCATCAACATGTATGAAATGCTGAAAAAAGAACTCGCTTCTGTACTAGATAGATCTAGTGCTACTTACTGCTTTCTGAGAGCGAAACAGATTTAGATTCTCTGGTAGGACAGGAAGTTATAAAGTAAGCTCGTGCTACATTTATTTCGCATAAATCTAACAATTGCCCCTATCTATTATTATAAAAAATATTAAAAGTATTATACAAACATTTCTTTTTTTAGTTCGCAGGATGTTTAATAAGACCTACTGCCCTTCTAATAGCTCGGATTTGCATGAAATTTTACAGGTACATGTATTGGGTTGCATTTTCTGTCTTAAGTCCATTAATTTCGTTTCTTCACTAAAGCAATCAGGAAAATAATGTTGGTTACATCCTTAAAAAGTTGATGAAATTTGAAAATGCCCTTTCAAGATTATGCTAGAAATTCATATTGTTTGAAATGTTTATGTTTAACAGGCAAGGTAGCAATTCCTGTCTCGTTTGGATTCAGGAAACTTAATTTTCCACGCCACTTGTGACACTATTATATACCGCATCAATGTTTATCATTGTACGAGCCGGCCCGGCGGAAGGATGTGTGTCTCGCTTGGCTAGTTCTAGGTTTTTACTTACATTAACATAATTATATGTTCACGAAGGATCACAAGGGTTTCTTTCTGGCAATTTGCTTGCTTTCCCCGCGAAAAAAAAAATCCACTATCAACTGTTTTAGAGTATCGCCCGGATTACAAATAATAAGAGCATAGTCATTTTTTTAGGTAAGGACCAGCAAGATCTGACCTGTTCATATTGCGCTTCAAAGAATAACCTTTCACCGCTCTGACATGATTTTTTTTTAAATTTTGCAATCATTTTTGTGCATCTATAATTCGAGGGGTATTTGCCATAATATCATATGCGACATTTTGCCGATTTTGAGGTTTTGTCATGAAACTGGTTCTCTCGTTCCTAATTCCATCATGTATAAGTGTCATTCCAATCTGTTCAAAACTTTTCGGGTTGTGTGTTTGTGACGTAATGTTTTATATGTTTTTAGCCCTTTTGCCGACCCAACTTCGATCCTCATTTTCTCGAAAAGTCAAAAATGCTCATACAACACTATGGCCAATACACGAAGAATTTATGATGCTTAAAGTTCCCATAATTAATATCCAAGTCAGGTCACTGATCGAATACGGTAATGAATGTGTAGGGCCAACTATAAAAGAAGTATCGTATGGCACTTTACTTATACATGTACATGTAGTTACTTCATAATATTCTGTTGTCCTATTTGTCATTATTTTGGCCACTTCGAGAAAACAACACAACCTGAACAGACATCCTAGACGAAATATCGGTTTGTATCATAAGAATATTATATTTTTCAGACATAAAAATACAAGTTAAAAGACAAATTTCTAAATTTCTTTCTGAATGTGTAGCGCTAAAATTATCCAGAGTGACTATTTGGGCGGTATGGCCAAACTGGATTTTGTTAACATCTTAAATGTTTGGAGAGTTTTATGGATAGGGTTAGGTTTAACTAACTGGCCACCACCTTTTCGCTGGCGATACAGCTACAGTGACCTTTTTCGGAAATCGGCCACACCTTTGGTAACAAAAATCCTACTGTGAGCATCCTGGCTTGTTGGCCCAGCTAGACCCTACCAAAAATGTTTTCTGAGCACAGTAAAGTCGGATTTTATAAACTTATAATAGCGGGGCAGTGACCTAGCCAGCATCCTTATGTCTATCCGACGTCGATTTGTAAAGGATTTCCATAGGGTTTATAGGGACGGTTTTCCTACGTCAAACGGTACTACGTCGTAGTCAGTGGATCTACGGAGGAACGATGTGATCCCTATGCGCAAACCTGACGTCAATCCTACTCGTCGGATCTCCGTCAAGTTACTGGCTGGGGCGGGGGGGGGGGGAAGTTGTTGCCATTGTGGTAGATCAACTAAATTTTGTTTTATTTATTGACGTATACTTTGCCCACGACTCCTTTGAACTCTGTACTGTGTCCATCTCTTTCCTAAAATAATCAGCGAGCATTTTATGTGAGAATGGATGACTCAAAAGATGTATGATCGGTGAGTGATGCTGATGCATTCCCCAGATTTAGACATAACGCCACTTAGTTCTTATTTGTTCCAACTCCACTTTTGGCACAATACACTGAGAAATTCGGGTTTAGTGTTACAGTAAGGAGTTAGAATGAACCTTAACTGTGAAACTGTTTGATAATGCCACAACGCATTTTAAACAAGTATCAAAGTGTGCATTAAATTGTCATAGTTCTGCTACATACTAAATCATCTTCTTTTCCGGGAAATGGAGATAAAACAAACAAGAAATAATGTCGCGACAAGGGCCTCACAATTCCCATCGGCCTCACAAAATTTCAGAAATCTGTACTTTTCACATTAAATACCTTGCTATTAAATGAGTAAAAGGCATAAAATGAAAGCAATGATTGAAAACGAATTTTTTTTTTTTTAATGTGGCGCCTATGTTTAATCATTAGGCCTACCGTACGTTATTAATTTGGGCCTATCAGTCATGACTTACAGGTGGCGCTGTTTTGTAACCTTTAAGTAATTTGCCTTCTTTGTTGATGTTGATTTGAGCCTATCAATCACTGTTTATAGTTCTCACTGTTTTAGAATACAGTGACGTTTTGAAAAATGCGGCTTGTATGTTTAATTACTTACTGATTTGAGTCTGTCAATCATGACTTATAGTTGCAACTATCGTTATTATTGTATAGTGATTTAAAACAAACAACAAATTAATGTGTTTTGGAATCATTACGTTATTGATCTGAACAGATCAATCATGGTCCGCATGACGTCTTTCGCCCTGATCACTGTATCAGTGTGTTTGCTTGCTGGTGTCGAAGGACAGCTTCTGCCCGACCGGCTTTGCCTTGCCCTCCGTGGACTATACATTGCCAGAGGTTTGTTGCGACTCGAGTGCAGTGCTAAGATAAGATGTGCCCCCCCCCCCCCATACACACACCTTTGCACAGCTCGTGTTAGGAACAAACAACAGAAACTACACAATCAATTCCACAAAGAATTAAAAATGGAAGAAATTGGGCACGCTTTTGGATATCAATATTATCTTTCGTCTGGTCAGAGAAGGAATATTAAAACATGGAAATATCGAGGCCTTTTTATTCTGCGTTTTTATCCCTGCTGTTTGTTCCTAATGCAAAGCCCATATTATTTTTAACTTTACACCAACCATTCTCATAAGACATTTTTGACACTTGCGATATTAAGATAAAACTGTTTCTTTTTTTGTTATTTGGTGACTTATCCGCTAATGATTCTATTGGATTATTACATTTTCCAATTGGCGCATTTCTTATTTTATAATATTATCTGATAGCTCTCGTGCTCAGGAATGCAGTGAAACCCCAGCTGCCTTTTGGAGTAAGTCTGACATGTGCCAATATCGGAGAGCAGTGGCGATATAACACTTTTTGACAAAAGCATGCTCGTAAAAAAGAAAAAAAAAACGCTAAGTAGAAACACACTTAATGGGAATGGGCTTTAAAAATTGTATTTACGAAAAATTGTACCTTATCATTATAATTCAGGAAGCTTTCTTCAGTGATGACCTTCATGATTTTGGAGACATTATAAGATTGTATAGCCTACATTTTTTGTTCGATATGCCCTGTCTGCTTTGTGTAATGATCCCTAAAATATGAACATAAATTTTGTCGACTTCTGTACACTCATGTGTTTTTGTTTTTTGGTAGATTGCGGAAACACCCCGTCGGCATTTTGCAATTTGATAGCATTTCAGCTCAACTTCAACGCTGCAGGCTTTGTCCTCTGCGATGAATTTAGTGAGTCCATTTGCATTAGTCGATATCTGTCTTGCACAACTTAAATAGATGTATTTGAAATAGTTGTTTTTTTTAACAAGTTGATATTAATTTTCCTTAATTTGATTTTTATATATATTTAAACTAATAAATAATTTCCTTGTTGTATTATTTTGTTTGTGCATTGCGGTTTTGGATCTTTTATTATTTCAATTTTAATCCACAATTATAAAAGTAATGGATATGGGAGGACAGGCAAAAAGATATGAAGAAATCGATCATTGTTTTCTATTTCATGTTACCCTTCCTGTATCAGGGTTTGCGTTTGTATTTTTATTTTCATCAGAAAAAAAAAATATTAAAATATAATAAACCAACATTACATGTAAATAATCACAGTAAGCTAAAGGCACAGAGCATTTCTTATAAACAGGTCATTCACAAAACCGCTGTGTCTCCCGCTCTTGGTCTCACTGCCTTCTGTCTGTCTGTCTGTCTGTCTGTCTGTCTGTCTGTCTGTCTGTCTGTCTGTCTGTCTGTCTGTCTGTCTCTCTCTCTCTCTCTCTCTCTCTCTCTCTCTCTCTCTCTCTCTCTCATACACACTTACACATGATACGTACAGAGATCACAGGAAAGCTGTGTAACTGTAACTTACTTATTAGTTGCTGTCAAATAGAGTTTAACTCATATCCTGATTTAATTACAGCATGTGAGGGCTACGGCCAACCTGACACTTACGGATGCACAAGTTTACTGGGTTGTGCAATTTCGGACATTAATCTTAACGGCGTATATCCATTGAGTAAGTATAAATGCTACTAGTCTACACGTCACATTCATAATAGTCTCAGAAGAGAAAAATGCCGTTTGCCGGTGTAAGACATAATTAGAGGTCTGAAAACCTGTCAAAATCTGAAAATATCCATACTTTTTGAGGCACTATAAAACAGCGTATGTGCAGTTAAATAACTGCAGATGACATTTTTTTTATTTAGCTAAACATTCTATGAAATCTTTGATTGAATTTTGTTTTTTCTATTGATTAAGAGGGAGTACAATTATATTTCAAATGCCTGTAATTAGAAATGTATTTAAGGTAGGGTAAACTTTTCAAATAGAGCCGTTTTTTTCCTCCCCTCACTTCTAAAATTGGGTTCTTGGCACTTGCACCGTTTCAGGGTAGGTCCAATTATATACTTTTGGCTGGAACAGGGATTTAGAGAGAACTTAGTATTTTATTGCGAATATAGCAATGGATTTCTAGAAATAGCCTGGTACTAGACTAGTACAATTAACAACAAAGAAAAGAATAGGCAATTGCGAAATAAGGGGGAAAAAAAAAAGATCTACATATAGGCTAGGTTTGTCCAATTTGGGCCACAGATGCAGATTTTAATCTCATCGCACTCAACTTCAGCTGTTATATTGTTTATTGCGCCAGGATAAATTAATTTGTTGGGCCTAAAAATGATTTTGTTTTAAAAATTTGTAATAATAATATGGCATGCGTGCTCAGCACCGAGCTGTATGGAAGCGAGTCTTGGTCCACCTATGCCAGGCAAGAGAACCAAATGAAAAGCTCCCACCTTCACCGCCTTCGACGAATCCTTGGCATCAAATGGACTGACAAGGTCACCAGTGTCGCTGTGCTGAAACGAGCTGGTTCACTGAGCATGCATCTCCTCCTCTGCCAGCATCCGCTGCGATGGCTTGGACATGTGCACAGAATGAAGCATTGCCGCATTCCAAATGATGTCATGTACAGCGAGCTGGCCACGGGACATCTCCCTGCAGGCCGCCCAGCACTGCAGTTCAAGGACGTCTGTAACTGTAAGCGCATCATGAAGCCCAGCACCGATATTGACCCAGACAGCTGTGAATAGTTCGCTCACGACAGCAGCAACTGGCGTCGTTACCCAGATGTGCATCACACTGGGCGAGGATAATCACAACAAACAGCATGAAGACAAGAGGCTAAACAGGAAACAGGAACAGAGGAAACATACTCAGGACTCAGGTGTGCCTCTGGGGTGCGTCTGCAATGTACGCGGAAGGGACTGCCATTCTAGGATCGGACTGTTGAGCCACAGCAGACGCCACTTTCGACACGACTGACACGGCCAAACTACTGCGCTACCATTGTCTCCCGAGACAGACGGATGCCTACCTACTTTATTTAATAATAATAATAATAATAATGATCATAACATGGATGATCGAAAACAAGAGACACGGGTAAGTCCCAAGTCAGACTGCGGGGAGCGACCGCGGGCAAACTGGAAAAAAGAAAGAAAAAAGCTTGTGTTTGAAAAAAGAAAAGGGCCCAGAGAAGACAGTACCCTCTGACATACAGGCCTGAGACGAAATCATGCAGTTAAACACGGCTCATCTTTTCTTGTTTACAGCGTTATACGTGTACCTTGTTTATCGTGTCTGATCTGGGCTTAACCCTGACATGTTGATATTTCTATAGCGTCCGGTATTTGCCATACTGTTATATGTACACTATTGCCTTTTCGAGAAAATGAGGATTGAAATTTGGTCGGATTAATGGCTAAAACGCATAAAACACTACGTCACAAATACATATCTCGAAAAGTTTTTAACCGATTGGAATGACCCTTATACATAATGAAATTAGGAGTGAGAGAACCACTTTCATGACAAAACTTCAGAATCGGCAAAATGTCACATACAACAATATGGCAAATACCCTCATGTTCACTTTTCCTTGTACAGATCAACCACTGTGCTGTGCGAAGTCTGGCATACTTTTGCTAGGAAATGGCATTGCCGCCAAAAAGGACACTAGTACTACTACTACTACTTAACTGCGTTGGGGACATTCTCCATCATCAGCCGTATGACTTGAGGAAATGCAAGATCCTGACCATAATACACATTTATTATTTGCGTAATAAATGGACAGTTTTGAGGAAAAGTATTTTAAAAATGGGTGTTTTATAGAAACCGGACATAGTTGGCTTACGGACTAGTTCTATTCCCGCTGGCGTTCCTGGATCGATTTCTTTTATATCTCGGAATTGACATTCACGACTCCTTTACGGGCCTAAATAATTTAATTACATAATGTTTTCATTAATTCCTTCACTGCTTAGCCCAGAAAATTTCTGGGTCAGCAAATCAAGGCAATGATGAAAATTATGATAGAAGAATAGTAATAGTTTGCAGAATCGCCTTGTTAATAATATTTACAACAGTATTCCCATGAACAGGTGAGGTTTTGACAAGTATTGGCCACAATTTTTTTAATTTATTTTTTTTGTTTTTTCTTGGTTATGAATATGGCATTACTTACTAATCGCAGTGAAATGGTTAAAACACATTTGTAAGTCTAACGACATGTATAACTAACATAGAAATGATAAAAAAAAAATCAAATAAATGGATGAATAAATAAATAAATAAATAAATCTGCATACATAAATGTGAGTGGTCTGTTTGTGTATGATGTTATATGTGCGTATGTCTGTCCGCGTTTTTTTTTTTTTTTTTTCCCAAAACTACAAAAGTCAGAGCCAAAGGCCATGTGTGTTCTGATTCAGCCTTACCCAAAGAAGGTCTGTGATAGACTTGTTTGGACCACTGACAGACTGTTAAATGTTGAAAAAAAAAAACAACAGAAAAATAAACGTCGCAAGATAAATAAAGACCAAAAATATAAAGCCGCCGAGCCATTAGCCTGTGACAGGGAGCTGTGCACTCACTACAAGTCCCGCACACAATATGCGCACTCATTATAGAAAAGAAAGATTGTGGACGAGATTCGAATCAATAGATGTGCTAATTCGAATCACTCACCAAACGAATCAGGCACGAACAAAAAATGATTCGAATCATCGGCGAATCAAAAACGATCAAAACAAATAATTATACAAACTTGACAGAACCCCCGCGACATAATTAAATTTTAATATTAAAATATGTAGAGTGAAACTGCAAATGAAGAAGAAGAAATGGAGAAAGAGAAGGGAAGAGAAAGGGGAAGAAAGAGAGGAAAAGAAAGACAACAAACAACAAAGTACCATAACAACACGACGAATAATGTTGAATTGCTAATCTTCAATATTTGTTTCGTCCACGAGCGACTAAACATGAACTCCCACCATCGCTGGCGACCATACATGTATAAGATAACCCCATAACCAAGTTCAAGCATCAACAAGATAACTTCCACACCCACAGAAGGAGAATGGCGAACAATTAATTAAACGCACTATGTCAAACCCAGGAACCCAATGCTTATTGTTAAATACATGTCCGATGTTGTTGTTGTTGTCGCGTGTATACTGTCACTAGTGTCAGTAGTACAGTTATATCGGCCCTCATTTGCTGTTCTTATTGATCTTACTTCCCTTTTAGTCTGGCTTTAATCTCTGAAATTATGGTTGATAATCATGCTGCAGTGTAAAGTACAGATGGTTATTTATTTGGCTTTTATATTGAGGCGTTTCTTTTGTAATTAATAGGCCAACAGGTGTTTGGTAGGGGAAACATTTACTTCAATATACGTGTATTTATTCTATCCTAGGGGGGAACGTTTACTACGAAGTAAAAGATCGGGAGGGAACGTTTACTTCATAATATCTGGTGGTGGGGGGGGGGGGGCAGAATGCTGTGAAGCATTGATTTTTTTCGTCCGGATGTTTTACTTCTCCCGGCCAAAGTACAATGTCACACCCCAAGAACCGCTAATTTGTTTTCGGCCAGATGTAAGGTTGCTGTCGAAGTCAGACTTTTATTTCCTATGTGGTTCTCTCGACCAGTGTGGTAATTGACACAGACGATACAATGTACTGTGGCGACGCCGTGTCTGCTGCAGTTGTAACTGGCTGCAATGACACGAAGGAAAATTTCCCAAATAAGATTAAAGAAGTATACAAAATACAAATACCGTTAGTCAGACATTTGTCTTTCTAAGTTTTGTCTTCATTCAGTACTTTTCTTATTCCTCATGATACAGATCAGCCAGCATAAAATATATGCCATAAGCAAGGACTAAGTCCTTGGCCATAAGATAATAATATACAAAATACAAATCGTAGGTGTTGGGTCACAAGAGCTAAATGAAAAATCTTTCTCTCTCTCTGTCTCATATCTATTTATCTATCTATCTATCTATCTATCTATCTATCTATCTATCTATCTATCTATCTATCTATCTATCTATCTATCTATCTATCTATCTATCTATCTGTCTGTCTGTCTGTCTGTCTGTCTGTCTGTCTGTCTGTCTGTCTGTCTGTCTGTCTGTCTGTCTGTCTATCTATCTATCTATCTGTCAGTCTGTCTGTTTGTCTGTCTATCTTCTATCTATCCCTCGTCTCTCTTTCTCTCTGTCTATCTATCTATCTATCTATCTCTCTCTCTCTCTCTAATGAGCCACACACACAAAAAAACAAGCTGGTAAATCGCCACGTGTGAAAAGGCTCTTAATGCTTCTGACGCAGAAAATGAAAGGCAACGAAATGAAAACAGAAAAAATATAATTATGTTGATTAATTTTTTTCTCTTTTCTAAATAATTGGCAGTCATGAGTTAAAAGGATCATGGGACACAGAAGGGTTATGTCACCTATAAAGCAAAACCTGTCGGGTGTGTGTGTGGGGAGGGGGGGGGGTATTAACAAAAATCAGATGAACAAAATTGGGGGCCAACAGCCGACCAAATAATTTTCCAGTGGAGGGGGAGAGAGAGAGAAGAAGTGAGAAAGGAGGGAGAGAGAGAGAGAGAGATGTGGGTTTATGTGCGAAGCTCAACAGTATAAGGCGAGTCACGAGAAAACTGAATCGATCACCATTAAGCCCCAACCACCCTTTTTTCCTTTTTTTTTTACATGCCCGAGAGAGAGTGAGAGAGAGAGAGAGAGAGAGAGAGAGCGCGCGCGAGAGAGAGAGAGAGAGAGAGAGAGAGAGAGAGGGGGGAGAGAGAGAGGGCGAGAGTGAGAAAAGAGGGGATTTATTTGCGAAGCTCCACAGTGCAAGATATGTCATGAGTAAACTGAACCGCTCACCACCAAGCACCCCCCCCCCCCCCAACATGTCCAAAGACATGCTCACAGGTTTTTACCGGCTCACTCTGTTTCATGTGTTGCACAGAATCTCTGCAGTCTCGGGGCGTCTTTCTATGTTTTAAAGAATAAAATGTCCGTCCACTCTCTATGTTTCACAGCTTCAGACTTCAGAAATCAGGTGTGTTGCACACGTGGATTATACTCTAAGCAAACGTGATGGGGTATTTCAAACAGAAGGATTACTTATCTGCAGTGTTAAATAAGCTACAAGTACTTTGAAACTTTTCGTTACAAGGTGAAGTCCATGAGGATCTATGACTGTATGTATTATACAAGGTGAGGAGGTAAATATTCCAGTGACTGATTGTTTGACTGCCAGTTTGTCTGTGGTAATGCAGTAAAAAAACTGTAATAATGCTACCGTACAATAAATTAGTAAATCATTAAGTAAACAACTAGATGTATAAATAAATATAGATAAATAAAATTAATAATGATCGTAGAGGATGATGGCTTATGATAAGTGGGCCTGTCATATGTTTAAATTTGGTTACTTCATCTTTTTCTCTCCCACCTCCACCCCCTCTCGCTCTCTTTACCTCCACTTTAAATATTTTCACACAGAATGCCGAACTGTTGACTATGGCGGATTTCATCCTCGGCCTCCCCTTCAATACTTAATTACAAGCGAAGTTCAGATTGTTTTGTTAGTTTTAGTTTGGATGCAACTAATAGTTTCAAAATACTGTGAAGATAATGTTCTGAAACGAAAGTGACGCAGTCACTGTGTCGAACTGAAATGACTGAAATGGCACTAACACTGATGACAGGTGTTGGATTTAGAGACAAGATAGGCACTGCTGACTCTGCCGACGTATAACTTTATGCTGGTATATACTGTTTCCCCAGGTGAGTATTATTATTATTATTATTTTCAATATGGTATCAGTGGGCGTGCACCTGTCGGTGCAAACGGCCAGGGCGGAGGAGGTTTCATCTAACCCAACGGCCACATGCTAGGGCACAATGTGACCCTCAGTATTTGAGTCCTTCATATTGGCCCCCGGTAGCGGTGTGGTCATAGGCTTGTTTGCCTAAATCACAGACGAAGAATTGAGCAAACTTCCCGGACGCAGCTTCGAAGCTGGCGGCAGCAGGCCAGTGGTTGATTGATAGGGCAGATGGCAATATACCGTCACTCTGGCCTGGATATCGTGACACAGAGCATCCACCAGTATTGGTGTTCTTTGGTTTGGGTCTCTCACCCTAGTCAGTTGGGACTGCGAGGCTGTGGAGTAGCCTACAGGCAGCCGGTCAGGCAATATGACTGTCCCTCTGGCATCCTCCTGCACCTGGATACATTTCCAGTCGTCTTGACCCTGTCTTGCCACTTGGATAAGTTGTGTCCAGGCGAGAGAGTGAGTCTGATGTTTGCGCAGCTCTTTTTCACTAAAAACAAACTCTTTGCGCCAGTCTTAACACTCACCTCGTCTTCTTTCATCTTTGCGCCAGTCTTAACAAAGTCGTCTTCTTTCCTCTCAAAATTCCTCGTCTTCTTTCCTCTCAAAATTCCAACGGCGATGGGCGAGTGCGGTGGCAGCAGGTTTGGATAGACTGGAAGCTGTTAGCACAGACCTACACGTTGGTGGCTGTGGGCTATGGTCGCTTCATCGTCGATTGAAGTGGAGGCGTGGGGAGGCAGCACCCACAGTAGCTGAGCAGCCTTATTTAAGGATAGCACTGCTCACCTCAACTGAGGAAGGGGCTAGAAAAGGTGCCCTAAAGAAAGCCCACTTCACATCACCCTGACTGGTATACCGCGACCAGTGGGGATCCCTTTTTGCGGTCGAAACAAAAAGAAATTCAGCTTACTCAGGCTAGGAGCCTGGAATATACGCACACTACAGGACAACTCAAACAACCCGGAAAGACGCACTGCACTTATTGCCATTGAGCTCAGCAGGTACAACCTGGACATAGTGGCACTCAGTGAGACCAGACTCCCTGATAGTGGCCAACTCAAAGAGCTCAGTGGTGGATACACCTTCTTCTGGAAAGGCAAGGGTGCAGTCGAACCGAGACAGCATGGTGTTGGGTTTGCAATTAAAAATGACCTTGTCAGAAACTTGCAGTCCATGCCAATTGAAATAAATGACAGGCTAATGACACTCAGGATCCCAGTTGGGAAAAGCCAGTCAGCCACCCTCATTAGCGCATATGCGCCCACCATGACAAACCCAGATGAAGCCAAAGACAAGTTCTATTCTGATCTAGAATCTGTCATATGCTCTGTCCCGGCAGCTGATAAGCTGATTCTCTTGGGGGACTTCAATGCTAGGGTTGGCTCAGAAATCTCAGCGTGGCCAAATGTTTTGGGCCCTCATGGAGTTGGTTCATGCAATAACAATGGGTTGCGCTTACTTACTTTATGCGCTGAATTTGGCCTGTTCATTACCAACACAAATTTTAGTCTCCCCGTGAGAAACAGAACGTCATGGATGCATCCCCGCTCAAAGCATTGGCATCTCATAGACTATGTCATTGTGAGGAAGACTGACAGAAAGGATGTCCTTGTAACAAAGGCGATGTGTGGTGCCGAGTGTGGAACTGACCACAGACCCATTGTTTGCAAGCTCAGACTAACATTGAGGCGCAATAGACGCCCTCAAGGGAAAGCGCCACCTAAACGCCTAAATGTTTCAAAACTCTGCTCAGCTGAGAAACAGAGCGAGCTCTCCTCAGAACTCTCCTCAAAATTGGATTGCGTGACTTTTGACCCTGAGAACATTGAACAGAGCTGGACTGACCTAAATACGACTGTACACTCTTGCGCCAGCAGCACAGTTGGTTTTCCTGTCCGCAAACACCAGGACTGGTTCAATGATAATGATAATGAAATCAAAGTGCTCATCAAAGAAAAAAATAGTCTCATCCAAGCTCACTGCAGTGACCCCTCTTCCACAGCAAAAGCTGATGCACTGCGTGCATGTAAGGGTGTACTCCAGAAGAAGCTGAGGAAAATGAAAAATGACTGGCTTGAAGAGCGAGTAAGAGAAACTCAGAAATATGCCGACACAAACAACACTAGAAAGTTCTTTGAGAGCCTCCGAGGTTCTTTGAGAGCCTCCGAGCTGTGTTTGGACCATCCCGCTCTGGCACTACGCCACTTCTTGCGTCAGATGGTTCAACACGCATTGTTGAATTGAATGCCATAATTCAGCGTTGGGCAGAACATTTCGGAGGTGTGCTAAATCGGCCATCAAATATAAATACTGAGTCCATTGACCGCCTCCCTCAGACTCCTATTAATGCAGCTCTTGCCAAGCCATTCACAGCAAATGAGACCCGGACTGCCACAAATCAGATGTCCTTTAACAAATCACCAGGCGTGGATTCAATTCCTGCTGAGGTGTATGCCTTCGGTGGAGAAAAGCTTATTGAAAGGTTGACCGAGTTGTTCAATCATATGTTGAAAGCAGGGAAGCTGCCACAGGACTTCAAAGATGCTTCAATCATCCATCTGTACAAAAACAAAGGGGACAGCCAAGTCTGTGACAACCATCGGGGAATCTCTCTACTTTCAATTGCTGGCAAAATATTGGCAAGAATGCTTCTGAATCGCCTTCTTGATCACCTCTCGTCAAATGACTTGCTTCCCGAGAGCCAATGTGGCTTTCGTAAAGGGAGGGGAACGGCGGATATGATCTTTGCTGCCAGACAGATTCAGGAAAAATGCATGGAACAAAATAAAGCGCCGTACATCACATTTTTTGACCTCACAAAAGCATTTGACACAGTGTGTCGTGGCCTCTGGAAAATCTTGGCGAAGTTTGGGTGTCCACCCGAATTCATCACAATAGTGCGCCAGTTTCATGATGGCATGCAAGCTGCAGTCAAAAGCAACGGCAGTGTTTCAGAGCCCTTTGCTGTCACAAATGGGGTAAAACAGGGTTGTGTCTTAGCCCCAACTCTGTTCAGCATCATGTTCTCTGCAATGCTACAAGAAGCCTTTAGCTCTCCTCCTCAAGGGGTAAGCATCAAGTACCGAACTGATGGCAGTCTATTCAACCTCAGGAGACTTCAGGCAAAAACCAAAACCAAAGGTACTCAAGTCTGTGACCTACTATTTGCTGATGATTGTGCACTTCTGGCACACGATGAGGATAGCATGCAAATCTGTGTTGATAAGTTCTCTAGTGCCTGTGACAACTTTGGCCTCACAATAAGCACAACGAAGACCGAAGTGCTCCATCAGCCTACTCCAGACGACAAGTACCCTGTGACCCCAAATATCAAAGTCCATGACAGTCTTCTGAAGGTGTCGGAGAACTTCACCTATCTTGGCAGTACACTGTCTTCCACGGCTCGTGTTGATACTGAAATTCCCTCAAGAATCAGCAAAGCCAGCTCTGCATTTGGCAGGCTTCGAAAGAGAGTGTGGGATGTTGCCGGCATTCGCACAGACACTAAGCTGAAAGTGTACAATGCTGTGGTCCTTCCCACCCTACTCTATGGGTCTGAAACCTGGACAGTGTACCAATCGCATGCCAGAAAACTAAATCACTTTCATCTGGCCTGCCTTAGAAAGATCCTAAGGATCAAATGGCAGGATAAAATTCCAGACACTGAGGTCCTCAATCGTGCCAAGGAATTGAGCATCTTCTGCCACCTGAAAAAAATTCAGCTACGTTGGGCAGGACATGTTGTCAGAATGCCCGACTCCAGACTCCCTAAGCAAATCTTCTTCTCTGAGCTCTCCAATGGAACGAGGAATGTTGGGGCCCCAAAGAGACGTTACAAAGACACTCTCAAGCAATCACTGAAGGCCTTTGCCATTGATGTGAGTGAGTGGGAAAAGCTCTCGCTTGATCGTGCAAATTGGAGGGCGGCCCTTACCAGAGGCAGCAAAGCATGGGAAGCTGACAGAGTCCAGCAGGCTATCAAAAAAAGAGAACGGCGCAAGAAAAGGCCCAGTGGTACTGAACCAACGGAGCACTCTTGTCACTTATGTGGAAGGGTCTTCAGGGCAAAAATAGGACTTATCAGTCACATGAGAAGCCATAAGTCATGAAAGAACAGTGTTTCCATTCTGTCCTCTGTGTCCTTTACTTCTCTTTATTGTCCATGTGTTGAAATTCTCAACAATTTCTGTTCTTTATTCCTCTGGTGTTGTTAAGGTCATCATCATACCTGATGGACGAACTATTATTATTATTATTATTTTCAATCTGAAGCATGAATTATACTAATTTTTGTTGGAGTCTTTGACTATAAGATACATTACTATTGAAAGAAAAATCTAAGCGAGGTGTTATTTATTGTTCTAGTATCCATTCCCTTTTAATTATTCACTCCGCACTGTTCGATTAGGCAGTTAATCAGCAATGGAGTCAGCACATTCACTGTAATAATAATAATAATAATAAATAGAATTTCTATTGCGCATTTCTAATAAAATTATTACCCAATGCGCTGTACATTGCATCAATCATTCATGCATACACTTTCCAAATCTCATACTAAAACACGCACTCTCATCCACACAGAGACGCTCTTAGTCATATAGCACAAGGTTATATAATCAATCATAACATCAAAGTACAGAATAGAATTTTGAAAATTTAACAGTACAATGTTAGAATAGGATCGAGGAAAAAGCAGAAAGATGACAGTGAGGGTCGCTTGTTAGAAGGGATAGGCATAATTTGTGACTCACTAAAAAAGAACTGTAATTGGGAAGAGGGAAGATCAAACTTTAAAAGGAAAGAGGAAGAAAAAAACAAAACAACCTCTAACACCCTTAAAATCATCTGAGTTGTTCTGCTAAGCTCTTTTCACTAGGCGTAAAAGAATAATGCTGTCATCTTGATATGATTTATTGTAATCTGGGTGTGGTTCATCTGAAAGACCAGTTGAAATAGTAATGTAGCTGCATCTATTATATAAATCCACTGAATTTATAATGTATAGCATTTATATAGCGCATATCCATTTAAAATGCTCTATGCGCTTTACAGAAACAACATGTCAACCACAGAGCAGAATGGAGCTGCCTGCGAAGCGCTCAACACACTGCACTGCTTCTTTCTCTCTCCCTGTCTCGCTCACTCTCTCTCTCTATCTCAGAGCAAATTGTAACGCAGCCTGTTAGGCGCAGTTCACAACTCACAACAGTTCACACTCACAGCAGTTCACAACTCACATCAGTTCACAACACACAACTCAAATAATATTTGAATATTTATTAATAACAATATATATTTAATAATGAATAATAAATTTTGTTGCTGCTGGTGGGGAGGGGGGGATGATATGGATAATTTTAATCTATTAATTTCAATTTTCAATTTCAGCTCCATTTCACTAGTTTTACTTCAACAATCGGTGCAACAGTATTGTTTCATGAACTTTGGGGCTTGTTGGTGTTGATTTGCATTTGAGTATTTTAATAGATAAAAATGACATTAGTCTTGTGCCAGATTTAGGTCAGAACAAAGTCGTATTTTGATCAGATTGTCAACATTGGAATGATGTCATTCCTAGGTGCAAACTTGATGTCAATCCGACATAAAATTCCTACATCATATTGATGTTGAAAAAATTATGTCATCCCTATCTCAGATTTAGGTCAGAATAAAGTCATATTTTGATCGGAATGCCAACATCGTAATAATATCACATTCTTATATGCAAACCCCATGTCAGTCCTACATAGCACATAGGATTGATATAGAGAAAATGACACCATTCCCATGTTGGATTTAAGTCAGAACAAAATGGTATTCTGATCAGATTGCCAACATCAGAATAATATGCAGTGACATTCCTAGGTGCAAACTTGATGTCAATCCTAGGTAAAACTCCTACATCGGATTGATGTAGATAGAAATGACATCATTACTATATAGGAGTTAAGTCAGAACAAAGTCATATTTTAATAGGATAAATAACATCGGAACAATAGCTCATTCCTGTGTGCAAAATTGATTTCAAGTCTACATAGAATTCCTACATCTTTTTGGTGTAGAAAAAATGGTATCATTCCTATGTAGCATTAAGTGGGAATAAAATAAATTGTGTTCTGATCACATTGCCAACATCATAACAATGACATACATAAGTGCCAACTTGATGTCAATCCTATGTAGAATCCCTACATCAGATTGCCGTAGGAAAAAATGACGCCGTTCCCATATTGGATTTAATTCAGAACAAAGTCGTATTCTGATTGATGTTTGACATACCATTCCAACTAGCCGAGAAATTTGATCAGTGAAACAGAGATCTTACAAGTGTAGGTGCCAGACAGACCAGTCGCTTCATGCCATTTGTTATTTTAGATGACTTAATTCAAAGTGAACGCATTTCAGCAAACAATTAATGCAGTCATACAGAGAAAGGAACGTCCGCTTGGTGCCACCAACAAGCCTTGCAGAAAGCCAGTCACATACAAAAAGTTACTCGTCATTTGTCGCTGGCCACATCAACAAACTACAAAGTCACATGCCACTCGTCTGCATGTATATCTCATGGGTAAGTCACTTCTTGCAGAATGATTGAAGTTTTTTTTTTTTTTGGTTGTCTTTCATTCATTGTGTACGAGGTGTGTTGGTCTTTTTTGTCAGCCAACATGGTGGCTGATGAACTGCCAACCGCATGTGTGGGTGGAGGAACTCTTGAAGAACAAGAGACAGGTGTCAGCACAATGTTGACCTGTCTTATCAAAGAAAATCATTTCGTTTATGATCTAAAAGAGCCAAGACATACAGATCGAAAGACCATTTTAATATCATCTCTTACAATTTCTTTAACTTTTACCGTACGTCGATATTTACTACGCGTCCCCTACGCCATGGGTCATTTTTGGCACAGCGTATTCGGGTATCTTGTGCTAATCGTAATCTCTACTATTCAGTTTCAAGATGGCGGAGGCTACCCTGCAGGTCTTCCATGGGCCTAAATTCATCTTCATCTGACATTGATTGCACATCATTGCTTTCTGGCTCAAGTGAAAAACATGTGGCCACGTTACTTTCTGCCATTGTGCTCTCTGACATAAAAGCAGCACAAAGCCACGATACTTGCATAGTCTAGATCTAGGTCACATGCAGGGGTTCGCTTAGGGTGTTATTTTTAGCTTCCTTGTGGCGGGAAAAACCATGGGCGGATATACCAGAAATAGATCAGGGGTGACAACTTTTTTTCCTCTTTGTAGAGTCTGTGCCAAAAATGACTCACGACGTAGGAATCGGGGGTAGGGTAAAAAACCCTCATCTGTTTCAAAACTTGAAATTAAAATTAATAATATCCTCAATTGATATGTGGCAAAATGGTTAATTGAGGCATTCTTGGCCGCCCATGGATTTCAGGCTAGCCGTTATAGAGTAGTATTGAAATCCCAACCTTCTGTGCCATTTTTGACCCATGACGTACGGTAAAGGTTAAACAACTATGGAATTCTGCTTCAATTTCACGGCTTGCATATTTTGGTCGCACATTCGTTGAACGAGGTCATCTACTTCTTCGTTGATTATACCTTTGAGATAACCACCAGATGAAAAGTACTCTGGCACTGTCAGCCATGTTCTTCAGCCTTTTAGCAAGTGGGATTTAGCATGCAACCTTTTCTGTGTGACACGTTTGAAGTCATACGGTGTGTGACTTTTGCCATAAAGCTAATCAAGCATGGCAAGTGACATGTGATGAAAAACTTTGGACAAGTAACGAATGGAAATCAACATGCAACCTTCGGTCTGTAGCAATTGGCAAGTGACATGTGGCAAACAAGTTTCTCTGTGTGATACCTATCTAAGCCGGCAATGTTGACCACAAACTGAGAGTGATTTAGAAAACAGAAAAAAATAGTAAACGGAAATCACTGATTCACTTTGTTGTCCACTGTCATTTGTGGGATGAATGCCAAACACTCAATGGAAGTTCCTCGTTTCTGTTTTCTTAATGTCCAGTATGCAAGAGTTGCCTGAATTACTTTGTAATTTCTTTAAAAAGAAAAAATATGAGAATGAAGAAATCAGTAACACATTTTAATATCCATGTGTTTTTTCTTTTTTATGAATGCCAAACTACACTAACGAAGTTCATCGTGTTTATTATATTTTTGTCCAATTTGCAAAAGGCTCTTCTTTCCCTTAAATGATTTTGTAATTTGTATATTTTGTATTTATAATTATACATTTTAGATTATTCTCCTTAAATTTTCTTCCCTGTGTTCAATATCTTGGAATGAAGTGCTTATTCGCAGACGTCTGTGAATAAGATGGGTGTGAATAAGATCCCTATCTTATTCGCAGATGGGGGGTTCTTAGTTTCGTGGTGTCTAAATTGGAAAAGTTCCTCCAGCCTATCGTGGTCTGTGGTGGCGCAATGTCTAGGGTCTGTGGTTATCAGTCGGAGACTATGGGTTCAATCTGTCTTAAGTTCAATCTGTCTTGGGTTCAATCTGTCTTGGGTTCAATCCCATGCCGGAGTTTTTTTGTTTTTTTTAAAAACCAAATACTACTCATTATTAGGAATCCATTTGTTTCCTAAGGATTTTTACAAAATTGGTGTTGTGAGGAAACTGATCATTACTGGTGTGCTCCAGATTTCTTCTTTCATTTATTCCTGTTCATTTTATTTATTCCCTTTCATTGAACGGGACAGCTGGTAACTAGAAATAAAAATGTAAATATTAAATTTTAAACATGTAAATGACTTCTTTTAGTCAGTGTGATCTGAAAATTTCGTCTCTCTCTGTCGTGATTTAGATCTATCCTGTATTTACTGAAAAAATGTTTTTGGGGTCTTCTGCTCCAGCTGTTTGCCATGTTTTGTGTTACATGTATTACCTTTTTGTTTGCATGGAAGTTTGGTTCATTTTTATTTGCTCTGTCTGACTTTCTCTGTGACTTCACACCCGACAAAATTGGCTAACAATTCATCTAAAAAAATTTTTTAAAAAGTCCTAGTCGCAATTTTATACTCTGGAGCAAAGCAACGATGATCAGTGTGTGTGTATAGGGGGGTGGGGAGCAAGAAAAAAGTAACGGCAACAACAACAACAAAAAAGTCGGCTCTTTCGGAGATTTGAACGACCCTTACTAACTCGACAACCTGGTTCATCATTACCATAAGGAACACCATGCATTACTCCAAATCGAGTCATCTTTCGGATTGAAGAGCCTAATTATTCAACCAAACAAGCCAGAATTGTGATCTAAAGGAGCTCTTCCTAAATAAAAATCACTCAACCAAAAATCCATTTGCAAATAAGATTCTAATCTTATTCG
Organism: Onchidella celtica; assembly: GCA_963931925.1. Taxonomy (NCBI): domain Eukaryota; kingdom Metazoa; phylum Mollusca; class Gastropoda; order Systellommatophora; family Onchidiidae; genus Onchidella; species Onchidella celtica. The sequence continues at coordinate 21,677,297 of OZ007573.1, read as the reverse complement.
CAGACGTCTGTGAATAAGCATGGCCGTCTTGGAATGTCTGAAAATTTGATTTTGATCTAGTTCCTGTGTTCAGAGAGATACGGATAAATGTTGATTATTTTTTGTTATCTTTCATTTATTTATTTTTAATCCACCTGATAATATGGATATCTGTGTGTTCCATTGGCAATTTTAAGTTCGAGCAGATAAATTGATGTGTGAGCTCCTCTCTTGATTTGTTTTGGTATCGATTTTATTTTTTAAAAGTGACTGACTAATAATGTAGAAAACCAAGATGACGTGACATTTTTATTCCCCAATGGACTTTACATTTTTAAATGTTGTCAAAAAAAAAGAAAAAAAAAAGTCTGCAGCAGGTATTTGGAAAGTATAAGTAAATGAAGAATTTGACACAAAAAGGAAGTGCTCAGTAGTATTAAAAGATTTACTTGGATAAATAGTGGTATCGATTCCCACTTCCGGTTTGTGGCAAGGAAATCAAGCTGGTGACATGGGGAGAAAGGTAGATAATCACGCTTACAATTCATTATTTTTTTAATGGATAACTATGACGCTTTTTATATCAATAGGCATCTATCTTGATGCGCATTAATTATTAACAAGAGTGTTTGAATGATAATTAAATGCTTTGAGTGAGAGCTATGCAGAAATTAATTTAATAACAACTGTTAAAGCATGTCCAGTTCAAATCTTGTTAACCACAAGGACAGATATTGGAAGGATTTTGCGTTATATAAGAAACCCCAATCCTATTTATAGTACAGAACAGCCACTTGTGGGAAACCTGGGTGGTCACTGGCTCCTGCTTCCATGTAGCGTCGAGGTCGGCGGTCGACCAAGGTACTCGCACGGCTAGTCATGCCCAACTAGTCTGTAAAGCTTAGGGTCTGGCGAGATTTCCTCCCTTGAGGAGCTACTGAGGGACTGAGAGTTGGGGTGGAGTTTGGTCGGGGGTAGGCCGGACAAAACATACGGATTAGAACCTACTTCCTTAGATCTTAAGGGGCAACTGGTACTATAGTATTAGACTTAGGATCGTCCATGTCATGGGAAAAGTGCTCTCGCAACCATATAGTCAGACTGCACACCTAGTGTGCTAGGAGGGTAGTGTGTGCTGGAGTCCCTGTGCCACTTGTTTTTTTTCTTTTTTCAGTTTTCTAAAATTAGAATAAAGTTCACCTTGAGCTCAGTTGAAAAGAAAATAATCATGAATTTGTCTCGCATGAAAACCAGAGTGTTCACTGAAGAAAAAATCTGCTGCTTTTGAAAGGAGAAATTGTTCTGTTAATTGTAATATTTTTTTATGTTCTCTTAATTAACCTGTGGTGTTTGATTTTTTTAAAATTCCTCAGCTGAAGATAATCTAACAAGGCAAAAGCCACTGGAGTCTGGTACCACGGTATTAATCTTGGGTTGCTCGTGCCATGGAAAAAGTGCTTTCCCAAGCTTATAGTCAGACCTATTGTTCAAGGGAGGGTAAATGTGTGCCGGGGTCCCTCAATCCTTTAAAAAAAAATAAAAAATGCTTTTAATCACTTTAAAAACATTGAGCTCAAACTAAGGTGGGAGAAAAGGTCAGACATGCTTTAACTTGAACAATAAAAGAGTAGTGAATTTGTCCCACACAAAATTCAGGGCGTTTGTTGAAGGAAAGAAGAATGTTTCAGTTGTTTTGCTTTTATTATTTTTCTTGAGACATGACAAAGTTTGGCCTTACATAATATGAATATTACATTTACCTGTGGTCTATTCTTTTTTATTTCTCAGCTAAAGATCATTTAATCAACACGGCAAAAAGCATTGGAGTCAGCCTAGCGTTCTTTTCTGAAATCTTATGGATAAACTGGTAATTTATATTATCACTTATCATTTATTGATCAATTAAAAATGTAATAATATAATAAGAAGATGTAATGTCTGAGAAAAACAGCAGCATAAAAGCGACCCAAAACTATAAAGTGTAGACGAGATTGTCAAGTAGTGAAGGTGATGTTGCACCTTGTTTTTCCACTGTCTTTTCCTTTTTCTCAATGAATTGAGTTGCACAAAGGATGGTGAATATAAGACCCAGGAGCATTTGTACCTTTTTCAGTAAGGCAGCTTTCATAAATCAAAGCCTTGATCCTAGTTTTATTTTTGTTTTGTTTGCTTTGTTGTTTTTCTGTTTTGACATCACTTTTGTCGCAGTTGTCTGGATCTGAAGTGCTCACCATATGAATTTTCTCTTAGATTGCATCCTGTTAACATTGGACAAGTTTATGAATGGAGTTAGACCTGGTCGACTGTTACAAGTAATTCAAAGGCATCTTTTTCCACGCGTCCTGGAGACTGCAACAAAAACTTTTAGCAAAGAACACAGGATGCCCTCCTTTTACCCTGTAAATTCATTTACTTATAGCTCTTTTCAAAATAATCCCCATCGGTTTTCCTTCAATATCTCTTTCATATGATTCCACCTATATGATTGTATTTTTTTTATTCCTATATAAACCAATACGTCTCAAGAGACTAATATTTTCACACATTTTTAAAGTAAAGAAATGGTTTTCTTCGTCAGAGCTTGTTTTAAATATTGCTAATTAATTAGAACTGCAACCCACTGTTTGTTTACAGTAAACTAAGGTAAACAACTTTTTCCGCAACTTCAGTGTCCTCTCAGCCTATGCAACTCCTTCTTGGTTTAAACGTCCTCTATGTTTACCAGCCACTAACCCTATAAAAAGCTGATGTGTAGGATTTACATCAAGTTTGCACTTGGACAAAACATTGGGTATTTTTGCAGTATTGGACCCGTTTCAATTAGTGCTATAAATCAGTGAAACCTGCCTCGAAATGGGGGGGGGGGGTTTAGGGGGGCTTGCCCTCCTATTTTCTTGCATTTAGCGTCATTTGCGGTGATTTCTATGATCAAATTCGTTCAAATCACACCAGAAAACATGTGAAAAACACTGATTTATAGCACTAATACTGCAATTTTACCAACATCGGTTTGATGTTGGAATGCGTCCCTCTCATAATCCTACCAAGACAATGGAAATCCAATACATCTACATTGGTTGAATTTGGGGATGCTGGGCATAGTTTATACATTTATGTTCCTTGAAGATGAATATTTTCGTGCAGATTTTTCATTATGTCATTTTTTTGTCTTTTGTCTTCCTCAGTGAAGGTATGGCTATGGGATCAATAATGAATGAGAGACTGCGCAGAAAAGGCAGGAGTGAAAAAGCAGAGAAAATACCTCCTCCCAATGCAGTCGGTCTCCAGTATTTCCATGCTCTCACTACAACTGACAGTTCATGGAATGGATCCTGCTGATCAGTCATCTTCACACACACAAACAGCCAGGCAGAAGAGATATTGAAGTTGTGGTCATCTTTTTTCGCAAAGGACGAGCAACAGCGGCATGAGCTTTTGAAATATACTGGTAAACTTGTCATAATAGAGCGTTAAAAGCATGATAGAACCTGTGAACAGGATGAAGTGTTATTTTTGGCATGTTAAGTTGTTCCTTCTAAATCAATGATACTCAGAGTTCTGGGCCACATTTCTCCCCTTGTGACCCAGTGGTTCTCCAGTTCCTCCCCCATTTTCAATATTGACATTAATTTTTTCACTATAATACTTTTACAGTGTCAAAAATAGGCAAAACGAAAAAGTTGTATATAGTAAAGCCTCGCGTAAGAAATAATACCCAAACGATACAATATACTTTTACAGTGTTAATTATTGAAACACTTTTTTGTGAATTGTTAGTTCGTGATCAGCATTATAAATTCTGTTAATTATTGCCTCATCTGATATTTATATACACAGTGTACAGAGCGCATTCTTTCTCGAGTTCCTCATCTGTCTGAAATCCCTCCCCAGTCATACCCTTGCCATGAGGGTTGTGTGCCTCCCATCTGAGAATCACTGTCGTACACATAGATTGCCTAAAAGGTTTTGTGAAATTGTCCCTGTATGTGTACTGGAGAGGGTTGTGTGCCTCCCATCTGAGAATCACTGTCGTACACATAGATTGCCTAAAAGGTTTTGTGAAATTGTCCCTGTATATGTACTGGAGAGGGTTGTGTGCCTCCCATCTGAGAATCACTGTCGTACACATAGATTGCCTAAAAGGTTTTGTGAAATTGTCCCTGTATATGTACTGGAGAGGGTTGTGTGCTTCCCATCTGAGAATCACTGTCGTACACATAGATTGCCTAAAAGGTTTTGTGAAATTGTCCCTGTATGTGTACTGGAGAGGGTTGTGTGCCTCCCATCTGAGAATCACTGTCCTACACATAGATTGCCTAAAACGTTTTGTGAAATTGTCCCTGTATATATGTACTGGAGAGGGTTGTGTGCAATACTGAGCATATCAAATGGTCTGAAGTCAAACTTCCCAAATTACTGTTTTCAGCGTGGCATAAGAAGCAGGCGAACACCAATGTAAGGGAAGTAATCAAAATTATAGAACGTTTGAATGATTAAGATGGGTTGTAGCCCTTATTTGACAGCTGCACTGCAATAATATTATCCCCAATGATGCTTTGCGTAAATATTTTTCCTTTTCATCATTTCTTCTGTTAGCATACCTTGCCTAATTTCATGGTTAGGCCTATTCATGAGTATGACCTGCCTGCCTATTGAAATTTTAATGATCCAATGCTAATATCAATTTTCATTAATGTTATGTGTATCATAATGATCAACCATTGTGGGATAAAATACATATATACAGTGGAACTCAGATACAACGGCATTCAGGGGACCACTGCAAAACTGCCGTTCAAAGAGAGGTGCCGTTATAGACAAGGCCAAAGGGAAAGCACTCATATAAATTTATACACAGGGCTAGTCACCGAATCATAGTGCCTACAGATTTCAGCCTTGTTTTTTTACACCCCTGTCCACCCCTTCAATTAATTTTGCCTTCGTATGAAGAGAAAAGCATTTTCAGTTTCTCTTCCTTGTTGCCATCATTATATACGAGTTTGTCTTTCTCGTAACGTGAATGGTGATGCGTTCGCTCGAAAGGTAGCGTAGAAAGTGACCACTGTCTGTCTTGGTCGGGCATAGATCTACACACGAGGCGCGCGCAGAATGACCACTCCCTTACTTGTAGGTTTACACACACGTGTGCCAACCTCTTGGGTCCTGTTTAACTGATTGTCATATGTTCACACAAAGGACTGACCACGTGCGACTAGGCCTAATATGGTATTTGGTCCCTCGAATTGAATTGTTATTGAGACTCTCTAGATCTACAAGGAAAAGGGATGGAGGGGTGCTCAAATTGTGAAAGAATTTCCCAATAAGAACTGGTCTAAAAGAAGTGTCAATTCATTGATTAGCAAAATCATTGCAACAGGAACTTCAGACAGAAAGAAAGGCAGCGGTAGACCAAAAACTGTGAGAACAGATGATAATATTCATCAAGTTGAGGAACTTGTTCTGTCACAAGATGGAAATCCTAGATCGCATCAGTCCCAAAGAAGCATAACACTAAATTGTAGTCAAAGTTCAGTTGCAGGGATTGCTAAGAATGACTTAAAACTTAGCCTATAAAAGAATAGTTACCTCGAGGAAGGATGTCAATGTGAGAGAAAAACGAAAATCACGGTCTAGATGGCTTCTACAAAAAATTAAAATCTTCATCGTTCTTGATCAGCTGACTTGTTTTATTAATTTTTGACAGACACCCACTTAATCTAAAATATCTTTAAAAGTAATGATGAAATCTTGATGAATTTTAACATAGCATTACACATACAATGGACATAACTCTACCAAAATTTCTCACGGATTCATCAACAGGATTTGCGAGATATTTGGTGTCAATGTTGGGGCAGTTTTTTGGGTTTTTTTTTTTGATCACCCGATATAACCACACTATGATATAGGCAACAGTATCTTTTAAATCTTGATTTTAACAGCATTAAATAGGCAGCTTTTCAGCGTGTGTCACCGATTATCGTCAACATAGAAGAGAAATAGTTAACAAAATGAATTTCTACTTTCGATTCTCACCCACCCAGCCTCTAAGAATACATGCAATTTCTTATTATTACTATTACTGTACCATCATCATTACGACGTGCATTACCATTTCTACCGCTACTGTACAACGCCATCATCATGATCGTTGTCATTGTTACTCACTTTGGGCATCATGTCTTTCTCTAATTCTGTTACTGTACTTCATAACGTTCCTTTTGGTAGTCAGCTCAGCTCACTTGCTGCGAACAAAACGATAGGCTTATGTGTTCGTGTTTTATTTTATTTTGTTTTCTGTTGCATATGTCACACTTCCAACATTTTGTTCAGGAAGGAGGAGGTGGAGAGGACGAGAGGTTAGGCAGGGCAATGAATGAAACGGCATTATGAATGTCCTAAACGTGCGCGACATGGGGGTTGAAGCACTAAGCTTGAATTTGGAAGAAAGTCTGAGAGCATCATGTTTTACAACTGGACACGATACGCGGGCTAGCTAGTAGCGGCCGGCTATTTTGGGCCGGGCATGCCAGTGAGAGCACTTGACCAGCCTAAAGACAGGTTCACTTTCTGACCAGATGACTGGGGGAATTTATGAAAAGAGAGGTGGGGGAGAGACTGAGGGAGGTAAAGCATCAAAGACAAAATTGGGTGAAGTCATTGGTGAGGAAGAGGGTAGAAGGGAAGGAGTGGTATGTGAGAGAAAGAGAGAGATTGGTGCACATTTTAACAGGTTTGGTCGGCAGTTCGATGACCAAACTGAGTTATTTCAGTTGTACCTGGAAACGAGGAAGACAAGGTATCGTAAATGAGTTGTGACTAAGACCAGAGAAGCTCCGGTGAAAAAGAAACATGTTCGGGCTGAAACTGAGTCTGACTCTGAGGGCGGTGATGCAGAGCCATCATTTCAGGAATTGGTTCATCAGAGCGTGGGGAAACCAACTGCAAGAACCAGTTTTGCATTACATCATAAGGAAGAGAGTGTTGCCTCAGACGTTTATATTGAGACTGTTGGATCCAGATGGTCACCTGCACCACATAGGTGCCTACGGGAAATCGAACTCAGCACCACAACATATTCTGGGTACCACCATCAAAAGTCCCAGAGAGTGCATCTGTGGTTTACCTAATATGTGTTACTTCTTTTTGTGACAATTCAGTTTTGGCTACCATAGTTACATGCATCAATGTTGAAGGAAGGAGGAAACGGAAGCAAAGTGGACAGACGCCGATCAAGTTGAGATGATGGCTTCCCTGGGATGCTGCGTTCTTCTGGTGCCCCGAATCAGAATCTGCAAAGTACGACCATCTTGTGGCATAAGATATACGGATCTTCTCTGATACAGGCTTAGTTCAGTCGTGACAGATTCACGACGCTGTCATATGGTGTGATGTTTGACGTAAAGAGAAACGCTCTGACCATGCACGCGGGACCAAGGACCCAATTTGCACGTAAAGACTGTGATTCAGGAATGTGCCATTCACTTAGACATAAAGGAAGGAAGGCCAGTTCAGCTAGCAACTTCACGACTACAGGAGGAACTAGGAGAGGGGGCACAAAGAGTAGAGGGTATCCACACTGCCTGTGGAAGAATGATAGAAAAACATCGTTTCACTGAAACATGTGCCAGAAATATGTTTTCACATAACTTCTGTAAATTTCTATGTGCTAATTGTACTGCGCAAGATGAAAGGTGGCTTTAGAAACTCACATACATACACAGAGACAAAAGTGAAGCTATGAATGTCTTTTATATGTACTTGTATAATGTTTCAATTTACACATTATTGCCGCAATACAGCATTTTCTTCCTATTTTATTGTCGTTGCTACAGTTGCCGGGACACTCGACAGCAGAAAGCGGTGTGGAAAACGATATTGCTATATGATGAGTATGGGTCAGAGGTGATCACGAAAGTAGAATGCGCGTAGACCAAAATGGTGATGAATGGTTAGTTCCCTGTTGAATAACAACTGACCCCATGACCTTTTAACTCATGACGTGTTAAGAGAATACATCAAATTTCAGTGATCAGGTTCACGTGATTGATTTATTACCGAATTAAAACTACCCCCGTGGGTTATTATGACCCACGATAGTAGATTAGGGTTAAAAGATGTCTGTCATTGGTCAAGACCTGCACTAGAAAAAGCCCCCCCCCCCGTGACCTTCGGGAAGCCGATGACGGCACTCGGTGTCGGTAACGGTTAAGAAAAGGGCCAACTGCGTCAGCGTCCCGGCATGGACCCAAGCTTCGTCCCTGATGTGGACGTGAAACCCCAGAAATGACCAAGACAAAAAACAGTACGGCCAAAGCATAAACACACAACAGACACAAAACCTGGTCAGGATTTTAAAGCCCAAAAGACAAGTTTGATAGCAATGATTCTCCAGTGTCCAGACATTGATTGCCCTGTCCAGAAATCAGGTAACTGACAAAAAGGGATTTAGAATGGTCAAAAGAACCATAAATATGAATTTTTAGCGTGGAAAAATTATTTAATGATAGATTAATTTGGAAAACCACCCAAATGCAGATCATTGGACACTTGATAAAGTATGGAAGACTGTGCATCGGAGGGTTAAGATGTTAATCAATACACCTCTTGGTGATCCTGCAGTTTAGGCAAAACAGCTTCTTTCTGATCATTTTTTTGGTCCTAGATGCAGGACGTCATCTCCAAGTTACCAATAGAACCCCCCCCCCCAAAACGACGCCCCCCCCCCAAAACGACGTCCCCCCCCCCGAACCCCCACCAATTGTTTGAAAAATCACCACCCGGAATCATATCATAAAGGAATAAAGCCTCCAGTGTAATAATGAAAGATGTTTTAACCGCTGAGTTTTAAATTCTACAAAATAATACTTTTTTGTGTGTATGTATTTTGTATACTTCTTTGGTCGCATGTGGGAAATTTGCCGTTTTGTCATTGCAGCCCAGTTACAACTGGAGCAAACATGTCGCCTCACACAGCGGTGTTGTTGCTGTATTTTTGGCGGGGGAAGGGTGGTGGTGGTGGTAGGAATTAGTTTAATTATGCATCTATAGAAAGACGTAAAGGTGTACGTGGATATATTTTTGAAAGGTCTTGAAGTTCGCTATATTTTTAATACTTTCGCTGATTTTGAGCCACAACTGAGTTGAACAGAAGAAAGTGTCCCGACAGTTTGAGCGGGGGGGGAAAAAAAAAGAGGAATTTTGTTCGAGTACAATTAAAAAGTATGACAGGAAATTTCGTTCTGCGCCTCGGTTTACACATTTGAGATTGAAACTCAACTTTACACACTTGCGTATTCCCCGAGGCAGCGGGCCAACTAGTGACAATAATAGCAGCCAATTGATGTTTCAGGTAAGGCCAGTCAAACCAGTTCAAAGATTGACCTTTCACCGCTGTCACAAGAAATTGTATCCTCAAGCAATCATTTTTGAGCACCTGTAATTTATGATCCTTAAGTTCCGAAAATTCATGGCCAAGTCAGGTCACTGGAGATATACGATCATGAATGTGTGGAGTCAACTATAAAAGAAGATTCGAACAACATTTTACTTGCACATGTACTTACTTCATACTATTCATTTGTTCTGTTTGTCATAAGTTTGCCACTCCGAGAAAACGACACTACCTGAACAGAAATCCTAGATAGCGCATCGGTATGTAAAACAATAATAATAAATATTATCAGATATAAAAATGCAAGTTAAGACTACTTTCTAAATTTCTTCCTGAATCTGCCATGCATAGAATAAGTTAGTTGGATATATATTGTTGTATGTGCATTTTTGCCTTTTCAAGAAAATGAGAATTGAAGTTTTGTCGGCATAACGGCATTACCTCACAAACCCATAACTCGAAAAGTTCTTTGACAGATTGCAATTAGGAGTGACAGAACCACTTTCATGACAAAATCTCGAGGTCGGGCAAAATGTCGCATACAACAATATTGCAAATACCCCTCGAAATAATCCAGAGCGCCTCTTTGCGACGTGTGGCCAAAAGAAAGAGGGTTTTCTTAGCATCTTAAATGTTTAGAAATTTTTGGTTTATCGAATTGGTCACTGCTCATTCGTTGGCTACACAGCTATAATAATGTTATCAGAAATCCGTCACATCTTTGGTAAAAAAAAAAATCCTATTGTGACCATCCTGGTTACCTGGCCCAGATAGACCCTACTAAAATATTTTCTGAGCACAGAAAGCACAGAGGAGGTCGGTTCAAGACCAGGGTTAAGTCACAATCGATTCATTTCGAGAAAAGGTAAAAAAAAAACACCTTTGGACTTAACCTTCTTCTTGTATTGGTGACGCTCACTTTCAAATTAAACCTTCGCAACGCTAGTAAACGATAGAAAGATCATGTGACTATAAGAAGACACGTTTTTGGTGTTTTTAATCTAGTTTCCACCGACATGCGCAGTTTCAATATTTAGCAAAATGTGGTTTTACCTCGTTCTTGAACTAACCTTTTCAATTATTATAGCGAGACAGTGAGTTGTTGCTGTTGTAGCCTAGTAGATCTACTAAATTTTGTTTTATTTATTTATGTACAATTTGCACACGACTTCTGTGAACTCTATACTGTCTCCGTCTCCTTTCATAAGATAATTTGTCCGCATTTATGTTGAGAATAAATGTCTCAATAGAACTGCGATAGATGAGCGGTGCTGGTGCAGTGCCGGGTCTAACCATTACGCGACTTTAGTTTTTGTATATTCCAACTCCACTTTTTGCACAACTGAGAAATTCGACGTTAAAAACGTTTGCCACTTTCGTACTATGATAAGAAGTTAGAATATATCGGAGCTATGTAACAGCTTGATAAGTACCACAAATTAAACATGTCAGAGTGGGTATTTGTTATACCCCTTCTACATGCTAAAAGATCTCCAGTTTTTCGGAAAATGGAGATGGAAAACCAAGAACTAAGATTGCGATAAGATAAATAAACAACAGCTTAGGGCCTCACAATTCCCAGAGGCCTCACACAGTTTCAGAAATATGTATTTTTCACATTAAATACCTTGCTATTAGGCCTAAATAATAAAAAGTCACAAAATGTTAGCAGTGATTGAAAACAAGATAATTTTTGTTGAATATGGCGTATAATCAGCTTCAGATCTGCATTCCATGCACATCGATAGCCTACAAAATCATACACAATGTCTCCAGATTCATATTACATTACGGTAAAATTCCATTCAAGAAAGATCTAATCATACCTGAAGCATTCATTTCCAAAAACTACGGCACAAGCGTACGTAATGGTTTGTGTCAATCATTCAGTTTCATTAGACACTTTCTGTCATAGAGTCAGATGCATTTTAGTTAAAATGGAAGAGAAAATAGATTTGTAAGTTACCGAAAGAGGGTGCAGGTATCTAGATAAATCCATAGGCGACCATTTTTGTCTAAGTTTAATCATTACTTATTGTTTTGAGCCTATCAGACACGGCTTGCAGTTGTAGCTGTTTTCTTGCAGTAATGTTCTAGAAAATGTGGCTTCTTTGTTGCTATTGGTTTAAGCCTATCAATCAGTTTTTAGTTGTTACTGTTATATAACACAATAACGTTTTGAAAAATGTGGCTTGTATATTTAATCACTATGTTAGTAATTTGAAAAAAAAAATTAAATCATTGTATTTGGAATCATTTTAAAATTGATTTCAGCACATCAATCATGGCCCAAATGACGTCTATCGCCCTGATGACAGTGTCAGTGTGTTTGCTTGCCTGTGTCGGGGGTCAGTTTCTTCCCCAAGAAGCGTGTGCAGCCTGCCGTGCCCTATATGTTTCTGAAGGTTTGTTGCCACTCGGGTGTAGTGCTGAGTTAAAATGTCTAAGCGGAAGTCGAATTCTTAAAACTAAAACCCATTTCCCATGAAACGTTTTTTTTCGGGGCTTTTGTTGGGAATCTTTTTCATTCAATGAACAATGTACATTTCCATTCAATTAACACTCACTATGTAAAAATCGCTCCTTCTATCTTTATTATGAGAGTCCCCCGAGACACAGGAAACAGAGACGGTTCAATTCGCCAAATTCCTTGCGTCGACTTGCGCGTGTAGCATCCATGTCAACAATGCAACAATTCGCACCACACCCCTTCATAATTGAAAGAAAAAGACTGGCGGGATGGGGCTCTGTGAGTAGTAGTAGTAGTACTCACCGTGTTTATAAATACGCGCGCAAGTTGTGGACATATAGTGAAAGAAAGAATGGTTCGTCTCGGCATTCTGTGTCTTAGGTGTTTCCATCTCAGTGTATAATTTATTTTTTTGATGTAACATTTAAAATAAAAAAAAACACGCTCGTCAAAAACTCGCGCAGAAAAACACACGCTTGATGGGTGTCAAGAACAGATTTAATTCATAAATGTTTCCACTGACTAAATTTTTGTGAGAGAGCAGTGAGTAATTTTTACAAACGTAATTATTGTGCGAGCCAGCATAACTTGGTCTCGTAAACAAGTTGTTTTGAACAGTTTTTTTTATAATAGATAGACAGAAGATGTGGGGAAGGATAGACGGACAGCGTAGGTGTGCATGACTGAGCACTTGTTGTATCTCGTGTTTTGAACTAGGGTTAGTAAAGAGGGAAGGGGTGAGTAGGAATTAAATGTTATTGAGACGTCTTTTGACGTACAGAAAATACCGTGATCCAGAGTAAAAGCTCGGGGTTTTGAACATGTTAAGAATTTATTGCTATAAAATTACATTATATTGTATGAAGTAATTCGACCTTTGATGTCGACCCAAGGTCGTTGCGTAGGGCTGTTACTTAAAATAACTCAGTTCGGCAGCTGAGCTAGAAGTGGTTGCACCAATCACAATCCAGGAATTAGACGGTAAGCTGCAGATGCAGACCAGTATTTAAGGCCATACAGAACTTAGTTCTGGGCCACATGTAGACAATCCATTTACGAGGTGGTCGGCGATAGTCCTCAGCCAGATGAGGGACATAGAGACGCAGTTGAGCAGTCCATTGTGAGGAGCCTGATTTAAAGCTCCAGAGCCTAAGCTACTTGGTTTGATATAAACCCACAGCGTTTACATCCAGCGCTCTCACTCCTAGTGAGGGCCGCATGGTGAGAGTCCATACTAATTTGTAATGATGAAAGTGAACCGTTCTACTTACTTTTGAAGACAGTTTCAGAGCTACCGCCAGACAACGCATGGTTGTACAAGCATTCTCCATGGCGTGTCTAGAGGAAATGTCCATATCATAACATGTCTCATTGAATTAATAGAATTTAAACTGTTATATCCGTCGCCACGTGCGCGGATTCTTTTTGCCATATAACTCATATGGCCTGCAAGTAGTTAGATTGAATACGTTAGTCTTTATAAAAGCTGTAGTTCCATTAGTTAGATTCAGTTGCCTTTGAATTGATATTTATATTTATAATTATATTTGTTACATTAATTCCTGTAATTAAACTGCCCTACAGTTCTGCTAAAATTGAAAGCAATTGATTTATTTAGTTTTTAGAGTGCAAGTATTTTTTTTTGTGTGTTCGTCGATTGTGGGAGCGGACCTCGAAAGAGTGTCAGTCGAAATATCCCCATGTAACCCACATCGCGACAATGGGAATGGGCTTAAAACAACTCAATTTCATCATTATCATTCATGAAGCTTTCATCAAAGATAATCTTCATGATTTGAAGCCATTACAAGATTGTATGGACTACATTTTTTTTTTCAATCCGTCCTGTAATCTGTGTCGACGGGCGGTAAAATAGGCACACGAAAGTTGTAGGCTGTGGAATAACTTCCTTTTTTTGTGTTTTGTTTTTGTTTTATTTGGTAGATTGCGGAAATACCCCTTCGCCACTGTGCTATTTGCTAGCTTTGAAGCTGAACTTCAAGGTTGGAGACATGGCGCTCTGTAATGAATTTCGTGAGTATATTTGCATTAGTCGATATCTAGTTCCTGTCCTGTGAGGCCTGGATCTAAACTTTCGAACTAAAATAGATGTCAGACTTTCGGGGGTGTTTCAAGTTGATATTACTTTTCTTATTTGTTTTGTTTTTGTTTCTTTTAAATAAAGATTTAAACCTGGGTTAATAAGACAATTTCCTTGTATTACCGGTAATTTGTTTGTACATTGCAATTTTCAATATCACCCACGATTACTTATAGCTACAGAAGAAAAACCGGCAAAAAGAAATGAAGAAATCAATCCAATTTAAAAAAAAGATGTTACTCCTCTGTTTATCAGGTTTTGCGTTTTTATTTTCATTTTGATCAGACCAAAATTAAAAAATGGTTCCCAAGAAAAGGAACAAATTAAAACCAAAATTAAATGTAAATTTTGACACTAAGCCAAAACACTGGTTCTTAGCCTTTTCAGGCAATTGCTCATACGCTCCAAATATTCTTTTATCCCCCCCCCCTCTTTCCCCCAGGCCCCCCCTCTCCCCCAACCGGAAAAAAAAATAAAACACCCAAGACAGATTATACACAAAAAATGATGAACAGTCCAGTCATCGGCCCCATTCAGTTTTTCAAAGCCTATATTAATAACAATAGGCGGGTTAATTAATCATTATTTAAAACAGAAAGTATTCTTCCTCAAACGCACTACAAATATAGGCCTTCTCTGTTTATAAAACCGGTCTGCGCTATCGCCCACGCTGAGAACCACGGAGTTATACACTGGTCATGCATAAATACATGTACGCTTAACCTTATATGTGTTGACGGAAGGAGGCTTGGGCCTGTTAGTTAAATGTACATCTGTCTGAAACTTCTATGTCTTAAATAATAGAAGACCTCCCTCCCCCCCCCCCCCCACCTCTCTCTCTCTCTCTTTCGCTCTCTCTCTCTCTCTCTCTCTCTCTCTCGCTTGCTCGCTCGTTCTCTTTCTCTCTTTCTCTCCCATTGCTCGCTGGCTCTGGCTCTCTCTCTCTCTCCATCTGCATCTCTCGGTGTCTCTCGCTCTCTCTAGCTCTTGGTCTCGCTCTTTCTTTCTCTATCTCTTTCTGTCTTTATCTTTCGCTCTCTCCCTTTCTTTCTGTCCATCTCTGTCTCTTTTCTCTCTCTCTCTCTCTCTCGGTGTCTCTCGCTCTTGGTCTCGCTCTTTCTCTCTCTCTATCTGTCTGTCTGTCTCTCTTTCTCTCTCTCTCACACACACGCGCAAATATAGACGTCCCAGTAAAGCACAGTGCAAAGTTGTATAACTTTCTTATTTGATTTCAACTTTGGAAGTGTGATTACCCATTTCCTGATTTTATTACAGCGTGTGAGGGCTACGGACAACCTGACACTTACGAATGCAGAGGTATCCTTGGTTGTTTGCCTGTGGACATTAATATTGATGGCGTATGTCCTTTAGGTAAGTATGTCTATGAATGCTACTTAAAATACGCGTCTACGTGTCACACTGACAATAGTCCCAGAAGAGATTGTTTACGCTCTTTGCCGATGTAACACGTGATTAAAGATCTTAAAAGGGGTACAAAGTCTGAAAATCTCTGTCGGTATTATAAAATAGCACAAGCACATTCAAAATAACTGCAGATCCAAATATTCAACAAAGTCCTTGGTTGAATTTAATTTTTCCTCTTGATTAAGAAAATGCAATTGTATTTCAAATGCCTGTAATTAGAAATGCACACAACTTACTAGGCTTACTTTTAAACGGCTGGAACTTTTGAACAGCTGGAGATAACTGAATGAAATAAAAAGCATTGCTATCTTTAATTAAAGTTATATTGATCCCATAAATGAACTAGACCTAAATGAGCATTTCATGCAAGATAGAAACAGTCAAAACACTCGTCTTGACCCGGCAGGTTGAAACCTCCTATGATTACAATGCGATTTTATTTTTGCTCATCCTGTGTTTTTTTAAATCTTTAGCCTTTTTTAAATAAAAATCTGGACATTAAAATCTCTCAGCGTGACAATGCTAGGCCTCATATTGCACATGTATGCAAAGACTTTCTTGAAGGACCAGAATTTGAGGTCCTCCCGTGGCCTGCTTTGAGCCCAGGTCTTCATCCCATCGAATATCTGTGGGGCATTTTAGGGATCTCCTAACTCAGTATCCTGTAATGTTTATGGACTGACTGCTGCATTGATTCATACCTGGAATGAGAATCTAAAAGAACAGATAACAAACATTATCGACTCCGTGTCAAGCTGTAACTGACGCTCAAGGAGAACTGCGAAGTTTTGATATGCTGTTTTGCAAGAGACTGTTATTTTTATTGTAAATATACGGAACATGCCTTTTCAGAAAGCCATGACTTTTTGTTTAAGCATCTTAACTTAATAAATTCATGTCAAAATGATCTATGCAAAATGATCTGGTAGTGATTTTTGTAGTTTAAATATTGCGTTTTACAGTTTTGAGGTTTAAATTTTGAACCTTGTTGTTTGGTTGTCCAAGACAGGACATCAAGGCATTAGGGAAATAAAATATGTTATTTTACGGGAACTATCTTTCTTCAAAGTTAATTTCACTTTTGTAAAATGTTGAATTAACCTAATTCGTCAAAAAAAAAATTACAGTCTTTTAAAGTTTGTTGCAATTTTCATGCGGCTTAGTATATTTAAGGTACGGTAAACATTACAAATAAAACAATTTTGTATGTTTGTTTATTTTGTTTTGTTTTCCCCCTCTTGTAAAATTGGGTCCTTGGCGCTTACGCAGTTTCATGATAGGGCCAGTGATAGGCTTCTGGCTGGAATGTGGATTTAGAGAGAACTTAGTATTCTATTGGGAATTTCGCGATGGATTGCTGGAAACGGCATGGTAATAGTAGAATCAACAACAAAGAAAAGAAACGGCAAACGCGAAATGAGGAAAAAGAAAGATCTACATGTAGAGTAGGTTTGTCCAACTTGGGCCACAGACGCAGAGTTTAATATCATCGCGGGTCACTCAACTTTAGCTGTTACTACAATGTTAGGTGTCAGTACGTATCATATGTTTTATATGTGTCAGTATAAATTTGCTACGACAAAACATAAAATTTTACATAATAATAACATTATTAATAACCACCTTACTATATTGGAGCGAGGCCCCTACATGTATTTTAGGCCGCGCGCGCACTATTCTGTTTCGCCCGGAAAGTGGATTTTTCTCGTATTTTCAAGTCCCTGGTCCTATTGGGGGGTAGGATCGAGTAGTTCTTGGAAATTGGATTTTTCTCATATTTTCAAGTCCCTGGTCCTATTGGGGGGTAGGATCGAGTACCTAGTCTTCTCGGATAAGGACGAAAAAATTCGGAGGGCCCGTGTGCACGTTAAAGATACCTTGGCAGTTGGAAATCGTAAAGAGCAGGCCGAAAGGCCGCTGCCCGGGCAAAATTGAAATTAATAGATTAAAATTTATCCATATCATCTCCCTCCCCCCCCCCCCCCCCCCCCCGCCAGAACAAGAAATAATAAAACAAGTAAAGTGAGGTGTAAATGCCAAGGGCAGCGAACCTCCTAAAATAAAGACCTCAAATCAATCAATCATTCTGTTTCGCCCGTGGCTTGGCTGCGAATGAGATTTTTTCCCTTTCAAAAAACCCTCATTCGCAGCCAAGCCACGGGCGAAACAGGATAGTGAGCGCGCGGCCTAACGAAAAGGTTCCGAAACTATTTATCGAAGAAATATGAAAATTCGTAGATAGATGTAAGTTAGCTGTCTGAGTTACTTGAGAAGGCACAGAGACGTTCCATTTTGATACTTTCACAAATATCGCCAATCTGAATCAGGGTAACATCGTCGCCTGGATCCGCCACTTGAAGGAAGAATTGAACATTTAAAAGTGTTCGTCATAATTATATGCAATATACTGCCTGCAGTTTCATTCGTTGAGTATTTACCAATCGCTTTCCCGTCCGGTTGAAGGGCTTGGACAGAGAGAGAGGGGGGGAGGAGGGAGGAGAGGGGCGGGAGAGAGAGAGGGGGGGGGGGAGAGAAAGGGGAGAAAGAGAGAGAGAAGGGGAGAGAGGGTGGGGGGGGGAGGCGGGGGAGGGAGAGAGAGGGAAATCACGGGTAAAGCTGAGCTATCTCATCTAAGTAAATTTGTTGTTTCACATTTTTTTTTCTCCGTTCGTAGAATTAGTCATTTGTTTGAAATAATAATGATAATAACAATACTGCTAATGATATAATAATAATGACATGTGTTGTTGAAAACTAGAGATAGGAGTAAGCCCCGAATCAGACTGTTCAAGGAATGGCCGTGGCAAACTGCAAAAAGGCAGTGCCATGGCGTTCGATGCTAATGATACACACACAAAGTGGCACGAGAGAAGACAGTAGACCAGTGGTTCTCAACCGTTCAGACGCCCCTTTACTTTCCAAACAAATTTTCTTTCTTCACCCTCCTCACGCCCCCCCCCCCCCCAATACCCCAAATATCCATACTCAAATCCAATGGATACATTTCACAGCATTACACAAGAAAAAACACACAAATTATGGTGTTATGTTTCTCATAGCAACATTAATGATAATACACGTGCAGATTATTATATGCAATCTTTACCAAGTGCACAAACAATAGGCCTTTTGCCTTCATAAAATGCATTGACCCGTGGTGTTCGACAAGTCAGTGACTACCAATGCCATGGCTTTGCCCCTAAACCGTCCTCCATACATATTTTTGCCCCCCCCCCCAACAACAACAACAACAACAACAATCGTCCCCCCCCCCCCGAGGGTGATATTGCCCACGTTGAGAACCATTGCAGTAGACCCTGTCATATTGACAATGACATAGCCGCCTTGAACCGCCCTAAGCCGCCTGAATCGCGCGGTTAACCTAGCCTAGATGCCCCGCCTCCATTTCTGCTTGTGGACGAATTCTGATTTCGAGACAATTTGTTCTTAGGGGTGTAAGTAAGGGGTTTTCGTGATCATTTAGTTGATTTATTGTGTATATTATAGAAACTACAAAAGATAACCCACTTTTCTTGTGCTGAGTTCTTGTAGGAACTGCAACCGAGCAAACAATAGTTGTGTATCACTGGTGATACATGTACATTATGGCGCCTAGTAACACAGCTCAGTTTTTTCATAGCGGTTGTTCCTTATCCTGTTTGATCCGGGCCTAAGGGTAGCCACACAAAGGCCACCGAATTCGGTCACCGAGCCACTAGGCGCTTTAGGTGAGAAGAATTGCACTATATAAACGGACCGAATCTAGGTGGGCTCTATGTGCAGTTGTTGAAATAACTATTGTTTGTGCACTTGGTAAAGATTGCATTCTGTTTTATAACGTGTCGATGTTCCTACATAATTGTCACTTTTTCCTTCACAGATAAACCATTCTGCTGTAGGAAGTCTGAGGCTCCTTCCCTAGAAGCTGACAGTAGCTCGGAGTCAGAGTTATTGGAATAGCTTGTCATCAGCCTTGTGACTTGAGGAATGCAAGAACCTGTCCTCACTACAAACATTTGCATAATAAATAGACAATTTTGAGTAAAAGTGTTATAAGCTTATTGTTTATTTTTCAGCTCACTTGTAACAATAAGAAATTCAGATGCAACAAACGGAAAACAAAAAGCACCTAGCCAGTTCAAATGTAAAACATGCGTCTTTAAAACTTTAAATGCAAACCTAGAAAAGTGCAAATCTGAAAATAGAAGGGACAAGCACAACCCGAGACACCTGATACCGAGGCGGTTCAATTCACCAAATTCCGTCCGTCGACTTGCGCGCGTATCATCCATGTCAACAGTGCAACAATTCGCACCATACCCCCTCATAACTGAACGAAAAAGACTACTAGCACAGAGCTCTGTAGTATTCACCGTGTTTATAAATACGCCTGCAAGTTGTGGACAAAGTGAAAGAAAGAATGGCCCGGCTCCGTATTCTGTGTCTCGGGTACAACAAGAAATTCAGATACAACATTTGAACTGAGCATGAAATTGTTAGATTACATTTAACCCAGGTCAAAATTGAAATTGCAGAGTTTAGGCGGGTGGTTGGCGGGCAGTCCTGGTCGAGTCTCCTTCTGTCCTATCATTCTTTTATATTCTGTGTATTGTCTTCCTTTTTCCTATCCCAATGTGACGGTTGTCGTGTCGACGTGCTTTCTCCAAACTCAAACTCAAAAGCAAAGGTGGGAAAACATTCAAGTAGCACAATGAGAACAAAAATGTTAAATGCGAAACAATAAATAGAGAAACTTTGAGGCAAAGAAAAATTGGCTTGTACAGACTTCATGTGATTTGCAGCCAAGACAAAGACCACAATACCTTGAAGCCGCCAAAGCAATGGTCTGTGCCGATTTGCTGTGCAATCTCTACAAGTCATAGAAATACACTACTGAACGCTACAAGTAAAAGTCTCGCACGCAGTAATACGCACCGTAGAATAATGAATGAGAGGGGCGTTCAGTTGTGCGGGTGCTAAGGTCGCCCGTTCAGTGTGAATACTCGAGTCAATTAGGGATTGTTCTATACTAGTTGACCTACCGGGCATTGCCCGGAATAAACAATCATGTACTCCCCCCTCCCTCCCCCCTCCCTCTCTCTCTCTCTCTCTCGCTCTCTCTCTCTCTCTCTCTCTCTCTCTCTCTCTCTCTCTCTCTCTCTCTCTCTCTCTCTCTCTCACAAAGTAAAAAACTACAGTCTTGCTTCAGAACTCATGTGCACCAGAACATTACGCATCAAACTGAACGCTTGGTACGGTTACTTTTTATGACATGCACGGTACTATATATTACGAAACAAACATGCAAAAATACAGATGTTACATGGCAATATACATTATTTTTTAAAAATACATGCTTGAGGTAAACAACTTTTGATTATAGCCATCATCTTCCTTATCTCAATTGCCACTTTCCTGCCAAATCTACGGCCTGAAGAGTGTATAGTTTGGCCAGTGACTCATACCAAAGGTTGCAAGTTTACTGAAATGTATAATAGATGAATTGTGCGCATTGTGATAAAGGCACCAAACTTTGGGTGTGAATAGAGTACTTCAAAATATACAAAATGTGATATAGAACCACTCTGAGTGATCTCAGATAACGGGACAAGAACCGTTGGGAGCCGACAGAAATCTTTGTGTGGGCATGCGTAGACCAGGATCCCCGCCAAGCCAGCCCACTGCAAAATATGCACATGTATGGTAGCGTCATCAAAATATCGTCCACTCGTAGATCTGTCCTTCCTATTTCGGTAACCATACTATGTGAACAGAGGGTATCGCAGGCCTTCAAAAAAGAAAAGAAAAGAAAAGAAAAGAAAGAAAGAAGGTGGCATGGCAACAGGGTTGTCATAAGGATAAACTGTGTACACAATACAGCCTGCTACTGTCACCCCCACTGTCTTGTGGGTCATCTCGGGAGAGAGGAAGACTAGGGGAAGGTAACCCTGAATACAAATACCACACTGCCTTGTGTGTTGCTATGATAGCAAAGGCTATGGGAGTAAACCCAGACAGAAAATCAGGAGTGGAGACCCGAAGGTGGTTGTCAGGGAGAACTGCATCAAACTGGCTTCCAGCATCTCCTGCAGCCGGACTAGTTCCAAATGTATTGACCTGGTCTCTCCCTTGGGTTTAACTAGAATGGCAGAGAGAGGGGTGGTGCCTCTGGGCAAAGCACCATCTCTTAAAAATAGCCCAGGCAAGGCAGCAAAACGAGGAGGCGTTTGCTCGGGCTTGGCAAGCGTCTGTCTCTCCTCTATAAGCCCACCCATTTCCGATTTGGAGAGGACACTCCAGCCATCCGTTACGGATGGGCACAACACGGGAGGTGGCAGTTACCGGTGATAAGCTCAATCCATTTGGCGTACGGATGAGCGCCAGGGGTCCCCTCTGTCGGTGGGAGCGGCTTTTCAGCTGCATTGATCAACTACCGCCCGCCGTAACCTGGGCAGCCCCCAGGCAGTTGGGTGTTGTTCCGCCACGTCAGCCTGCTTCATAAGGTGGTTGGAGCTAGACCAAAAGTCGAAAAGCTGACGTAAAGTGTGCACCTGGCAAAAACAGAAAAATACTAAAACTTGGTACCTGGAACGTCAGAACAATGCGCCCAGGCTTGCAACAGCAAGATCTCACTGATATTGACTCCATCAGGAAATCCCAAATTATTGATCGAGAACTTCAGCTACTAAACATCGACATCGCTGCCCTTCAAGAAACTCGACTTCCCGACTCCGGGTCAGTCAAAGAAGAAAACTACACCTTCTTCTGGCAGGGCCTTAGCAGCGAACAGCCGAGAATCCACGGCGTGGGCTTCGCCATAAAAAACTCCCTTATCAATTCGATCGCAACTCCAATTGGAGTGTCAGAACGCATCATGACACTCAGACTGAACACCCGGTCTGGTTTTACCAACATTATCTGTGTCTATGCCCCAACACTTACCTCCTCTGACGAAACCAAAGACATTTTCTACGAGGCATTGCAGAGGACTCTCCACAACATCCCTCTCACCGAAGGCCTGCTAATTCTGGGTGACTTTAACGCTCGAGTGGGAGCAGATCACTCCGCATGGCCAAAGTGCATTGGGCACTTCGGCATTGGCAACATCAACGAAAACGGGCAGCGCCTTCTGGAGCTATGCTCCGTAAACTCATTATGTGTTACAAACACGTACTTTGACCTTAAGAGATGCCAAAGAACATCATGGCGCCATCCCAGGTCTGGCCAATGGCATCAATTAGATCTTATTCTCTCAAGGAGGAAGAGTTTGGGCTGTATAAAAATAACTCGTTCCCTCCACAGTGCTGACTGTGACACCGACCATGCACTGGTAGTCAGCAAAATCAAAATTTCGGCCAAGAAAATATACAGATCAAAAGCCCCTTCAATCCCTAAGATCAATGTAACAGCAATCAGAGATGAATCAAATAGAAAGTCATTTGAAAAGTTATTTGCTGAAAGCATGGATAATGTCACCCAATGTGACTCGGTAGATGAAACATGGAACACTCTCAGTTCAAAAATTCATGACTGTGCCATCAAGTCTTTTGGACAGCATAAAGTTTCAAACAACGACTGGGTAGCCCAGAACAGCGAAATTCTCCTACCTCTCATTGAGCAAAAGAAATCTGCTTTCAATGAGTATAACAAAAATTGCAATCAGAGTACAAAAACTTGTTTGAAAAATGCAAAAGCTATACTTCAGCTGGAGGTAAGACGTTGCGCCAACAAATACTGGACAGACTTGTGTAACAGCATACAAGAGGCAAATGAAAAGGGAGATATGAAAACCGCCTTTAGTCAGATGAAAGTAGCTCTTGGGCCAATCATCACCAAAAGCGCCCCACTTAAGTCTGTAAATGGTGAACCCATCACAGATAAAAATGAACAACTGAATAGGTGGGTAGAGCATTACTCTCTGTTGTATTCAACTGAGAAAAATATTCCACCAGATTTTGAGGAACACCTCCAAAAACTGCCAATAATGGCCGAACTTGACGCTGAACCTTCCTTAGTCGAGCTTTCCAATGCAATCGACCACCTGTCTGCTGGAAAAGCCACAGGAAGTGACAACATTCCTGCAGAGGTATTAAAAGACCTAAAAGGCCCACTATTACCACACCTGTATAATCTGTTACTGCAGTGTTGGAAAGAAGGCGTGATACCACATGATATGAGAGACGCCAAAATTGTCACACTTTACAAGAACAAAGGAGACAAAGGCGACTGCAACAACTATCGAGGCATATCCCTCCTCAGCATTACTGGAAAGGCTTTTGCTCGCGTCATCCTCTGCCGCCTTCAACAACTGGCGGAAAAAGTCTTACCAGAAACACAATGTGGCTTTCGAAGCAAACGATCAACTATTGACATGATATTTGCACTTCGGCAAATCCAAGAAAAATGTAAAGAACAAAACAGGCCGCTTATAACATGCTTTGTGGACCTAACAAAGGCTTTCGACACCGTAAGCCGATCTGGCCTGTATGCAGTCCTTAAATCCATAGGCTGTCCACCAACATTGCTAAAACTTATTGCATCCTTCCACACTGACATGAGGGCATGTGTCAACTTTGAGGGCTGCACATCCAATTCATTTGCTGTAAACAGCGGTGTGAAGCAGGGATGTGTTCTTGCTCCTACCTTATTTGGTATATATTTTGCAGCCCTACTCAAGATTCCCCCTTTTCAATGTTCAGGTGGAGTACTTATTAACACCAGAGTGGACGGCTCCATTTTTAATGTTGCCAGACTAAAAGCAAAATCTCGTACAGAGCATATTATGTTACAAGAGCTCCTCTTCGCAGATGATGCTGCAATCGTGGCCCACGATGAAACCACGCTCCAGGCTCTCATCAATAGCCTTGCCAAAGCCTGTGACAAATTCATGCTAAAGATCAGTGTCTCAAAAACTGTAGTTTTGACACAAGGCTTGAGAAACCCCAAACCAATCATGCTGAATGGCTCTCCTCTGGAGCAAGTGGGAAAATTCTGCTACCTAGGCTCAACCATCAGTGGTAGCACAGACATAACAACTGAAATAAATGCCAGAATAGGAAAGGCGGCCACAGCTTTTGGCAAACTCTCAAAAAGGGTGTGGAACAATAGCAAGCTGACCATCAAAACAAAGGTACTCGTGTACCAAACTTGCGTCCTAAGCACCCTGCTGTATGGCTCAGAGACATGGACCACCTACTCCAAACATGAAAGATCCCTCAACTCCTTCCACCTGCGCTGCCTACGCAAAATTCTCAAGATCAAGTGGCAAGACAGGATCTCAAATATCGAAGTTCTGAGCCGAGCCAACATTCCATCAACTCAGGCTCTCCTAGGCAAAAAAAGACTGCGGTGGCTTGGACATCTCCACCGTATGGAAAATGATCGCATCCCCAGACAAATTCTCTACGGGGAACTTGCTACTGGCAACCGACCCAGAGGTAGGCCACATCTGCGATTCAAAGACACTTGCAAGGTCACGATGAAAGCATTCAACATCGACCCCAATGAATGGGAGAACCTTGCAAATGATCGAAGCAGATGGAGACAAAAATTGCGCAGTGGCACGCTCGCAATAGACTTCAAGGCAAAAGAAACATACCTGACAAAACGACAGAGGCGGAATGAAAACACTCGCCAAAGTGAACCCAAAAGACTGACCTGCAATCACTGCCATCGCACTCTCGGGTCAAACATTGGTAGAATAAGCCACGAGAGAAGCTGTCAGTCAAAATGAAAGTGAATATTCTAGCTGCTAAGACCGTCTGTAAAGACGCTAAAGGCCATATATAAACTGTGGAGAACAAATACAGGCCACAAAACCCCCTGTTAAAAAACAACTACAACAACAAAACTGTACAGAGAAAGCCAAAAAGAAAATTAATGTTCCATCTTCATTTCTTGAGGAATTTATTTAATTTTTTTTTTACTGTCTGTTTCTAATACTCGGCCTTATGGCCAACATAATTATTTTTCATTTTGGCGTTTTAGTGCGTTTAATTTACTGATCTGAAGCATTCAAATCTGGATCTCTACATACTTATGCAGTGGTCTTGTAAAACTGCAGGTTACATTACTTGGACGAGTGGCCTTGGGTTGATGACATCTTTAACACTGGATTGTTTAATTTGGTTAGATAAGATAAGATAAGATAAGATAAATTTTATTCGTCCTGTACAAGGAAATTTGTTTTGATCATTAAATACATAACAATACAGTTACAGAAATTATGATATATAGCGCACACGCACACACGCATACACACACACGCGCGCACACACATGTATATATATACACACACACACTAATAAATAAACAAAATTAACAGTGCACACAATATGCTTCCGTTGCTAAAACACATTGACCCGGCACGCAAGACACAATTCAACTGTGCACAGATTACGATCAAGATGACGACATTATTGCAACATCCTAACTGATGATGGAATAAACGATTTAAAGTAGCGCTCAGTTTTAGTTTTCTTTGACAACAGCCTTAGACTTCTTACAGATCTTATGTATTCTTTGTTCAGGTGATGTTGGGGGTCATTTATTATATTATTAACTTTTTTAATACAAGCACCAGTGTACGGCTCATCAAAATATGACAGATCACAGTAACAAATTTTTTAGGCTTTTTTAAATTAAAATATTGATCTTATTTTTATCTTTTTGTAAGAGGTTACCTCCCCAACAGACAACTCCATACATTAAAACGCTCTGAATAGCCATGGTGTAAAATATTTTCAGAATGCTTTCGCTAACTTTTAAAAAGCGGAGCTTTCTGAGGAAATACATGCGCTGGTTGGCTTTCTTGTATACACATGTTACATGCGCATGCCAGTTGAGCAATGAATCAATAGTAATGCCAAGATATTTGGCCTCTGTGACAATTTAACATGTAATCATATTTATTATATACATGCCCCTCACCCCTCTCCATTTGAACGCAATTACATCGCATAACAATAATTGATGAACGGTTCCTCCAAAGCTGCACCCCTTCCATTTCCAGACCCTTTGAAGGGATTAAGAAATGGAACCGATTTGAAATAAAAACACAAAATAACAAGCACCCAGACCTAGCCGGCACTTTTCAAATCTTGACTTCAGATTATAGACTTTAGAATATAGTGCATGTACTAATAAGCTGCGTTCTTCGTCTAGTTTCTATGTGTTCTCGATAACCTGCCAGTCAAGAATGACAGGATGAATACATGAAATGTTATTTAACTCTTCATTGGCATAAAATTAACTTCCTATGATTAGTTACAGAAAGGTTCTTTAGCAAATGATGGAAAACTGTCCATATAAAATCGTCCACGAAAGTGCCACTCCGCTCGATATTTCAGTAACGAATGGGGATCGATCTTGTTTGATGACGTAGCTTTGACGTTGAAAATATCCAGTGTACTTTCACTTTTGTACATTTTTAGAGGTAAAATTTAATGGTTTGGCAATTCGTGATTTGGACATTGCAATACAGCCCGAGAAAATATTGAAGATTTCCCTTCAGGCCAACTAGAATGATTGACAATATGTCATTCATATATCTGTTTTCAGCACTGCATCGAAATTACAAGAAATGACTTAATGTTGCAAGATACCACCAAAAATACGTATCGCAAATAAACCACTTAAAATTCCATAAAAGAGCGAAGAACGCCATGAAGCCAAGCAGAAGTTTCAGTTGGCACTCCTGGACATGTTGAAAAATTCAGAAATCCATTTTGAGAAATAGCAAATCAAGACCGTGTTCTCGATTAACGTCGTGACGCGATGCCATATCGTCAAAAATGCAAGAAACTGAAAGAGTAAGAAAGGCAGCAGTGTGTTCATCAGAGAATTAAATCACAGACAACAAATAATTATCAGAGAACCACTTAAACGGAATGGTCTTCAGCTCTTGGTGAACAAGCGCTAAGCAACAAAATATGATAGAGCAATTTCAGTCCATTTTGTGAGTCCTAGCTTTTTTTCTACGTGGGCAAGAAGAAGCTGACACAAGGATGTGGCTTCATGCCTTAAATGCCTAACATGATAGTCATAAGGAAAATATCAGGACTTGCACACAGATGTTGTTATTCTGTCTGTTGCCCACTTTGCACAGCTCTGGATATATTTTGGGTTGGTTTTGCAATAGGAAAAATTGCACGTTCATTCTGGTGCACACAACAGTCAAACAGTTAATGCTTGAGTAGTCACTGTCTTCACTGTTCTTTCACTGGCTGTAACAGCATTTCTTCTTTCTTTAGTAAAGGCAAGGAAATACCCTGGGCAGCTTGGAGATCATCTCCTAATACACAAATATTTCAGATTTGTCAGATTACCTTCCAGTGTGGCTAAAGAAAGTACTGGTAGAAAGTTTCTCAGTACACATGTATGCGCTTGAGTTAATAGATTACAACCGAAAGCACTTTTCGCTAGAAAGAGACAGAGTTAAAGAGAGAATACCTCCAAATTGGCATGCTCGTATTGAACAAAATCAAATGTTTATTTTCAAGCTTGACATGTATATTTGGAGATCTGCCTGTGTCAGATCCACAAGAAAGGACATGTGAAAACGGGGGAGATTTGAAGCCGCTTCGTCTGCAGCCTTAGAATGACAGAGTTCTAACTCCTGTCTACCAACGGTTGAGAAATTGATGATTGAAGTTTCATTTAAAAAAATAGATCATATGCTCATAACTTTTGATGATACGATTTTTACAATTTTTTTATATTTTAGAAATACTTACAAATTATAATAATAATAATAATGAAGATCATTTATATAGCGCCTAATCCAAACGAGTTTGCTCTAGGCGCTGTACAGAAAGTCTTGTTCTCTCGAGTTGCATCTCTCTCACTCTCTCTTTCTTTCTCTCACCCTCTTTCTCTCACTCTCTCTAGCTCTCTTTATCTCAGAGCAAATTGTAAGGCAGCCTGTTAGGCGCAGTTCACAACTCACAACAGTTCACAACTCACAACTTGTATTCTAAAGTATTATAATATTATTTGAATATTATATTATATAATATTTATTTAATAATGAATTATAAATTTTCGTTGGTGATTTGGGGGGGGGGGGGGGATTATTCCCCCTATTATTTTCGCCCTATTATTTTCGTAAATCTTTACGATTTCCAACTGCCAAGGTATCTTTAACGTGCGCAACGTGCACACGGGTCCTCCGAATTTTTCGTCCTTATCCGAGAAGACTAGGTACTCGATCCTACCCCCCACCCCCCCCCCCCAATAGGATCAGGGACAGGAAAATATGAGAAAAATCCCAATTTCCAACATGCCTGCACAGCCCGGGTTTTGAACCCTTGACATGAGAGGCGAGCACCTTGCCTCTAGACTCTAGACCACCTTGTCCCCACCGAATTACACACCGAATCCGCTTGATACTTTGACACACAATGGAGAACCCCTGTAGAAGTTGTCTGTAGTGTATTATTCAGTTCAGCCGAAAAGTGCAGATAAACCTCGTCATTTAGGGTGCGGGTGGGGGGGGGGGGGGGGGAGGGGACGATGTGTATTGAAAGTTAGAATGGTAGTCCGTCAAGTGAAGGAACATGCAATTCCCTTTTTGTTCTTACGAAAGCCCGAATATGTACTTTTTCACGCCTTGACCAGAGAAGAGTGTGATTTTCTTTCTTTCTCTTTGTCAGCATGTCTTTCTTCAATCGTTTCTTTCTTATTTTATTACTGTTATCTCTGGAGGTTGCTAAGTACTTAAATTAAGATTATTTGTTTCCTAAGAATAAGGTCAAATTCACCTATTCGTTTTCTGTTGAAGCCTCAGGCTTCAGCAATTATTACGCAGTAACCTATTCGTAACTTTTCCCTGGGGTTTACTTTTATTTTTATCATCTCCCAATCGATGTTATAGTCCGGTGGTTTCTCATCTCAGGACAAATCAGATTTTACGCACGGTTCATTTATTCCAAGTGGCGCGGGCTGCTGAGTCAGTAACAATGTTTTGGTGTTAATTTATTCACTGTTTCCCCCGGCGGATTTGGCGGTAGCAGCTTTGTCCACCATGACGTAAACAAAATTCTATGTTGAGAAATCATCTGAGTGCAGAATAAAGGTGGGTTTTCATGTGTGCGGAAATGGCAACGGAAACGTCAAAACGCCTTCAAAGAGTGAAACAGAATGTTTTCATGAGTGCAGAAAAGCCGTTTCCGTACACATGGAAACACTGTTTCTTTTACTACTTGACGGATTTTTGACGCTTCCGTTTCCGTACACATGAAAACATGGCTATACACCCTCTTCAAGTGTTTACAAACTGTCATTTAAGTAATAATGGTCATTCGTCACATTGTCTCAGGTGACAAGGGGCGCTGACATGACTGGAAGAAGTATGTATCTGACATCATTTACAGCCCAAATTATCAGTTACACTCCACATCACACACGATAATATCCGAAAATAATATGTTTTCACATGAAGTGATCTAAGAACACCTGCACAAGATTTTCACGCACATCTGTGGCTGAATTATCGAATAAAATCATCACATAAACAGAAATGTTGATCGACATCTTTTCTGGACATGCCTACACCCGTCCAGCCGTGCCTGAAGACATTTAAGTAAGTATAAGTATATAATTATTTGCTTCCTTCTCTGCCCTTCGGCGTTTATGGTCTGACGCCCTCAATGAGAAATTTAATGTACTAGCTCATAATATGTTTTGCTTGAGCTTTGTTGATCTAACCGAACGATCTGGACTGATTGAAAGGAAATAAACGTTTGGTTGGTTGGTTGGTTGGTTGGTTGGTTGGTTGGTTGGTTGGTTGGTTGGTTGGTTGGTTGGTTGGTTGGTTGGTTGGTTGGTTGGTTGTTTAGTTGGCAGGTTGGTTGTTGGCTAATTGACTGATTTTCAAGTTTTGTTTATCTTTCTTTATTGATTTTTATGGTTTCTTCCATTCAACGAGCAGTTCATTGTTTGTCTACCAGTTATTTTTATACTTTTCGTTGGACATGTATCTTTTTTTCCCTTTGGTCAGCCGTAAGCAATTCATTACTGAACCCGATAGCCCCCTCAGATTAGAGAGATTCTATTACTCAAACGTCAAGCGCAATAACAAAGCACGGTAATACCTCCGAAAATCACTACGATCGGTATTTTTCTCGCCGCTCAGTAATCTCTTTAGGTGATCACTATGAGTCAATTCAAGGTAACCCCCAGACTTGTCTGGGCTCTATGACATAAGGAATGAACAAAATAAATATGGCCCGAAGTTGCTTTGTCCAGAGTGAGCTCAGACGCTTGGCTTTGAAGAAGACACAGATCCTCGGTTTGGAATTCGCACCATCTCTGAACGGCTTTTTTTCCCGAGACAGCACAAACCTCAGAAAGTACTTGTGAGTTTTTTTTTGGTTTGTTTGTGTGTATTTGATCTTGCCAATATACGTTTTAGTGAAATTGCTATGCTATGACCCACTGCGCACTAGGTCAAGTCTATTTTACCTCGGTTATGTCGACTATAGAGCTAAACGGCACCGTGTGCACTAGAGAGGCTGAAAGGAGTTTGTCTCACTGATTTTTGCCTCGGCGTTAGAAACCTTGACCTGAGCTCATGGACAACCCATTGATTGAAAGAATACATAAAGACAGAGTATACGGAAGGAAAAGTAAAAAAAAAAAAAAGTAAATGGTTGCAGGTAGACAGACACTTAAACTGACAGGCAGACGAACATAAAAGGCAGACAGATAGATGATAGACAGACAGACAGACAAACAGACAGACAGACAGACAGACAGACAGACAGACAGACAGACAGACAGATAGATAGATAGATAGATAGATAGATAGATAGATAGATAGATAGATAGATAGATAGATAGATAGATAGATAGATAGATAGATAGATAGATAGATAGATAGTCGAGAGGGCAAACAGGCAGGCAGAGACGCAAATAAGTAGATAGGTAGATGGTGAGTAGTAGGTAGGTTGGTAGGTAGGTAGGTAGGTCTGTGAACTACAGAGTCAAACGGCACCTTGCGCACCAGCGAGGTTAAAACAAATTTTGTCCCACGAGATGATTCAAAGGAACTTCAAGTCTCTTAACCAATGCAAAGTACACTTGACTAAATGCTCTAGACGTTCATACCACTTGTAACAGAATTCAAAGTCTGAGGAATGTTCCGCTTACGCTAGTCCTTGCAGTTAAGCTATTTAGTTAGGTCCATTTTGAATATTCTCTTTATTTTTTTTTATTTCATTTTATTCTAATATTTTCTTATATTGTATACAGTTCATTCTTCTTTCATGGACCAAGTTTAGGATGAAAGGTTAACTTATCAATAGCATCGTAATTCGTCACTGTCCCGTAAGACTGTAGTAACTAAAAAACTGGAAAAATCTATTTTTACAAATACTCAGCTACATTTAAAGCTGCATAGAATTATATTGGGTTATAGACTCCTTAGCCGAAAAATAACTCGACAGCAAACTTTGAAAAAATCATCATAATTAGACCAGTTGTGCTGAAGTTTGGCTTCTCCTGAAAATTAGCCAATACCAATCACTACAGTTTTACGGGAAGGTGACGAATTATTATATTACTGTTTTACTATTCTGAAAGACGATCATGTTTCTTGTCGGCATGACCCGTGAAAATTCGATAATTAAAGTAGTTCTGACGAGAGCAATGAACTTGGCAAAGTGTAAATAACAAGAAAATTAATACAATAAAATCTAAAAGTGTGTAAATACAATTAACTTAGCTGTTGGTCCCTAAGGACGTGTGATTTTGTTGTTGTTGTTTTTTTCCTCCGCTGTTGCAGTTAATTTGTTTTCATTCTTTTTCTTTAAGAATTCGTTGTACAGTTTTGTTTCGTTTGTTACGAACGTAACACTTTACGAAATACAACCTTTTGTCTTCACATTCATGACGTACAAATTTTGCCTCAGGTGGTCGGTCATGCCTGAGTGGCTTTACACCTATCGCGACCAAAGACAGATTGACCAATAATCTACTTTCTGCACTACCTTTATTGCCAGCCTTGGGCATAATTATTAAGCTAACACATTAATGTCATACCAAAGATCACTCCCGCCCATGCAGATGCGGGGCCCTCTTGCAGAAGAGGGACAGCAAAGAATACATCTGACGTGATACTGCGTGTCGTAAGAGGCGACTAAAGGTGCAAAGGTCCTGGTCTCCCGAGAAGAGCCAGTTGGCGGTGGGCCAACTACCCACCCTGTAAAAATAAA
This sequence comes from Onchidella celtica, assembly GCA_963931925.1. Lineage (NCBI taxonomy): Eukaryota > Metazoa > Mollusca > Gastropoda > Systellommatophora > Onchidiidae > Onchidella > Onchidella celtica. Next base: position 21,644,715 of record OZ007573.1, on the reverse strand, counting down.
CCAGTTACAGAAACACAAGCAAATACTTTAAATCAGTCTTTTATCTTGGGAGAAGGGGGAGCATCTGCACCTGTAGATTCAATGAAGGACAATGGACAAAGCCGAAAGGACTCCACTGGCCCGACTGCTCCTTCATCAAACAAGTCACTCCGGATTGCGTCGTGGAATGTCCGCTCCATGTATGAAGCAGGAAAGAGTGCCCAGGTTACAATGGAGATGAGGCGATACAGACTGCACATACTTGGAGTTAGCGAGACCCGCTGGATACAGTCCGGACTGAAACAACTTAATTCTGGGGAAAAGATTTTGTATCCTGGAAGGGAGGACAAAAAGCATACAGAAGGGGTAGCGATCATCTTGAGCAAGCACGCCCAGAGGTCACTGAGGGGATGGGAACCCTACGGAAGGAGAATTATATTGGCATCATTTACTACAAAGAACAAGAACATCAACATGAACATTGTGCAGATATACGCCCCAACAAATGAAGCAACCGATGAGGACAAGGACGATTTCTACAACCAGCTTCAGGAAATAGTTGACACATTGCCAAGAAAAGATGTGAACATTATAATGGGAGACGCCAATGCCAAGATAGGACAGGACAATACAGGGTATGAGGACATTATGGGGTGCAATGGTTTGGGACAAATGAATGAGAATGGAGAGCGGTTTGCAAGTTTCTGCGCATTTAACAGCTATGTGATTGGAGGTTCAGTATTCCCACACAAGAGGATCCATAAGGCCACTTGGATTTCACCGGATGGAGTAACTGAAAACCAGATTGACCACTTTTGCATCACCCGACGATTCAGACGCTCACTGGAGGATGTCATAGTACAGAGAGGAGCTGATGTTGGATCTGACCATCACATGCTGCTGGCAAGACTCAAACTCCGCCTCAAGAAACAAGGTACCAGAGCAGGAACAAAGAGGAGAAAGTTTCAAGTGAGCCTTCTGGATGGAGACAAGAAGGAAGAGTTCCAGCTGACACTGAGGAATAGATTCAAACCCCTTGTTGACCTCGAAGAGACAGTAGATTTGGAGACTCACTGGGCTAAGGTAAAAGGAGTATTTACATCGACATGTCAGGATGTTCTTGGGGAAAAGAAAGTGGAACACAAGGAAAGGATCAGTCAAAAATCACTGGACTTGATAAGGATAAGAAGAGACCTAAAAGAACAGGTAAATGCAAGTCGTACAAGAAGCTCAAGAGTTGGTAACCAGGAAGAGTACCGAGCATCAGCTAAAGAGGTCAAAAAATCAATTTAAAAAGACAAAGAGGAGTTCATAGGAATGTTAGCAGAGAAAGCAGAGAAGGCAGCAACAGGAGGACACACGAGGATCCTCTACCAGACTACAAAGACTCTTGCTGGAAAATATGGAAAACCGGAAGTTCCTGTCAAGGATTGCAACAGGAAGGCTATTTTTGGAAAGGAAGCTCAGGCAAAAAGATGGATAGAACATTTTAGTAGCCTCTTGAACAGACCTCCACCAAGCAACCCACCCGACATTCTACCCGCAAGAAATGATTTACCGATCAGTTGCGACCCTCCGACTAAAGCAGAGATTAATGATGCCATAAAGCAGTTAAATCGAGGCAAGGCAGCTGGACCAGACCAGATCCCACCAGAGGCGCTGAAGGCAGATGCTGCTGGGGCTGCAGAGGATCTGCACTCACTATTCTCGAGGATTTGGATCGGAGGCAAGTTTCCAAAGGACTGGAAGGAAGGACACCTCGTGAAGCTTCCAAAAAAAGGGGACCTCAGCAATTGTAGTAACTACAGAGGAATCACACTTCTCTCCATCCCAGGAAAGGTTTTCAATCGGATTATTCTCAAGCGAATACAGAATGCAACAGACCCAAAACTTCGTGAGGAGCAAGCTGGTTTCAGGAGTAATCGATCAACCACCGACCAGATCGCCACGCTGAGAATTATAGTAGAGCAGTCGCTAGAGTGGAACTCCCAACTGATAGTGAACTTCCTTGACTACGAGAAGGCCTTTGATAGCATCGATAGAGAAACGCTGTGGAGAATATTGAGCCATTATGGAATCCCAGAGAAGATGGTGAATCTTATCAAGAGCATGTATGAGGGGACAAGTTGCAGAGTCGTACACGATGGTGAGCTTACTGACAGCTTTGATATCAAGACTGGTGTTAGGCAGGGTTGTTTGCTGACCCCATTTCTGTTTATTCTGGTGATTGATTGGCTTATGAAAGAAACCACCAATGGAGGAAGAAATGGCATACAATGGACCCCATGGACACAGCTGGACGATCTAGATTTTGCAGATGACTTGGCACTATTGTCGCACACACACGACCAGATGCAAGCAAAGACTACAGCTCTAAACAAAATTTCAGAATCTATTGGATTGAGGATACATCCTGCGAAGTCGAAGGTCCTAAAAATTGTTGCACCCCCAAGCGAACAAGTCAAAGTAGGAGATCAACCACTGGAAGATGTAGAGTCCTTCTGCTATCTTGGTAGTATCATTGACAATAAGGGAGGAACAGAGGCAGAAGTCAAAGCACGAATTGGAAAGGCACAGGCAGCTTTCACGTCCTTAAGCAAGATTTGGAGAACCAAGGATATATCTCTAAAAACAAAGCTGAGGATATTCAACTCGAACGTGAAGTCAGTCCTGTTGTATGGATGTGAGACTTGGAATGCGTCCCAGGCCTGCATAAAGAGAATCCAAGTTTTCATCAACAGATGTTTGAGGAAGCTACTTAAGATCAGATGGACAGACAAGGTCAGCAATGAAATTGTTTGGAAAAGAACAAGACAGAGCCCAGTCAGAGAGGAAATTGGTAGGAGGCGATGGAGATGGATCGGCCACACTCTCAGGAGGCCAGGAAACAGCATCACGAAGAAGGTATTGGATTGGAATCCCCAGGGCAAGAGATCAAGAGGAAGGCCGCGCGGAACGTGGAGAAGAGCCAGAGAAAATGATGTGCAACGAAGCGGAAAGACTTGGAATAATGTAAAGAGGCTGGCCCATGATAGAGAGGGATGGAAAGTGTTTGTTGGTGGCCCATACCCTGATCCAGGGTGAGAAAGACAATGATGATGAAAGATCACTCCAAGTTTCCGGTATTTTTAATCGCATTCGTGAAATTGCCAGAGGCGATCATTTGCAGCTTCGGAATTTTTCCTAAGACCTTGGGATTTTGGGGGCTGCCCTGGGAACCTAAATGGCACTCATTTTACATCTTGGGATTTTTTTGGCGTTTTATAATTATATTTGTTACTATTATTTGTCCCATTTAAACAAAAGTAAATAAATTATGAGCTTTTTTAGATCATGGGGTCAGCTAGTCGATGATCTCAACGCTACTTTAAAAGAAAGGCAGGAAGGTAGGTAGATAGGTAGGTAGGTAGGTAGGTGGGTAGGTGGGTAGGTGGGTAGGTAGATAGGCAGGCAGGCAGGAAGGTAGGTAGGTAGGTAGGTAGGCAGGTAGGTATGTTGGAAAGAAAGAAAGAACTCGCTGAGAATGTAAGTTATAAATGCCATGAACTTTATTAAGTTTAATCCCTGGTTCTTATCCTTCAGAAAATGGTTCTTACACGCGGTGTATTTTTGGCTGCCATGCTGTGTGGTATAGGTGTGATAACTGCTGACATTCTTCCAGGGCCGATGTGTTTGGCACTCTCTACCCTGTTCGGAGCACGGGTTAGTTGATCCATTATATATCTATATCTATATCTATAGGTAGAATGCGCATATCCACCATCTTGTCTGTCCGGACCGATGCTTAACCATGGCGATGGTGGCATTGATTTTGATTCGTTAGCTGATTTGCACCGTGAGCACTTAAGGCGTCGTGAACCAATCGGCGGCAAGTTTTTAAAAAGTTCACTATTGTAAACAATGACACGTGTGTATGCGCACATGGGAGTCGTTCGGTCAATTCTTTTACTTCCTTTCTCTTGCTTACACGGATGGTAGGGAATCTGACCAGCTTGGATACATCCTTTCTATCCCTGTAATAACAATCAACTGCAATGCAACCAGCAAGCATTTTAACCCCTTAGACACATCTCGAAGTTACACTCATCAGCTGATCCACCGGCCATATTGTTTGGCGGAAGTACAAAGCAAAAACACTCTGTGACGCCATGCGCATTCTACCAATAACTATCTTTCTTCTCTATAATTATGTATAATATGTGCGAGTTGTCTGTGTGTCTGTATGTCCAATCTTTTTATAACATAAATGCAAGATTTTGTTTCAACCATTGTTTATATTTTTCAAGTAGTATTAGCATTCTCCATCCGTTTTACTTTCTTCCAACTATTGTTTATATTTCTTCAAATACTGTAAGAATTCTTCATGTGTTTGAGTTTGTTTCAACCAATGTTTATATTTTTTCAAGTACTGTTAGCATACTTCATGTGTTTAACTTTGTTTCAACAATTGTTTATATTTCTTCAAGTACTGTTAGAATTCTTCATGTGTTTTAGTCTGTTTCAACCATTGTTTATATTTTTTCAAGCACTGTTAGAATTCTTCATGTGTTTGACTTTGTTTCAACCATTGTTTCTACAGACTGCTTTAGCAATGAAGACATAGCTGTCTGCCAGTTTCTGTCGTTGGTGCTAAATTTGGATGTGGAAGGTGAACAAATGTGCAACAATTTCGGTAGGTATTCTGTTTTAACCTTTTTGAACAACGTAAGAGAATCTGCCAACGGCCAAAGTGGACACAATCATACTTGCAACATTTTTTGTTTTAACTGTTTCAATTTTTTTTTTGTTTTTTTTTTTAACTTTCACGTGCCCATATCTGAAACACGTCACCAGAGCCCAAAGTTCTGTAATTGGGACATCTCTTAATTTATCAAGAAAATATACGATTTTTCGTGTTAAATATTTATATTTCTGCATCCATTTGACTCTTCAAATTAGTTTTTCAAGATTCAGAATTGTTATGATGGCTAGTGAATATCACTTTGGGCATTAGAGGGTTAAGACTAATCAAAGACAGTCGAGATGGATAAGATATGTTTCAGTATATTTTGCGCCTCTAAGAGGAAGCGCGTCAACACGATAATTGTTGTCTTACTGTGCGAGAAAAAAGCAAGACGACTGACAGGTGTAATAGAAAATGGAAGGTCAGAAGGTGACCTCTCTAGAAGCGGCCACCAACTACCCACATTTTTAAAGACAACGTGCACACACCTTGCGCGCTTGGCGAGGGCGGGGTCCATGAGTGACTCATTGTTTAGGTGCAGGCAGGTGGCTTATTAACCCTGCAGTATATTATAACACGTTAACCTCTCGAATAATACTTAAAGATGGCAGGTTGGTGGACTTCTGAATTTCGCCATTTTTAGCTTTAAAACATCTGAAAATGTCTAAAAGGAGGACTGGAATTTAATAATTATAATGTAAACCAATTAATAGGAAAGTATCAAAGTCTTCTTCACAAGTTCTGTGAGTGCTTGGTATGAGAAGTTAATATAATATTTTGTACAGCAATTAACAGGAAAGTATCAATGACTTTTTCACAACTTCTGTGAGTGCTTGGGATGAGAAGTTGATATATTATTTTATTAATGCTGCCGCAAAAAAGAATGAAAAAGACACAAAAAAATATTTCTCCTATAGCAACTGAAATTATAATAACAAAGTAAGCAACTTTAATCAAGGATATTGGGCCTTGCGTGATAGCTGAACATTACTTAAATATAAATAGAGAAAAATATGTCCTTTCTGTCATATCGGGTTGATAAAAACAATTGATAACACAAATTGGAAAAACTTCATGGATGTTTTTGTCTTTGCACTCTTTAGTTTGTCAAGGTTATGGTCAAGAACCGACACACTCTTGCGAGTTCCTATGCAGCCCATTTGATACAGATCGTAAAGGCCTCTGTCCATTTGGAAGTAAGTATCACGAGTGGACTGAGATCAGTGGCGTGCAGGGGTTTTGTAATGGCAGGGGGCCAACTCCTTGATTGTTTGCCCCAGAACTCAACTGAGGAATTTAAGAAAGGGGGCATTTCAAAAATAGTTTTTAATAAAGAATTTAAGCGAAGTCTAAAGACGTCATAGATTTACCGGCGGTATTTACATGTAACAGGTTCTGTAGGATTGGTCTACTCTGGTCTCGCTTAGTAAAACACAAATCTACATTCATACCAACTCGTGGAGCTGCGGGGCAGCTTGTATAACGAAGTTAGCATCGATAAATTCAAATTTCAAAAAACCCTCTTTGATTGGAGGACCCTTGAAATGCATCCTTCTGCCATTGCACGCCACTGTCTGAGACCTTCTTCCGTGATAGTTTTCTTATCTTTTTACCTTCATCTTTTAATCACAGAGAGTCAACTCTCTGGTGCATGAATATGTTACAGAGGTGTTATAAACCCCGCCAGAACTTGTGCTTTACGTAAATCGTCAGAAAAATGCCAACATTGCAATAATTTCCACCAAATTTTGCATATCCTCCTCAATCAGTTTATCTAAACTGAATATTATTTTTTTCAACTCATCTACTGCCGCCTGAAATAAAAAATTATTCCATTGTGATCTGTAAAAATGTTGATATCAGGTGGTCTACGTGATTACATTGAGGTTTACGGTAGTATGGATAAACGTCATAATCTAGACATCACGCGTAAGCGGAAATTAATGTTCAAATGCAACAAAGCACTAGCCTATTGCATGTGAACTAGCGAAAATTTGTATTCCACATTTTGATTCCAAACTTTGGAAGGCTGGGCCAGTGCCTGTGTATGAAACCTGATTACGGACTTAACTTCATCGTGTGTCAGTTACCCTGGTTTTATTCCGTTGTTTTGTCACTAAAAGAATTAAATTTTTCGATGTTTTGAATAGTGCTTCTTCAGCGTAGAAAAGAATGACAAAAAGTGATAGAATTAATCCACTTGAACGTCCACCATCGCCCAAATAACATTTTCACATTGATTTGAATTGCATTCATTTGATATCGAGCTCGCATGTCACAATCACTGTTCTTGGGGAAATGCTTTTCACGTAGTCTACATCATTATTGTCAAAATAGCATACATATGATTGCTCCCATCCCTTGTTCCATCAGATAGTCCGATCCTAAAGAAGTGGACGAATACTGTATTTAGAAACAAACAGACAGCGCTACGGGCGATCTTTTTTTTTGCCATCCGCAATTCGAAGCAGTAGTGTTTCCTGATGCAGTATACTGTTGTTAGTTTTCCTAATGGATTGTTCTGACAGTGTGTGTGTGAGTAATATTCTTACTAGCTGGTAATGTTGTGTGAGCAATGTGCGTGGGTGTGGTATGCGTTAAAGACCTTTAGGTCTTAGATATTGTATTTACCGTTGTAACACTACTGATGCTGTGACAACAAATTTCCTGGAAACAGGATAATAAAGTTATATCTTATCTTATCTTATCTTCTATTCGCTTTTGATTTGAACTTCTTTTGTTTAAATTTATATATTACTAGTTGAGGTCCCGGCCCTGCCGGGGATAAATCGGTTTGAATATTGGTTTCAGTTCTGGGTGGTTATTATGGACCTGCTTCATCTGGCCTGTTCCTCTTTGTTTATTTTATTTTTGTTTGTTTGTTTTTAAATAAGTCTCACTGCTCTGCCTTTGTGAGTTGACACCCTGCGCATCCCGTACAACTGCATGATTTGCGCACGGGTTAGTTAGTGTGTTTGATAGTGAACACATCGCAGGTAATGATAACGAAACCTTAAAATGGCGAACCATGACTCGAAATAGATCTGAATGATGGCGAAACAATAAATTTCCAATAAAAAAAAACTACAGCGATTTAAGACTTGTATGCCTACCGATAGTACGTTTTTTAGGGGGCATGCTGCATCAGTGCATGCTAGATCTAGCTCTCACAGACACTACTGTGACTATGAATCGATTTCCGGGGCCGGAAGTGGAAAAGCGATTAACAAAGAAAGAGGTCATAGGTTAACGAACGTACAATTCGGATCAAACGCTCTCGAAAATTTACTGTTCCATTCTTATCGCATTATTGGAATAACTCACGAATCCCATAAGCTTTTTTATGCCTATGTACATAGGAACACTGGTCAGTATCGTACAATTGTATGTGCCAAATTTCAGTTCAATACGTGCAGTAGTTTTTGAGTCCATAGGGAACAAAGGGGTTTTCTTACATTTTTTTTGTATAGATGTATCAATACATGTTAGCTCAACCGTATCTAGGCAATAAAATAAGATAAAATCATAATAATGATAAACAGTCATACATGTATTCTATTCATTAAACACTCTTTCTTCATATTTCCAAATGGTTAACTTGCTGATCAGTATTTTCTCTTCATGACTGTATTTTATACTGTTTTTTTTTTCTGGTCATCACTTATCAGTCCGATTGAATACAGCGTCATATCGCAAAATAAGTGTTTGTCATCATTATCATCATCATCATTATTCCAGTCATTATCCATATTCCAGTCGTTATCCATGTGCTCCATCAACAGCCACCTGTTGCAGAAACACATCCCACCCTACCACTGGTAGCTAAATTGGAAGAAGATGTCGGATGCACTGTGATGGCACGAACCCACTAAGCAAGGAATGCAGGGCAAATTCTAATTTCCTGGCCTTTGTGAAACTTGCTATGAACGAAAATGGTCTATGTACTATAACGAAATCTAAGGTCATACGGTGATTGGTATTAAATGGACACCCCGGATAGATCATCGGAAAAGCAAAAGCACAAGATGAAAAAGAAAAATGCTGCCCGTTGGGGAGCCCTTTTGAGGTCTAAGAAGGAAAAGAAGGCCAAGACGAGGACAAGAACGAGGCAAACCATCAGGGGGCCCTTTTGAGGGCTAAGAAAGCCAAGATAACGACAGAAACAACAACAGTAACAAGAATAAAAACAAGTAAAAGAGAGGTGCAAATACCAAGGGCAGAAATCCTCGGAGAGCAACGACCTGCACACAAATAGATCATCAGAAACACAAGAAAAACCATTCAAAGCATAATGACAAGGGCCTAGTTTCTCTGAGATTAGAAGGAAGTAGTATCTAAGAACGGGGCCATCCATAACGTATGTAAGTTCGATTTTGACAATTTTTTTTAACCCCCTCCCTCCTCACCCCATGTATAGTTTACGCACGCGGGGGGCAATCCTTTTCGTACCTTGAAAAAGCGTACGACTATTAGCATGGTGAATGTTCACCATAAGGTCTGGGTATTTCTAAGATTTTAAGTTGCGTTTTTGCATAGACTGTTTTTGATTGCTTCATTAAACTAATCATTCTGACATAATCCCACGATTCATTTTGTTGAAACAACGAGAATACACAAAAAATTAATACAACCAAACTGTTTAATTCATTACCACAACTAAAAAGCATACGTACGCTTCTACCAGGGCTGGCTTAACATCAGTATGGACCCCTGCGCAAGGCAATAGGCTGTAATGTGCGGGATTTCCTTTCCCTTTTCTTCTTCTTCTTCTTCTTCTTCTTTCGTTCAACAATCTAAATCTGTAGATTTGTTCTTTTAAGAAAATCTACGGTTTTCTGCAGTTCTGGCAGAGCACCATAGAGCTTGATATTCAGGTCGGTGGGTTGGGGCCAATACGTTTCTCGCAGTGCCGAGAAGAGTGTGCAGTTCTGCAATATATGCTCCGTGTTTTGAGGAGACTGGCTGCACTCACATAATATGGCAGATGTTCCTATTTTAAACTTGGTGAGCACTATTATGTCTTTCCCTTTTCAAAAACAAATGTAAATTTGCAACCGCCCAGTGTGCCCATGCGTAAAGACGGCCCTGGCTCCCACGAACCCCCTGCCCCAAGTGAGTCCCATAGCGTTGAGGTGCGTGCAAGAGACAGAAATGATTCCAGGCACTAGAATCAATGCTGGACAGTCACTTGGAATTTCTGGTAAACATCAGCTTTGGGGCCCATCCATAAAGACCACCAATTTGCCTCAATTGTGTGTTCTGAAGTATGACTCATGTCATTGTTATACATGTACATGAGAAGGATGTAACCAGCACGTAGGATGACTGTGAGTGGATCTGGCGAAATCGGGCTTGAGGTGAAATTTTCATACCTCGTAAAAAAAATAAAAAAATTCTAAGACGATTTCAAGCCTATTATTTTAATTGAGTGCAGAAAAATGGGTTATCTTTCATGTTACATGCAAATACAGTTTCCGTAGAAAAATGTTGCTCCTTTGGAGAGGTCTTCCTTAGGAATTTGGTTTTTTATCCTAAACACGATTTCACCAGATCCATTCACAATTACTGACCTGATTTTGCACCCAAGGTGAACAAAAATGAAAGCTGAGCATCACCATTTTATTTTCCTTTTATTTTGATGTTTATCTATCTGTGCGGCGGTCCATAATATTGCAATAATAAAGAGATTGACCTATAGACAGTGTCGTTTGTCGTTTATTTAGTAGCATTATTCAGTACTGTTTTCCCAGCCAATGTCCACATCCCAACCCAGCACTGCCCCCAATGGTCAACAGGCCAAATACACAGTTTACATAACATTTTCCGTTTTCTTTGCACAATTTGGGTCAATCACATCTAGTAAATCTCAGTGGGCGCCAATCAAGGGGGCTGTCTCGCCTTGCTAGATAAACTCTGTTAGATGTAACTTGATTATGAGATTATGAAAGCTCTGACATGCGGCGACTTTGATCAGTTTGAATTGGAATACATGCTCCACTTATTAAGCGAAAAGTCAGAAATTGTATAATATTGGTCTTTTTCGTTTCTTATCCTTTCTTTTCTCTCTCTCTCTCTCTCTCCCTCCCTCTCTCATCCTCTCTCTCTTTCTCCCCATTCTCTCTCCCATTTCTCTCTCTCTCCCTTTTCTCTCTCTCTCTCTCTCCCTTTTCTCTCTCTCTCTCTCTCCCTTTTCTCTCTCTCTCTCTCTCCCTTTTCTCTCTCTCTCTCTTATACAACTATTTCAAAATGTTCACACCATTTCCCATCTTCTGATCGCACATTACATGTATGTTGTTAAAAGAAAAGAGATCCAGATACAATGAGATGTCATAAGGACATTTTTTTTTTTCCAATTGCTAATGTATACCAGCCACAAAAAGCCCGCGATGTTTTCTCTCGCAAAGAAATAATAGACCATAGGAATACAATATGACCCAGTAATTACTGAATTTTTCAGTGACACATCTGAGCCAGATGCGCTGGATTGACAAGGTTTGGTGTGTTAGAACAGCGAGATTTTACAGAATAATTTACTCCTGAAAGCTTTCCCACCCACCAGCTACCATCAAGAATAGAGATTCAGTTCATATGATTGTGGCTCGGCACAAAATGCTGGCTTAATCCACACTGCAAAAGAGTTTGTTTTTCACAACTCACCCACATTTATAGCAAGGATATCCAGTATCGCTGACCTTATCATAAAACAGCGTATTCTCACAATTGCTGCCAAACATTCTGTAAATTTTTAAGGGAAGTTTATATTGTCCACTGATCAGGGAGCAGTGGAGAATCTGCTGTGAAAGTAATAAAGCTTAAGCTTCAGGGCCTCTAATCCCGAAGGGGCTATGAGGATTTATTTTTTAATGAGTGAATTTTGGATGCTGCTCTATTGCTACTCGTTGCCAACAAGCCCCATAACAGTTCAAGCTTCAGGGCCCTCCAAAGATGTAGGTCCGCCACTGTCAGGGAGAGCACAATACCATTATTTAAAATATTTACAACTAAAAACGTACGTAAGATGAAGAGTGCATTTCAATTGAAACATCTTTTTTTTCCCTGTCATCCGTTAGCATATAGAGTTACAAATTGTACGGTTTCATTCTCCAGCGATCTCTTGCTTTAGAAATTTTGGCGGAGATGCTGAAAATTGCCCTGTCCAGTTTGCCAGATTTGACCGGCCTAGTTTTGTATTTTGTGAGCAGTATACTTTATGTCTTTGTCTATTCATTAATCTACCCATTAATTAAGATTCAATCACTAGTGCAGGAGGTAACAAAAAAATCTACGCATGCTACATGTACTAACAATTGCGTAAAATGAATCGATAACTATAGGACGGGACAAAGCTCAGTAATCATTGCCTGGTAGTCTTTACTAGCGACAACAACATTCACATCAGCGAGACTAGCCCAACAGTATTGTCGACAGATCTCTCTCAGGTGGGTCTACAATCTCCCAATCATTGCACCCCATACCTGACACAGTGGGTTATGTCTGCCTTATCTTTTCTATGTTTGGTTTATCAATACCCTATCTATCTATGTATCTATCTATGTATGTATCTATGTACCTATGTATGTATGTATCTATCTATCTACCTACCTACCTACCTACCTATCTATCTATCTATCTATTTATCTGTCCGTCTGTCTGTCTGTCTGTCTATCCATCTATCTATCTATCTGTCTAGACTCTTTGTTTATCCTATATATTTATAAATGGTGTCCGTAGATGTTTTGCTTATTACGCATAGTAGCGACGTTAAACACCATTTTGTAGTATGTCAAATTAGTCCTAACATTTGAAAATGTATGACAGTACCAAATTATTAGCCTATCAGTAATAAGTGGCTCGGGGAAACGGGGAGACGCTTTAAAAGCGAGCGCGTGCATTAGGGGTATGCTTTACCATAATATAACAAAGTATTACATAATATAGCTTTGATATTTGAAGGAACATGCAGGCAGTGTGACTTTTCATTCTGGTTAAAGCACCATTTATATGTAAGGAAACATCAAGTGATATATTAAACATTTGGACCACCTCAGTAAAATCAAAGATACTCAAACTATATATTTATAAGTACGTGCCTTTGCTATAGTTGAAATGTTCATATTCCTTCGATGTAACAGTTTTCCTTTGCGTTTGATTGTTTCGTTTCTGGATTATTTCTTACTCGAGGCTTTGTCATAGAGATACTGTGGGCTTTGCTACATATAACTTTTTCTTTTTTGCCACATTTTGACCTTGCTTCAAGCCTTGCTGCGTCAACACGCTCAGTGAGCACGGTTGTAGATCCTGTTATCTTCATTTTTACAGTTTTGTGGGTAAGAACATAACAACAACAGCGGCAGCAGCAACAGCGACAATAACAACAACAGCAAAAAAAAAATGCTTCTGTCTCGATCTGTACTACCGTCGTGCCTGATTGCTATGACGTGCATGGTAGGACTTAGTTCCAGTCAGATTCTGCCTGACGAAGTATGCCTTACTACACAAACAATGTTTGTCCTTCAAGGTATATTATACACATATATTCTCATCAATTCTTGCGCCACCACACCATGACCATTACTACCATCATGTCATCAAAACCGCAGTGAAAACAAACAAAACAATAAATAATTCAAAAAATATATACAATTACAATGAATTCCAAATGATTTTTTTTTTTTAAAGGGAAGAATAACTAGCATCCAGACCTTAAGTCTTTCTTCAGAAAAAAAAAATTAAAACAAAATTGACGGTAACAAATAATCCAAGAGCAGGAGGTGTTCTTTCAGTTTGTAAAACAAAACTGTGAAAGGTTCATTAAAATGTGCCATTTGTGAATGAGGATTTCGCCCAACCTTTTCTCCTCCTGCAAGAGAAGGGGAAAAATTAGAAATAGTGGTTGAATGCATATATTTGGAGGGGGGAGGGGGGGGGGTCATGGTATGGTTCAGCAATGATTTTTACAAAAATATCGGCTTTGCATCATTGCCATAGCTTTGTTATGAGTGGAGGGGAAGGGGGAGAGGGGGGTGTAATTACCAAAAATTCTCACAGTATGTTCTTGTGACCGCCAGGGTGACCAGTTTGAAGCCAGTTTTCCCAAAGTATATTGATGGCTATTTGTCCAGCGACAATGTTATTGTGGCCAGCTAGCCACTAAAAAGGCTACATGTACTCACCTTAACCATCATCCAAGCCTTAAAGCTATTCGAACATTTAAATGTGCCGACAAAATTTAATTTGGCCACATGCATCAACCAATCGTTGCAGGTATTTATTTATTGCAGAATGTGTCACCGATGAGGAGCCTTTCATGTGCAAAATACTGGCTTTTGTACATCTCTTCGATATTGATGGAGTGAGACTGTGCACATCGTTTCGTAAGTTGGACAATGCAGCCAAGGGGGGAGGAGGGAGTCAAAGTGACTGAGTTAAACTGACGGATAGATGTACTGGTGTCGGATGGATGGGTGGATGTGAATGGGTGGATTATGGATGGATAAACGGTGGATAAATGGATGATGAATACCATGACTGAAGAAAGGCAGGTGGATGGATGGATGGATGGATAGACGATAAATGTGGAGGCGGGCAGATAGGTAGGAAGATGGATGGATGATTATGATTATGTAAAACTAACAAACAAAAAGTTACACTTAAACATAGAAAAAAAAATCACAAGTGTCCACGATCTCAATGATAGCCTTTGTTTACGACAAACTTAAGGGCAAAGGGTAAAACAAATGGAGATGTCATAGTAGTAGATAAAAAAGGGGACCTCAGCAATTGTAGTAACTACAGAGGAATCACACTTCTCTCCATCCCAGGAAAGGTTTTCAATCGGATTCTTCTCAAGCGAATACAGAATGCAACAGACCCAAAACTTCGTGAGGAGCAAGCTGGTTTCAGGAGTAATCGATCAACCACCGATCAGATCGCCACGCTGAGAATCATAGTAGAGCAGTCGCTAGAGTGGAACTCCCAACTGATAGTGAACTTCCTTGACTACGAGAAGGCCTTTGATAGCATCGATAGAGAAACACTGTGGAGAATATTGAGACATTATGGAATCCCAGAGAAGATGGTGAACCTTATCAAGAGCATGTATGTAACAGCTGAGGTTGTTCTAGCACGTTATAGTAGGGGGGAGTTAGTTGATCTAACTACAACCCTTTAGAAAACGAAACTATTACAGCTGTAAAATAAATAAACACGAGATCCGACGATAGATTAAATAATACTAAAGTTTAATAACTGTATAGTGAACAATAAATTACTAGGAAGACACCAGCGAAACTAAATATCTACGCCACACAAAAGGAAACTCACTTACTCACCGACCAACCACTCACACAGGTCTATATATATAAACATTCCTACAGAAAGTTCCCGAAATAAACGTTACCTTTGCCCTCGCACAAACTAACCAATCACGCATCAATACGTCATCAGGTCACATCACCCAAGGCCAAATCTGGCGTAAACATTCTTATCCACAACGTTATCGAATATTCGGGAACATACTAATATTTACTGAACGAGTCAAAACACCTGACAACAAGCGAGCGAGGAAAAAAACTACTCACTAGAAAAGAAGGTCAGGTCACGGAGTACAGTACACTCTGGCGGTTGTCAACAATAAAATGAAAAAAGTAGTGGACACATGCTCAGCCACCAGCACAACAACAAAACGGGGGGAGGGCAAGGGGTAGCCCGCAGATGCTACACAACTCCCCAATTTAAGTTGAATATCTTTCAACTCCAAAAACATTATACTGCGTCTGCACTATCGTGAAATAATCTTATAGCACTCCCAATCTCACAAAGGTAGTTGCTAATTCTATTACAATTAATAACAATTTCAGTGTCTTCCCGAATGTCATCACAAATACAATACAATGCAGTGTACTTTGCATCACTAATACCATAACTAATACAATACCGTCATTGCTTCCCAATAGTAAACATTGGCCTACTAGTCAAAATAACACAACGCCACCACTGTGGTGAAACAATGGTCAATGATATTATTACAAATCATATAAGGTGAAACGATGGCCCATCGTTTACATAATGCTTCGTGCACGAATCATAGCATATGACTTGTTGTACATAACATGGTTATCTCCAAAATGTATAACTCATACGTACAATGGCAAAAATACCAATACATACCGACCACTGATCAGGGTCTTTCTTCATCATATTAGGTCAAAACAAGTTACAACAATGCAATATAACACAAACACTGCTTGCTCGCAGTCCCCATTTGGGTTACATTTTCCAAAAATTACACCAAGTTCCATTGGTAACTAATATGACATAGCATAAAATCAAAATGTGACTAACACATCATGACTCTCTATCAGCCATCAATTCAATATTCAGTCACAGATGAACTATGTCCCCAATTACAGTACAATACTGCCGTCCTAGAAATTCATCTAGTAGGCAAAAGTATGGGTTACAATGCATTTCACTGATAGTGTGCTACTTTAAAATACCCTGCTCAGGAAATCGGCACAGACATTTGCTCTGCCTTTTACGTAGTGAATCCTGAATCGATAAGACTGTAAAAATAAACTCCATCCTAATAACTTTGGACTGTCAAACTTGGCAGAGTTCAAAAACTCTAATGACCGATGGTCAGTTTGGAGCACAAACTCCTTTCCATACAAATACAAAGTAAACTTTTTTACAGCCCAAACAATAGCTAAACATTCGCGCTCTGAGACCGAATATTTTGTCTCACGAGGCAATAGCTTACGACTAGCATATGCCACAGGGTACAACTTTCCCTCGTGTTCCTGCATAAGACTAGCGCCTAATCCGCGATCTGATGCATCAGTTGCTAAGACAAACTCTTTGGAAAAATCTGGCAAACATAACACGGGTTTGGAGATAATGACATTCTCCAAAGAGGTGTACGCTTTCTCCTGCGTTTCATCCCACTGAACTATATTGGGCTGACCCTTTCTAAGTAAATCAGACAATGGTGATGCAATCGCTGAAAAGTTAGGAATAAATTCATGGTAATATCCCACTAATCCTAAGAATGCTTTCACTTCCTTCTTAGTGGTGGGTCTGGGTGCGTCTCGTACCTTACATACATTCTCTTCTAACAGGCCAATCATACCTTCTCCCACTAAGTGTCCAACAAAGTCTACTTCAGACGTTCCAATCAGACACTTCGATGGTCTTGCAGTTAATCCAGCTTGGTCCATCCTCTGCAGTAAGTCCTTGAGAGTCTTCACATGCTCGTCGAATGTCTCTGTATGAATCAGCAGGTCGTCCACATATGCTGTCACATTGTTCATTCCACGGATCAATGGCTTTACGATCCTGTTCAGCGTGGCTCCTGAGTTCATCATCCCAAAAGGCATCCGAATGAATTCATAATGTTCGCCCATGGTGACGAACGCCGTCTTGGGAATGTCTTGCTCTCGAACTTTCACTTGCCAGTATCCCTTGCTCAGGTCAATCCGAGAGAATAATTTTCCTCTCGAGAGACTCTGAAACACTTCTGATGGCGCTGCTGTCGGATGAGGGTCGAATACTGTGATCTTGTTTAACCTCCTGTAGTCGATGCAGACTCGGTTGGATCCGTCCCTCTTCTTGACGACAACAATAGGTGAAGCATAAGCTGATGAGCTCCTTCGAATGATGCCCAGCCGTTCCATGGTGCTAAGCTCCTCCTTCAATGAGTCGCGCATTGCGTAGGGCACCGGGTATGGTCGTTGACGAACTGGTACTTCTGTCGTCAGGTCGATGCGATGTTCACCCAACTGACAGCATCCAGGGAGATTGGTGAAGACGTGTTGGTAATCCTTCACCACATCGCAGAGTTCTTGCCGTTGTTCCGACGTCAGTTGCGGTCCATACTGGACATCTCTGTAGCCTTCATTCTGGTCCCAGCTTCCTAGGTCGGCAAGGTCCTCCGTCGTTCCACCGTTGTCGCCTTCCAGGTCGCAGTCCTCGATGATTGTCATGCCAGCTGACTCCACGGGTTGACTCTTGTCCATCATGTCGTCCTCTGCCAGTACAGTCTCAGCACTATCACCGCCGCCGTCCTTTATGGCGTTGACATGTTCAGGCGTGGTATCTCTCCTACTGTTGTCCATCCCACACATCTCGGTCACAATAGGTCTCGGTTCCATTGCCACTGCTGCTGCTTTTGACGTCCTTGGAATGTATCTCTTGAGGAGGTTGGCGTGCAAGGTCTTTTCTTTTGCACCCATCTTGACTCTATAGTCGTTAACACCGACAACTGAGACTACCTTATATGGTCCCTTCCATTGGACTAGGAGCTTGTTAGTGTTCGTCGGCAGTAGCACCAACACTTCATCTCCGGGGCGGAACTTCCTCTCCCGCGCCTTCCGGTCGTAGTAGGTCTTCTGTCTACCTTGAGCCTTGGAGAGTTCTTCCGTCGCTAACTTCCATGTGTCCTCCAGCCTCTCACGTAGTTCCATGACGTACTGGTAACTGGTCTTCGTTTCCGGCTCCTCTACGTCCTTGGTCCATAGTTGTCGTAAGATGTGCATTGGTCCTCTCACAGTTCTCCCATACAGCAACTCGAATGGGGCAAACTTGGTCGACTCTTGGGGAACTTCACGATATGCGAAGAGCAGCGGGTTGATGTATCTGTGCCACTGCTTGGGTTGCTCTGCGCACAGTCGCCTTAAAGTTTTCTTCAGTGTGCCGTTAAATCGCTCCACCAACCCGTTGCACATAGGGTGGTAGACTGTAGTGGTCGACTGTCGAATTCCCAGTAGTCTATTCGTTTCCTTCATGACATCTGACATAAACTGGGTCCCTTGGTCCGACAAGATCTCTTCGGGCACACCCAAACGGCTGTAGATGTTCACTAAGGCTTCTGCTACCGTTTCTGCGTCGATCTTCTTCAAGGGTGTGGCTTCGGGGTAACGAGTAGCGTAGTCTATGTACACCAGGATATACCGATGTCCACCTTCACTTGGGGGGTCGATAGGTCCTACTAAGTCCACGGCCACTCGCCTAAATGGTACGTCCACTACTGGCATACTCTGCAGGTGCACCTTTGGGGTCGCTCCTTTGTTCACCGTCCTCTGGCATATGTCGCATGAGCGGCAATATCTCGCGACGTCACCTTCAATTCCAGGCCAATAAAAATTGCTCATAACTCTGTCTTTGGTTTTCTTCACGCCGAGGTGTCCTCCGACGATCGAGTCGTGGGCTACACTCAGTACATACTCTCTCAGTTTTTCGGGTAGTACCACTTGCCTTATAACCGTCGCCTGTCTCAGGTCCTTGTAGATCCGGTACAGTACTCCTCCATGTTTCTCAAAATGAACAGATTTATTGCCTGTATTAGTTGGGATCTTCTTCTGCTCTAACTTCCTAATGACTTCGTCTTCTTCTTGGAGTCGGATAAGTTCCTCTCTATCCACTCCCGCGTGCCGTTCTGCCCTCGGGACCTTCAGCGACGTAGACCGGTCCTTCCTCTTCTCCTGGGCCCTCGTGGTCACCGCTCCTACCATCACCTCAGTATCAGGGTCGTACGGATCCTTCGCTCCGTCCACGTTCCCGACTACTAGGTCGCAGATGGTCTCCGGGAGACACAGCGCCGTCACTTTGCCCGTCAGGTAAGGCGTCTTCACGTCGATAACGGCTTCCTCCGCCGCTAGCAAGGAGTTATCGATCCTCGCGATAAGTTTCTTCCCACCGGTGAGCTGTCCGTCGTCCACCAGTGCTCGCCGCACCACTACACCTTCACAGCCGGTATCTCTTAGGACATCTACCGCTCGATTTCCAATCAAGCCCTTCATCACTGGTAACTTCAGCTTCTCCACGGTCCTTCCGTCAATGCATCCTCCGCACGTAACAGGCACCGCCAACTGTAGCTTCCCGTCCTTCATTACCGCTTGAACGTTGATGCTGGTGTCAGCCGTCGTCGCATCCTGTCTCGACGACTCGTCCGCCGCTATCACTACGGCCGCCGCCGCCTTGTTCGGCTTGCCTCGTCCCATATCCTTCTGGGCTGGACACATCCTCCGAACGTGGCCTGGCTTTCCACAAAGGTAACATTTCAACTCACCTTTGTCGTTTAACTTTGCACGACACTCCGTCGCCTTGTGTCCCGGCCTCTGGCACCTATGGCAGACCTGTGGGCTTCTGTCTCCGTTGGGCCTCTGTCGCACTGGCCGGCTCTGCAGTCTGGCGCTCCCGCTGAGCGTCCGGTTCCTCGCTACCAGGTACGCCTCCGCTGAATCTGCGATGTCCTGTAGCGTCTTTGGTTTCCTCTCCCTCACATGGGTTGCAAGGTCTGGTGGGCAGGCATCCATAAATTGCTCTCTGACGAACAGATCTCTCACTCCTTCGTAGGTCTCCTCCGTCTTCGACAGCTTTATCCACCTCTCTAAATAGGTCTTGATCCTGGTCAAAAACATTCCAACATCTTCTCCATCTTCAGGCTTACCTTGTCTGAACATGAGTCTGTATCCGTCCTCTGACAGGTTGTACCTCTTCTGCAACGCTTCCTTGACCTTGTCGTAGTCCTTGGCTTCGTCGATCGGTAGTCTGCAGAAGCACTCCAAAGCTCTCCCGGTCAGCAGGGCAGACAGTGATGTCGTCCAGGTGGATCTGGGCCATTCAGCTGTCTCGGCAAACCTCTCAAACCGCAGCAACCAGCTATCCAGATCGTCCTTCTTGTCCTGAAATGCAGGTAGCTTGGGTCTCTTAGAACTGGCGTGGTCGTCGGTCTTCTGCGCTGAGTCGTTGCCTCCACGTTGCTGGCGCATCCTCTCTATCTCCAACTCGTGGTTCATCTTTTCCCTTTCCAGCTGTCGTTCAGCCTCCTTCTCATGAGCCTGTCGTTCAGCCTCCTTCTCCTGTCGTTGAGCCTCCTTCTCATGAGCCTGTCGTTCAGCCTCCTTCTCCTGTCGTTGAGCCTCCAGCTGTCTTTCTCTTTCTAGGCCTTCACGGAGGTAGTCCCGTCTCTCCTGCCCAGTGAGCTCCATAGCGTCCGCTTCCTGGCTAAGCCTTCCAATAACCTCCGACATGTTGTAGATAGCTTGTCGATGATATTCTACAATAAA
Source organism: Onchidella celtica (assembly GCA_963931925.1). Classification (NCBI taxonomy): domain Eukaryota; kingdom Metazoa; phylum Mollusca; class Gastropoda; order Systellommatophora; family Onchidiidae; genus Onchidella; species Onchidella celtica. Next base: position 21,623,946 of record OZ007573.1, on the reverse strand, counting down.
CTATGTAAATAAATCTAGTAATTTTGATCTGGTCCGCTCGAATATGGTCGGATCCCGGACGAGCCCCCAATATGTAACAGCTGAGGTTGTTCTAGCACGTTATAGTAGGGGGGAGTTAGTTGATCTAACTACAACCCTTTAGAAAACGAAACTATTACAGCTGTAAAATAAATAAACACGAGATCCGACGATAGATTAAATAATACTAAAGTTTAATAACTGTATAGTGAACAATAAATTACTAGGAAGACACCAGCGAAACTAAATATCTACGCCACACAAAAGGAAACTCGCTTACTCACCGACCAACCACTCACACAGGTCTATATATATAAACATTCCTACAGAAAGTTCCCGAAATAAACGTTACCTTTGCCCTCGCACAAACTAACCAATCACGCATCAATACGTCATCAGGTCACATCACCCAAGGCCAAATCTGGCGTAAACATTCTTATCCACAACGTTATCGAATATTCGGGAACATACTAATATTTACTGAACGAGTCAAAACACCTGACAACAAGCGAGCGAGGAAAAAAACTACTCACTAGAAAAGAAGGTCAGGTCACGGAGTACAGTACACTCTGGCGGTTGTCAACAATAAAATGAAAAAAGTAGTGGACACATGCTCAGCCACCAGCACAACAACAAAACCGGGGGAGGGCATGGGGTAGCCCGCAGATGCTACAATGTACGACGGGACAAGTTGCAGAGTCGTACACGATGGCGAGCTTACTGACAGCTTTGATATCAAGACTGGTGTTAGGCAGGGTTGTTTGCTGTCCCCATTTCTGTTTGTCCTGGTGATTGATTGGCTTATGAAAGAAACCACCAGTGGAGGAAGAAATGGCATACAATGGACCCCATGGACACAGCTGGACGATCTAGATTTTGCAGATGACTTGGCACTATTGTCGCACACACACGACCAGATGCAAGCAAAGACTACAGCTCTAAACAAAATTTCAGAATCTATTGGATTGAGGATACATCCCGCGAAGTCGAAGGTCCGAAAAATTGTTGCACCCCCAAGCGCACAAGTCAGAGTAGGAGATCAACCACTGGAAGATGTAGAGTCCTTCTGCTATCTTGGTAGTATCATTGACAATAAGGGAGGAACAGAGGCAGAAGTCAAAGCACGAATTGGAAAGGCACAGGCAGCTTTCACGTCCTTAAGCAAGATTTGGAGAACCAAGGATATATCTCTAAAAACAAAGCTGAGGATATTCAACTCGAACGTGAAGTCAGTCCTGTTGTATGGATGTGAGACTTGGAATGCGTCCCAGGCCTGCATAAAGAGAATCCAAGTTTTCATCAACAGATGTTTGAGGAAGCTACTTAAGATCAGATGGACAGACAAGGTCAGCAATGAAATTGTATGGAAAAGAACAAGACAGAACCCAGTCAGAGAGGAAATTGGTAGGAGGCGATGGAGATGGATCGGCCACACTCTCAGGAGGCCAGGAAACAGCATCACGAAGAAGGTATTGGATTGGAATCCCCAGGGCAAGAGATCAAGAGGAAGGCCGCGCGGAACGTGGAGAAGAGCCAGAGAAAATGATGTGCAACGAAGCGGAAAGACTTGGAATAATGTAAAGAGGCTGGCCCATGATAGAGAGGGATGGAAAGTGTTTGTTGGTGGCCTATACCCTGATCCAGGGTGAGAAAGGCAATGATGATGATGATGATAGTAGTAGATACCTGTAAGGAGATGACCAAATTAATGGCGTTGATCCTGGGAAATATAGTATCAAATCGAAAGTTATCCGAGGAGGAAAAGTAGCAAAGTGAAGTGAAAGAACAGTAGAAACATGAATATTTGTGTTTTGTGTGGGCGTAAGTGTGTGAGAGAGACAGAGACAGAGACACATACATAGATATACATAGATAGATAGATAGATAGATAGATAGATAGGTAGGTAGGTAGGTAGGTAGGTAGGTAGGTAGGTAGGGTAGGGTAGGGTAGGGTAGGGTAGGTAGGTAGGTAGGTAGGTAGGTAGGTAGGTAGATAAATAGATAGATAGATAGACAGACAGACAGACAGATAGATAGATAGATAGGTAGATAGATAGATAGATAGATAGATAGATAGATAGATAGACAGACAGACAGACAGACAGACAGACAGACAGACAGAGAGATAGGTAGGTAGGTAGGTAGGTAGGTAGACAAACAGACAGACAGACAGACAGACAGACAGACAGACAGACAGACAGACAGATAGACAGACAGACAGACAGACAGACAGACAGATAGATAGATAGATAGATAGATAGATAGATAGATAGATAGATAGATAGATAGATAGATAGATAGATAGATAGATAGATAGATAGATAGATAGATAGATAGATAGATAGATAGATAGATAGATAGATAGATAGACAGATAGAGGAAACCAGAGGCAGAATATGAAACACAAGAAAAGAAGCAGGAAAGATTGTTGAAAATGATGTGTAGAATCTCAGTACAAATTTACTTATTGCGACTGAATCGGGCTAGATTAAATCCTGAGGTCTATCCCTAGCTTCAAACGCAGCGTTATTATTTCCTCTGTGTGTGTGTGTGTGTTTTCTATTATGAAATAGTCTCAGACATATCGTAAAATCACAATTGCAGTAACTGCAACATTAACGCTCACATGGCAGCAGTGGGAGTGAATGAAGGACACTAACTAATGATTCATACAGTCATTCTAACCTTCTTTCCTGGCTTCTCCCAAATTTTGAACCACTATTCCGACCTGTAGAGTGTTCATAACATTCGTGTGAACCAACTCGCGAGTTGAGAGTCCATTTTTTTCCTGATGAGTCCTCAGTCGCGTCGAATTAATTGTTTGCTCTTAATATTTACGCACGAACACCTCCACTCACATTTCACTTCTTCATGCCAAATTTCCAGAGGCAAGGTGCTCACCTCTCATGCCAAGGGTACCGGGTTCAAAACCCGGCCGGTGCAGGCATGTTGGAAGTTTGGGATTGTTCTCATATTTTCGTGTCCCTGATCTTATTGGGGGCGGGGGGGGGGGGGTAGGATAAGGACGAAAAAATTCGGAGGGTCCGTGTGCACGCTAAAGATACCTTGGCAGTTGGAAATCGAAAAGAGCAGGCCGAACAGGCCGCTGCCCGGGCAAAATCAATTAAAATTCATCCCTACCACTCCTTCCGCCTTCATCTCCCCCCCCCCCCCCCCAAGCAACAAACCGCCGACCGGTGCTGCACTGTGATGTCTCCAGTAACACAAAGGCAAATTTCCCAAATAGGATTAAAGTAGTATACAAATACAAATAAAGATCCGTTCAGTAGGCCATAAATTCTTATATAACGAAATTTAATTTCTCTCATCCACACAGCGTGTGAAGGGTACAACCAACCAGAGGTGCGCACCTGCGTGAGCCTTGGCAACTGCTCGTTTGCTGACGTCGAGTTGTCGGGAATATGTAACCCATTTCGTAAGTACAGTGCAAAACGTTAGTCAGAACACGCTTCATACTATCCTTTACATCAGTGGTTCTCAAGATTTCCGGGAAGGGGGGGGGCGGTTGCAAAAATGAAGAAAGAGGCGACAAGAGGGTGAAAACGAGGAAGGGGGCGATAAGGGGTGGAGGGGGCCAAACATGAATGGGGTGGGGGGGGGGGGATTTGGGGTAAACACATGGCTGTCACTGACTTATTCAACAGCACGCCTAGATGGATTTTATGAGCAGGAAAGACATGTTTCGTTTTTCTTCTAATGCATTTGATAAATTTGATATAGAATGTTATGTTTTATAATGAATTATCAACAAGCTAACTGTCATTAATAAGGCTTTGAAAAACTTAAGATCATAACTTCTGTGCGGTCTGTCTTCTTGTGAAAATTAATGTATCCACTGGATTTGAGTAGGGATTTTCTTTTTATCCCTGTCTCCTGCTGTTTCTGTATGGTATATTCACTACTGCTCCGTACTGTTTTTGTTTCGATATCTTCATCCCGTCTCATGAAATATCTCCGGTAAGTCATCTTCACATCTGTCACATGTTGTCTCTCTTACGATGATTCACTCCTTTTCCCTGTCGTCTCCTCTATGATATAATTATTCATCCTTGTCTCCTGTTGTCTCAGCTGCAGTATAAATATTGACTGATGTTTCATGTTCCCTCAGCTATGATACATTCACTCATGTCACCTACTGCCTTGGCTATAGCCTCTTCTCCCCTATTTTAGAAGCTATGGTATTATTCACCCCTGCCCCCCTTGCTTCTGCTAAGATATCTCCATCCCTATCCCCCCTTGCCTCTGCTATGATAACTTCATCAATATACCCCCCCCCCCCCGCCTCTGCTATGATATCTTCATCCCTGCTCCCCTTGCCTTTGCTATGATACTTTCATAACTGCCCCCTTGATTCTGCTTTGATATCTTCATCACTGTCCCTCTTTCCTCTCCTATGATATCCTCATCCCCGACATCCTTGACTCTGCTATGATATCTTCATCCTTGCTCACCCCTTGCCTTTGCTATGATATCTTCATAACTGCCCCCTTGATTCTGCTATGATTTCTTCATCCCCTTCCCTCTTTCATCTCCTATGATATCTTCACCCTTGTCCCTCTTGCCACTCCTATGATATCTTCATCCGTCCCTCTTGCCTCCGCTATGACATCTTCATCCCGGTCCCTCTTGCCTCTGCTATGATATTTTCATCCGTCCCATCCCCAATTGAATCAGCTATGATCTCTTCATCAAGGTCCTCTCTTGCCTCTGCTATGATATCTTCATCATTGTCTTCTGTTCTCTCTGCTATGGTATCTTCATCCCTGTCTTCTCTTGTCTCTGCTATGGTATCTTCATCCCTCAGCCCACCTTGTCTCTGCTATGATATCTGTCCAACAAGAAATATTCTTCGTTTGAAGAAGATACCATGTTAAAGCACGAGAGAGTGCTAACTGTGACTGGTGAAGCGTTCGCTTGCTCGGTCTTTACCAGTGTGCATCCTCGGCAGTAAGAGGCGCTCCTTCAAAAAGCACTTGTCTGGAAGCGCTAAATTTCTCGCGCTTGAAGTGTCCTCTAGCCTATATTCTCTGTCTTACACGGCGCTGGCAACTCAATCTACTCTACTGTACGTAAGGGAGAGAACATATAGAACGCTTCAAGCGCAAGAAAGTTAGTGCCTTCAGTGCATTTTAAGAAAGCGCCTGTTGCTGGCGAGGATGCACATAGATGAAGCCTGGAAAAGCAAGCGCTTCACCAGTCATAACACCCTCTCGTGTTTTAAAATGGGAGTCGACATCCATTTTGTTGCACCAGAGGATGGAAAAGTGCAAGTAACTACACACTGCATTACATAGCAAGTAGCTTCAAAGCCCGAAAAAAAAATTCACTTTCAATATTTCAAAACACTCTTGATTTTATCAGCGGCGCTCTACGAAGCAATCTTTATAATAGGTGCGTTTTCCGTGTGTGTCAAACGGGTTTGAGTGGAATACTTCACGAAGCTGTAAAGTGATTTTCTTGAAGTGCTAGCTTTCTCGCCCTTGAAGGGTTCTCAATATGTTCTCTCCTTGATGATACTTGTAATATTACACTTGTATAAATCAAGAGCACATGGCCCATCCTATTCCGCTACAACTCAAAATCTACACTTTCTGCCATCTTTTATACAACTAATCCTGCGATCAACAATATGTGTTTTGACACGCTGTGTTTCGACAAGTCAATAAACAAAACCCAATGTTTCACAATTGAAACATTAAATTTTTATTGGCTACAGCAATAAGAAATCCCCCAACAGAGACCATGTAAAAAAATGGCAGTGGCTACGTTTACTGCAGATTACGCTCATATCCCAATAGAAAAAAACAAAGAAAGAAAGCCCTGCTGTACGAACGGGAGTAAAGCCGAACAAAGAAAAATGGTGAGTTGTATTCACCGGCTGCCGTAACCGTAGCCACTGCCTAAAAAAATACATCCCACTGTCTCGTGAACTTTGCAAAAACGAATGCTCAGCAGTTATTGTTGCTGTGGTTGTTGAGCATGGACTTCTGTTTTGAGAAACAAAATAAGCGAATCAAAAACAAAAACAAAACAACAAAAAAAGTGGCACGGGGACTCCAGCACACACTACCCTACCTAGCACAGATGTGCCGTGTGACTATGTGGTTGCGAGAGCACTTTTCCCATGACATGGACGATCCTTAGTCTAATACTCTAAAGTACCAGTTGCCCCTTAAGATCTGAGGAAGTAGGTTCTAATCCGTATGTTTTGTCCGGCCTACCCCCGACCAAACTCCACCCAAACTCTCAGTCCCTCAGTAGCGCCTTAAGGGAGGAAACTCGCCAGACCCTAAGCTTTACAGACTAGTTGGGCATGACTAGCCGTACGAGTACCTTGGTCGACCGCCGACCTCGACGCTATATGGAAGCAGGAGCCAGTGACCACCCAAGTTTCCCCAAAGTGGCTGTTCTGTACTATAAATAAATTTGGGTTTTTCTTATATGACACATATTGTCTGCCGTTATGGGTTTGACCTCATTATGCATAAACTCAGATATTAAATCCATTTCTTTACAAAACTTACTTAAAATATATGGTTTTCACTCAAACACGTTCGATTACCACCATAAGCCAAAGATATGAGCCATCTATTGGAAATAGGGCAATAAATATTCATTTTGCAAAAAGTGTAAACTCCACACATGATTATCTACCTTTACCCTTGACATCTTCTTGACTATTATTTACAAACCCGAAGCAGAAGTGGGAATCGATACCATTATAATTATATTCTCATTCAAATGAATATCACAACAGATTGAATACTTTCTCTTACTTTCTCGAACATGTGAAACTTTTCACTTGCATTTACATTAGGATTTTTCGTCCTCTAGTTTGCAAGTTTGCATAAAAATAAATAAGTCTAACAAAACATTAAAATGATTTCATAATAGTTTCATGTCTGACATTATAAGAAAGTCCCTATTTAGGATTCGAAATTCGATACCAGATAGACACATCCATTACCAAATAAATGAACTCACCAGCCTTACCACTAAAAATCCCATAGCTTCTAAATTATGATATTCATTGTCAGTCTACCTGCCAAACCGCCTATCTCATGGAAACAAAATTTTACAGCAGAAGGGAAAAACTTGTCGGACTTGCCATACCTCACTGTCTTTAACGCTAAAAATCCTATAACCTCCTCTAACATCATATATAACGTCGATGTCATGGTCAAACCATTTATCTCATGGAAACAAAGTTTTACGAAAGACTTGTCAGATTTGTTGGACTTGTACAACTGACTTGTTGACTTTGTCGGTGTTGTCAGACTTGCCCAGCGAACTTGTCAGACTTGTTGGACTTGTGTGACAGATTTTTTGGACTTGTCGGACTTGTCAGACATGTCGGATTTGTGTTACACACGTCGAGTTTGTTGGGCTTCTGCCTCAGACTTGTTGGATTTGTGCGGCTGATTTGTTGGGTTTGTCGGATATGTCAGACCTGTCGAATCTGAGGTGCGGGCTTGTCGGATTTGTCAAACCTGTACAGTGGACTTGTTGAACATGTCGTGATTGCTAAAAATATTGCATTTTTGGACTTTTTGTTGGACTTATCCGACTTGTGCCCTGGGGTTGTTGGGCCTGTGCAGCAGACTTGTCCGGCTTGTACGGTAAACTTGTCATACTTGTCGAACCTGTGCGGCAGACTTCTTGGACTTGTCGGACTTCTGCGGTGAACTTGCCTGACTTGTTGTGGGGACTTGTCAGACTTGTGCGGTGGACTAGTCAGCCTCATCAGACTTGTGTCCCTGGCTGGTAATACTTATGCTGCAGAATTGTTGGACTTGTGCTGCAGATTTGGCGGACTTATCGGATGTCTGCGGTGAACTTATCAAATATGTCAGACATGGCAGACTTGTTCGGCGAACTTTGTTGGGATTGTACGGTGGATTTGTCAGATTTGTCATAATTGTGCGGCCGGCATGTCAGACATATCAAAGTTGTGGGTTTTGTGCAGCGGATTTGTCGGACTTGTCAAACCTGTTCAGTGGACTTGTCAGACTTGTGTGCATGTATTGTTGGATTTGTTGTGCTTGTTGGACTTGACGAACTTATTCGGCAGACTTATCGGATTTGTCAGGCTTGTGCAGTGGACTTGTGAGACTTGTCAAATCTGGTCAGCAGATTTGTCGGATTTGTGAGGATGACTTGTCGGATTTGTTGAACCTGTGCGGCTTTATCAAATTTGTGTGTCGAACTTGTTGGACTTGTCAGATTTGCATCCTGGGCTTATCAGACTTTTTTGGTCAACTTGTTGGACTTAAACGTCAGACTTTTTCAACCAACCTTTTGGGCTTGTACATCAGACTCGTCTGAGTTTTTCGACCAACTTGTTGGACTTGTACATCAGATTTGTCAGATTTTTTTGGCCAATTTGTTGACTTGCACATCAGAATTGTCAGACTTTTTTGGCCATCTTGTCGGACTTGTGCGACAGACTTTGTCGTAATTTTTCGGCCAACTTATTGGAGTTGGACGTCGGATTTTTCGGCCAACTTGCTTTAATAGTGAAGCAGATTTGTCGTAATTTTTCAGCCAACTTGTCGGACTAGTGCATCAGACTTGTCACAATTTTCCAGCCAACTTGTTGAGTTTGTGCTTCAGCCCTATCGAAATTTTTGGCCAACTCGTCATACCAGTGCATCAGACTTGTCGTAACTTTTTGGCCAACTTATTGGACTTGCACGTCTTACTTGTCAGAATTTTTCGAGCAACTTGTTGGATTTGTGCATCAGACTTAGCCCGTTTTTGGGCCAACTTGTCGGACTTGTGTGTCAGCCTTGCCATAATTTTTCGGCCAACTTGTTGGACTTGCAGGTTGGATTTGTTGGATTTTTTGGCCTTGTTGGATTTATGCGTCAGACTTTTCGGAATTTTTCGTCGATTTTGTCGGAGTTGTCGCAATCTTTCCGGCCAACTTGTCGGACACTGTGTGTCAGACTTCTCAAAATTTTTTGGCCAACCCGTTGGACATGTGTGTCGGACTTGTCAAAATTTTTTGACCAACTTGTTGGACTTGTAATTCGGACATGTCAGATTTTTTGGCTAGCCTGATTGATTTGTGCATCAGACTTATCAGAACTTTTTGGGCAACTTGTGAGACTTGTTCACCAGATTTTTTGGTCCACTCGTCGGACCTGTGCTTCAGACTTGTCCGAATTTTTCAGCCAACATGTTAGGTTTCTTCGTGAGAATTATCGGCTTTTTTGGTCAACTCGTCGGACTTGCGCGTCAGACTTGTCTTAAGTTTTCAGCCAACTTGTCGGACTTGTGCATCAGACTTGTCGAAATTATTTTTTTACCCCGTCTCAGAATTTTGCATTAGACTTTTCAAAATTTTTTGGGCCAACTTCTCAGAACTGTGCTTTCCTACTTGTTGTATCTTTTCCGCCAAGTTGTTGCACTTCCGCACTTGTTGTCTTGTAAGTCAGAACTGTCAGATTTTTTCGGCCAACTTGTCATATTTGAGTGTCACATTGACAAAAATTTTTTGGCCAACTTGTTGCACTTGCATGTCGGAATTGTCAGATTTTTCTACCAGCTTGTTTTATTTGTGCAACAGATCTGTCGCAATTTTTAAGGCAACTTGTCTTGCTTGTGTTTCAGACATCGGATTTTTTGACCAACTTGTCGAACTTGTGCGTCAGTCTTGTCAGATCTTTTGACCAACTCGTCGGACTTGTGCGTCAGACTTGTCGTAACTTTTTGTCAACTTGTTGGACTTACACGTCTTACTCGTCAGAACTTTTCGGCAACCTTTTGGATTGTATGTCAGACTTATCGGATTTTTGGGCAACTTGTCGGACTTCAGCATCAAAATTGTTGAAATTTTTCCGGCTAACTTGTTGGACTTGTGCATCAGACTTCTCCAAATTTTTTGACCAACTTGTAAGTCTTGTAAGTCGTAATTGTCAGATATTTCGACCAACTTGTTGGACTTGTGCATCAGACTTGTCGGAATTTTAGGCCAACTTGTCAGATATGTTTGTCACATTATTCTCAGTTTCTCCGTCTTGTGTGTCAGACTTGCCTGAATTTTTTTACCAATTTGTTCGACTTGTGCATCAGACTTATCAGATTTTTTGGCTGGCTTCTCGGACTTGTACATCAGTCTTGTCAGATTTTTTGGTCAACTTGTCGGACTTGTGCGCCAGACTTGTCGTAAATTTTTGGTCAACTTATTGGACTTGCACGTTGGAGTTGTCGGATTGTTTGGCCAACTTGTACTATTTGTGCGTTAGTCTTTTTGGAGTTTTTCAGAAAACTTGTAAGACTTGTGCGTCAGATTTGGCAAAATTTTTGGCCAAGCTGTTGGACTTGCACGTCGGATTTGTGGCCAACTTGTTTTATTTGTGCAACAGATTTGCGCAATTTTTTTACCAAAATGTCGGATTTGTGAGTCAGACGTGTCAGATATTTCAGCCAACTTGTTGGACTTATGCATCATTCTTGTCAGATTTTTTGGCCAACTTGTCGAACTTGTGCGTCAGATGTCTCGTTATTTTTCGGCCAACTTGTTGGACTTGACAAACTTTTTTGGCCAACTAGTCGGACTTGCGCGTCAGACTTCTCGAAATTTTTCGGACAACTTATTGGACTTGTGTATCAGATTTATAATACTTTTGTCTTCCAATTTGTTAGACTTGTGCATGTAAGCTGTCCAAATTTTTTGGCCAACTTTTTGGACATGTGCATCAGACTTGTCAAACTTTTTTGGGCAATGTTTCGGACTTGTGTGTCAAACTTGTCAGATTTTTTGGCCAACTTGTCAGACTTGGGCATCTTTCTTGTCAGACCTGTGTGGCAAATTTGTCAGACTTATGCTAACAATAAAACAAGAACTTGCACTTCTAAAGGGTGATAAAGGGGCGTCTAAATTAGCTGGCTTTATGCATTGAATGTATGTGCTTGTATGTATGAGTGTGTTTGTGTCCAGATTTTCGATCTACTTCATCAGGTGAAAAAGTCATGAATTGAATATTTGGTTTTAGGGATCTCTGACCAGTTGCACGTAATTAATATTAATTTATCCTAGCACTAACCCTAGTAAGAACTTGCAATTCTAATGAATGAAAAGGAGTCGTTTAAAATGTTTAAAATAGTAGGATGTATGTGTGTGTGTGCGCATGTGTGTGTTTTGTTGTGTTTTAATTACACAGGTAGGTGCCAAGTGGGTGGTTTTGTTTTAAAGTCTGAGTGGCTGTTTAGTTCATTGGGTACCTGGTTGTCTGTTTGATTGGAAGAGTGATAGGAGTTGAGAATGGTTAAACTGATCAAATGTGGACTAAATTTCTTGTTCTCACATCTAGAGTTTTGCTGTGTGGAAGACACTGTGTTTGAGAACTCATCCGGCGAGGTAGCAGTCAAGGCCCTTGACGACCTTTTGACAGCGATCAAGAATAGTGTTGAACCTCATTTCATCAAGAACAGTATTAAGAACTCGTCCGGCGAGCTAGCACTCAAGGCCCTTGAGGACCTTTTGACAGCGATCAAGACCACTGTTGAACTTCATTTCATCAAGAACAGTATTAAGAGCTCATCCGGCGAGCTAGCAGTCAAGTCCCTTGCCGACCTTTTGACAACGATCAAGAACAGTATTGAACCTCGTTTCACCAAAACCAGTGTTAAACCTCATTTCTAAGATGATGTGAGTAAATAAATTATATACGCACATAACATCTGACTGCACGCTGCGTGTTTCATACTTGTTGATGGACCTGTAATCACTTGTTTTCTTATAGAATTAAAAGGAAATGTATCATCCAATACAATAATTATGTACATGTAATCCCTTTTTGGCAGCGGTGAAGGTACTTTTTGCGACCGTGAAAGCAACCCCACCTATTGATACAATGATAGCAACAACGTTAAGCCAGGATTACACATGATTACACCAGGACACAAGGAGGATTCGCCCCTGATGCCGTTGCTCCAACATTTTGTGCCCCCCTCTCTTTCGAATTACAGCTTTCTGGGATAGTTTCAAAGTTTAGTTCACGGTGTTAGCATTCTTGTATTGATTATAGTAATTGGATTTCGAAAACTACTTATCCATTACTGAAGAAACATTTTTCAACCGAATAGCTGACCTTGTGCATATTCCTGTTATGATGAATAGAATTCATCAGGGAACACAGTTTGTTTCCTTCAATAAGACACTGGTGTTTCAGTTCTTCCACTTCAGCATTAACTGAGCTGTAGTATATTTTTTGTTTTTGTTCTTTTTCTTCTCTCTCATACTGTGGACTACAGCTTATGCAAATTAAATCATGATCAAAATGAAGGTTTGGAAGCCCTTCTTCCAAATAAATTATTATCGGAAAATGTTCTATTTGGAAGGATGATATATTGAACATGTTTCAGGGAAATCAAATTAAAAAGACTCAGATATGAAAATTAGTATAAAAGTTTATTAAGCATGCATGCACAAATACATTTTGTGTGAAGTGTAAGGTGGATACCATTAACGACAGTAAAAAATGAAGCAAACAAAAAGAAAAGCACATTTTTTTTCCATGGGCGTTTTTTGCAGTTCCCAACAGCACAGTGAAGAAACTTAGCGAGTCCCCAGTATCTTTCATGATAAAGCAATGAATTATTCACATAAAATATATGTCTCTGACTTGAGGTCTCTGCAGTAATCTCAATGTATCACGTTTTTATTTTTTAAATTGATTAAAACACTGAGGATCAAAGCTGTTTGGTGCAGGATGCCCTGTGATTTTATTTCTTCCAATCAAAAAAAAAAAAAAAATCCCTGGATCAAAGAACAAATTTACTGCATAATTATTTCGACCAATAATGAATACACAAGTGAATTGCAATTGGAAACAATGACTAAAATGCAAAGTGACAAAAATTAAAAATTTAAATGATTTAAATTTTTTATCAAGGTTGGAATGGGCAGGCAAAAATTCTGATGGGTGGAAATTTATACACATTGGCATCTTCATTTGCTGCTAAGATCTTCAACCAGGAAAAGACTGTCATAAAATACGATGAAACCTTTTCATACAAACTGTTCTAAAACCTGTGCATTTTTTTCTGTCTTGAGGCATAACAATGTTGAACAAAATAAAATAATATACTGTTAATCAGATCTTAGCTTTGGGTAGTCTCAAGTAATATAATGTAATATGTACACAATGTGCTCTGGATCAGTGGCTCTTAACCTGTACTTCAAATCTGCAACCTTTCCTGGGATGAAAATTTCTTATTCAATCACCATCCCCTAAAACTGTGGTAATCGGTTTTGGCTACTTTGCAGAAGCAAAAAAGTGTTTTAGTTCAGCATACTAGTTACAAGGAATTTTTGAAAGTTTTCTATTCAGTTATTTTTTGACATAAAAGTCTGTAACCAAGGTCACTCGATGTGGCTTTGAATGTAGTTGAATATACATGTATATGTATGTGAAAATCGATTTTGGAAATTTTTGAGTTACTGCAGTCTTAGGGAACATTGATAATTTATGGTGGATATTTAGCCCTAGGCTATTAGTATTGTACCACTCAAGCCCTTTCCATCTCACTGCTCCATCTTATTATACATCTGTGTGTCAAGTCATATTTCTCAATCTTTATGCTATAAATAAAACCTGGTCAGTCTTGCACCTCAAGTGGGGTATCTGACTTCTCCTTGGGTACATGCACTTCATGTAAGAACCACTGATACAAAAAGGATTAAAACAACAAAGCTACACACTTTTCAAATACAACATAGAGATAAAATGTATACTGAACATAATACAAATACAGGAGCTACAAATTACCATAATGCACCTTTTTACTTGTCTTCAATAAAATTTTCACTGCAAAGGGGATTTCAGTATAAGTTTTAATACTAATAATTTACCTTCACTTTTCACACCTTATTAAAGTTCACTTGATGATTTCTCTTCAATTATGAATCGGCCACAGTCATAAATTTCTTTGCATATTTACTGACGAAATAAAAGAGACGAGCACATAGTACTCCAAGTATGAACTGACCCATTATCAGCAATCCATTTGATTGCTCGGCCAGGTCAATGATTTTTGTCTGCAGACTATTGATTCCATGTTTACCTATATACTCATCCAAATAAAAAAAACAAAACAACCCAAACAAACAGGATAAGTCAGAAAACTTTAGTACATGTATTTACCATGTAATAAAATCAACTTGTCTTCACTGTAGAAAAGAACTGCAAAATGAGTTCTTGATTCTCCAAACTGAAAAACATCAAACTCTTTGACAGTGGTAAGTGTAAAAACATACAACACAAAACTTAATAATAATAATAATGAGAGTGATATGAAGGAAGCAGCTACAAAATAATACTAAAATAATATCGCACACTAATACATAACCACAATATCACAAGCATGGACACAAGGACTATTTTCAATAATGTACAAATGTGCGGATAAAAATGACAAAATTTCCAAGCACATACCAATGATGTTTCACAGAACACTATATATATTGTTATCCATTCTGGTTTTATGTTTTTGATAAGGAATAATGTTGCATTCACCTCCTGTATTCAACCTACTGAAGATAATTTGCATTTCCCTGCATTAAGCTTGATTATATAGACAAGTAGTCAAATAAAAAAACATCATATATCAGTACAACATGCTTTTTGGTTGTACTGTGACTGTGTTGCTGCACATCTGAAATGATGACATACTGATGCTAGGTAGAAAATGAAGATTTTATAGGGCTTCTTTGTGACACAATCATGGATTGAATGACATAATTTTGTAAAACAAACTAAAGATAAAAACATATACAGTAAATTAATTTCAATATCACCACCTTTGTTTTACTCTACTCATTCATGAATCAAGTTTTAGTCTTGTCTTTAAAATGATCTCTAATGCTCATACTGACAGTTTCTTAGCTGCCATTTATATATATTGTATGATGTTGGTGTATGCCCATTCTAATACTCTGGTAAATGCATTCATATATGAAGGTGATAACGAATCTTGCTCACTGTTACTTAAAATGTCTATGAAATAATATGTTAAACTAGTATATATCTATATTGAAATTAAGCCTACACCATACCACTACTCATCTTGTATAGTCCATGAATTTCTATGAGTCTGCTCTTATGATGGGCAGAAAAAAAACATTCTATAAAATGACAAGAAATCCTGACAAACTCTCATCTTCTGTCACACACTGTGACACTGTGCAATACTTTCAACACCATGCAAATCAGAAGGTAAAATGGAAGCACAAGCAGTTTCCTTACATGTACAAACAAAGATACCAGTATTTTTGAGGAAGCCTGAACACAGAAATAAACAATGACACAGGTTTACTTTTCACATCATTAGGAGTCATTTCATAAAACCATTATGAAGTCCAAAAAAAAAAAAAAAAAAGGCAAAATGGGATGCATTTAAAAGAAATCAGAATTTGACAAAAATATCTTTGGTAAGCCAATGGTATGGGAAGAAAAATTACTTTTGATTCAACTGGGGTATGGTTTCAATATACATTGAACACTGTCTACTGTAACATGCACCTCTGGTCCCAAATACAAAGGGGTTCGTGCGGGGAGAGAACTTAAGAATAACCTGTAGAGTAATGAAACAGACAGTGTAATCACAAAAATCAAAGACAGGAAAAAAACCAAAACAAAACAAGACTAAATTAAACTACTGAACAACTCATGCACAAATCCATGCTAAGAAAAGCAGAAAATACTGGCTCACATGTTTGACTTAGTTCATAAAAATTATCGAGTAACCAAGGAGCCCCATCAAGGTGGACAACATTAAATCAACAAAGGTGACTATTGCACTTTTTAAGCTTGCCATGCCTCTCTGATGAGTCTCAGAGTAACAATCTCATTTACAAACAAAATATCTGAGTGACAAGGTTCTGCAGGCTGCAAAACAAAACAAACAAATAAAATCTTGTTGGTCATTTTTTATTCAATAGGGCACTCACAAAAAAACCCATAAAATATTCTCCTAAGGAAAACAAAAAAGGGTAAAGAAACTTTATGAATGAACCCACTATGAACCCATGTTCGATCACTTGATCTGCTCTTCAAATGCTATGAATGAACAAAAAAGAATAAGAAAATGCAGGGTATTCATCTATCTGACGTATTTATCGACAAGTATGGAAACAAATGATACAGCAACAGGCATTTTCAAATGCATAAATGACACAAAATCTTGCTTCCTTGCTTGCTCAAATTTGACAATAAATGACAATACCGAAACACACTGCAAGATTGTCTTATATAAAGGTTTGTTGAAAAGAAAAAATCCTTAAAAGATTGTGAAGACAAGGGCGTGATAAAAACCAAAAAAAGAGATAACTGAATTAATAAATGGAAACTATGTGGATAACATACAAGTTAAGTATTTTCAGAATACAAGTGTTCAGAATTTTTTTGTTAACTGTCAAAATACAAAAAGACTGTTGCAAACTTTAACATAATATGTAGGTTGCCTTGTATTTGTACAGTAATAAATTGTAACTAAAAAGTGATATTAAGGTGGCTAACTACAGCAATACTAGCATATGGAAAGAAAAACAACCACTGAGGTGATAGAGGTGACTGTGACCTAAAATATGGAGCCTTTTCCATCTGCTACAATTTCTTAAAAAATATGACTGATTTTCTATATTATTATAAATGAACACTGCGAATGAAAGGACATTTGCCACTGCTTATTTGTGGAAAGCTATGTTCATAAATGATTACTCTTCAATCATCCAGCAATCATTGCAAAATATGATGCTGCATTCTAACTCAGTCTTATCAATTTCACAAATACTCAAGTCAGTATTTCCTCATGAATTAAAATTAATACTTCTTCCTTACAGCATGGTCCCTTTCATCAAGAATGACTATCCAGCTCATGGCATGAAAGCAACAAAATATCATTAGTAAAATAATCCACTGAATTCAGAATAAATCATTGCCCTCATGAAAGCTTGCATAGGCCAAAATCACTGCCATTCTAAAGCTACCAATTAAAAGAAGTCACACGAACAGTTACTTAAATGCAAGTTTCAACTTTTAATCACTTCTCATTTCGTTGTCAATAAACAAAATAGAAGCTTGGACCGAGAATATGAAAATAAAAATGTGAATCCAGATGGTAAAAAGGAATCTTCAGTTTGGTGCAATTGTGGATGAATAAGTTAAGATATGCATAATACAAAAAGAAAATATATTTTTAGTTCTTGGACATCCTATTGCTGCAGTTGAAGGTTTGAAGAAGCTAAGGATTTCAGACTTTTATTTCTTCTTTTTGCCCATGGTTGATGTGTGTGCTTGAACTTGAGCCTTCTGTTGGGCAAACAGATTCATCTCATCCTCCAGCCGTTTCTTGCTCTCCTCAAGCTTACGTTTCTCTTCTGTGTGCTGTTTTTTCAGGGCATCAAAACGGTTATGTAGCTGCAATGGGTAATACAAGATGAATATGTCAGAAACATATATATATATATACATCCCAATTCACAGTTAAATGCATGTGAAATTTATCACCTCTTTTGTGTTAAAACGACTGTCTGAAAAATACAAATCTTAAGGAAATCGACTGTACTTTCTACAGAAGCCACCCTATAAAAACAAAAACCTGAATCAAGCCAAGAAAAAAATCTGAATCTGGCTAAAAAAATCTGAATCAGTGGGAACAATGATGAAACTTCAAACTGCACCAGTATTAAATCTATAAATCTATTCCTTTTGATCACACAGGAATATGCTGAAAATAATCTTAAAAAGATAACACAATTTTCAATTCAATTCAGCCATATCTTACTATCAGCTCTTTGTATTGGCCTTTGCCAAAATTGAAAGAGAGCCCTGCCCTGAGAAGCACTGTAGTAACCTTGATCTTTGCTGTGGAGCTGTGTTTTTGCCCCAAATGTCAGATAGGAACTGTCTCAATATGCTGGATATTTGATTGTTAAGATACACAAATGCCTTGCATAAGTTTTGCCCATTCTGTGTTGTCATATTTTAATTTGGCAATTTGTGCCCCTGCAAAATCAACCTTCTCCGTGGCCTAGACTCAAGAAATCTGGGTCTAGACAAGTATAGAACTGATTCTCCTGATATTACAATCGCCATCTGTGGATTTTGCTATCATTCTGTTGATTCCTCCTTCTGTGATAACTGCTGCCAAATAAGTCATTTTTACACCAAGACAATATCCAACAAGATTTAGAACTGATTGAACAGATACAGATTCAACTAGGTTTAGACTGATTCTGCCTTTTGGCACAGTCGCCACCAGACATATCGATTGGACTTCAGCGAATGGAACTAGCTAGGTTTAGAACTGCTGCCATGTGATGTAAGTAATGCCTGTAGCAAGTGAATAAATCTCTAACTGGTGCAAAAGAAGTAATCAGAAAGTAGGACTAACTTCCAGTTTGTTCCTGAAATGATCACCCTATTCCAATCAAGTGCATTTTGTAAAACTGACAGCGGGAAGCAACAAAAATCAGAATACCGGCCTAGCTAACTGAAAAATTGGAATCATGCCCGTTTTTCAAGAAAAATCAGAATGGGTGGCATCTTTGTTTCTATCATGGGGAAAATTCTTTTCATGAAATTAAATAGACAGTCAGCTCAATGGTTTCAAGGCATCAAGTTGTAATGGGAGCCATTTTCAACGAGAATTCACTGACTTGTCAGTTGGGGGAAGAGATAGCTTCAAAGCACAGGGAGAAGTGTCAACAACAAATGCTGAAGTGGATCTGATAATTGATAGAAACACTTTTATCAAGAACATGTGCTATAAGTCTCAGTGTACATTCTGGACCACAGAATGCAAAACTCACTTCTTTTTCAGCATCTTTCAGCTCAGCTTCCTTTTCCTTCACTCGGATGACAAACATTTGTCTCATCTCATCTTCCTTCTTCTGCAGGGTTGTAATGTGCTCTTGACGTTTCTGTTCATAGGTCTCAGACAAACTGGAAATAAAAATACATTATACTCCTTATGAAATATTTTGGTTTTGAGGGATATTCTGGCAAAATGTTGAATTTTTCTCTTGATATTTTCATCAGACAAGTGGGAAATAAAGTGAAGTATTTTTGTTTAAGGTATATTCTTGCCAAATGCTACGATGCTCTCTTGATATTTTTGTTCACAGGTCTCACACAAACTGGAAAACAAAGTATTCTGGCTGAGACACAATTGAACCAACCAGTTATCTAGTATGGTGCTCAACCATAATAATGCACAAATCCTGACATGTGTAAGATGCAATGAAATGATGTTGTGCTTTGAGACTACTAGGATCTATACTGGTCTTACAGTGTATGTATCACCAAGTCAAAGAAATATATAAACCAGATAGGAATGGATGCTGGATGTCTTTTTAATTCTTCACTGCCATGGTTTATTTTTGTTATAAAGATTGGTAAAGAGCCTTAAAATCTATTTTTAAAAAAGACATCACTACCCTTAGAAGATAAACTTCAACATGAATGGGCAGTTAGGTGTTGCAACACCAAGTTGATGGAAGACAGCCACAGAGAGTGCACTGATTGTTAGGACAGACACATCAGTCCTTAGAATGTATAATACACCCTTTATGAACACATGGCTAAGTGCCAACCTAAAATACATCATCTTGAGAGAATGAAGGTCCACAGTGTTATACAAACAAAGAAACAAAAATAAATGTTCCGAAGCATCAGGGTTTCTGACATACCTCTTTGATTCAGAGTCGGAGAAACCCATTTCTTCCAGCTTATGGCGTCGGTACAGTTCGAAATGCTTGGAATGAGTAACTTCTCTCAGATCTTCCATGTTAGTGCGAATCAACATCTCACGCAGCTTGACAAAGTCACAGTGATTTTCATTTTCCACTGAAAAATCATCAGTTTAGTCATTAAAAACTAACTATTTGCATAAAGAAAACAATGGCTTGAGACAGTAGACAGATTGCATGAAAACTTATCCACTGTTGTAATGTTTTTCAATTTGAAGGCTAGGATCTCACTTTTTGAAAAAAAAACCAGTCATGTGAAGCTCTCTTCAACATCAAAAGATGAGCAAAATCTGAACCAAGAGATAATCAATCTTTAAGCATTACATATATATATATAAGCAAATTTTCCCCATCATGAAATATATTGAAATAATTTTAGTAAAATGAGTTTTCTCGAATGCGGTAAAACTTCCCTTACCTTGGACAGTTCCCCACGGATACTGCCTGGCCTTGACCATCTTGTTTCCAATTTTAACTTCATCATTGCTGCCTACCACAGCAAATGGCAGGTGTTGCTTTGAAGACAAAAAATGACACACAAAAAAAAAAAAAGAAAAATATTTCGGAGACGACAACTAAATGGGAAAAAATATCTCAACAAACAACACACAATTTATAAATCCTGTAACGTAATAAGTATGAATGTGAACTACAATAATTTGGAACAGAGATTTGTTCCTCAACTAAAATTTAATTAGCTGAAATTTTATTTCAAATCACTAATATAATACAGACTAATTCATATCCTTGTCTTAAAAACCAAAAATTGATTATGTTTACAAGAAGATGGCATAGTCCATTGCATTCAACACAAACACAGAAGGCCAATTTTTCTTGTCAGACAGCAGGACTAAATTATACTCCTCCCAAAAAAAAAAAAAAAAGCCTAAAATACAACCAGCACAAAAATATGAGGTATGATTTCAAATGTAAATATAACATTCATCCTTTTGTGCATTTTAAATTATTCTTTCTCTACTACCACGCTATAGTGCATTTTGAATATATTTGATGTTTGGATAACACATGCTTAGTAATTTGATAATTTGATCCTGGTCTGGAGATTGGCTCCAACTGACTGAGGTGTCAGTTCCCATTGGGTTGGGCCCATTTGATGGGGAGTTGTGGTGGCGCAGTAAACCTCCTGGCATGATGTAACTGTGGTGCACTAAACCTCCTGGCATAATGTAACCGTTACTTTTCTTGAAAGTAGTAAAATAGCCCGCTGTTAAATGTCTACTATAAATATGGATCTTCATCTCTCTTACAGTTGTTTAAGAAAGGCTGCCACAATTTCTATCTATAGTCCTTATTATTTTCAGTTTCTTTCCACAAACTGCTCGGATCTAAAGGTCCTGTCTATAATATAAAAAGGAATCTGTTATTCACTTACATTCATAGCAGAGTTGGTGTCAGCAACAGTTTCATCATCAGTAGGAAACTGATAAATATGAACACCATTGGATACAAGCTCAGACATCAGCTGCGATTTACAGGTGGAAAGAAAAAGAAAAGATAAATGAGATTGAAGATTGCTGGCAAAAAATACTGGGCTGTTACACTGAATAACATAAAAGGGAGTGCAAAGACATTGATTAATCAAAGACCTGGATGTTCATAAAATGTTAAGGGGATTTATGGTGGTAAAAATTGCTTCTTAGTTACCTGTGTTCTTTCAGGGTTGATATCTCCTTTACTCCTTGATCAATCTTTATGAAATTTTGAATGAATATTCTTTTTGTGTGTTGTAACAAATCTACAACTGCTTTTTCTGATATTTTAACTGAACTTTTTAATTTGCCTTTTTTTTGTAGCACAGAGCCTACTTTTTTGGTGATCCGATTTGCATGTCCAATAAGAAAAATCATAAAATAAATATCAATCCTAGCTTAAAAAACAGTTGTAGATATTTAAAAATGATACCAAGGTACCTGTATGCAAGTTTTAAAAAATATACTCAAGTTGATTTTGAGATATGCTTTGTTGAAAATTCAAAACGGCCAATAAACATTGTTATGTAATCACAGCAATAATGAAGAAAATTTGTTGGTAACACTTTTGTTCACAAATTATTGGAAAGATAGGGTACACCAAACATGAGGTCAAATGCTAAGAAGGTTCTAAAACTACAAAGGAACATTAATTAACCATTGTATTTTCATAAGATGAAATATCATGCGGTAACAGTTGCATACTCTTTTCTTAAATAACTCTCCTTTCCTCAGGCTTTTCATTGAATCTGACTGATTGTTAAAACAATATGAACATTTTATGAAATGCACAATTTTTGTAAAAAATGCAAGAAATCAAAGGACATCTACTTGTGGTTATGCCAAACCTCTTTCTGTCTTACTATTGTAAATTCTGTTTCTAATGTCTTCTGTCGCAAACTTTAATACTCTATTTTCTTAAAATTCACCTTTGTTTTGAACTTGTTCAACTCTGTCTTAGTAATGGTGTCAGCTTTGGCAATGACGGGGATGATGTTGACTTTTGTGTCAAGTTTCTTCATTGTGACCAAATCCAGAGCTTTGAGACTGTCGGGGAAAAATAAAAGGAGCATACACTGAATAAGCAAAACCTACTTCTTTATAATATGGTCCAACACAGGATATAATAAAACAGAAACCACATGATGAAAGTGACGAATGGGGGTTGTTTTTTAAGTTATTTTCACAAAGTCTTATACAAATCACACCCTGAAACCATGCTAAAGATGCTGTAGGAAGAAAACCACAGAATTCTGATTCTAGGATTGAGCGATATTCTACCATCCTCTAGCTAGACGAATATTTTTTCATCGCTGAAATTTCTTTAGACCAATTTACATGAACTGTTATGGCAGATGGGTGCTCATTGCTTTTGATTATAAACTTTTTAAGCTTATTAATAAATCATATTCATTCTCATTGTGACTTCAAGCCCTCAACAGGTCATATGTATTCATCATTAAACATTCTGTGCTCTTTTATGCACTCTTATTATCTACTTCAGGCCAGGTGCACACATGTGACTTGCTGAAGTGTTCTAGTATCATGTTCCTGCTGACTCTGTGATGAGCCCATGGTTTACAAGTGTGAGCAATCTGTTAATTCGCCTAGATTTTTTTTTTTTTAAAAGTGACGCAACTGCCATGAGACAGCAAAACAACAAAGTCGCAGGTGTCAAAACTGAGCCAAAAGAAAAAGTTGTATGTAGCAAAGCCTCGCGTAAGAAATAATATCCAAACGATACAATGCAAACAAAAAGAGAAGACAGAAAATGGCCGATATTTCAGCAAGTGTCTTCATTGCGTAGACCCTTGCTGCGACCCCACAGTTTTTCATAATATTTCGTCAAAGTTGTAAGTGTGTGCCTAAGCTTAATTTGAAATGCAAAAAGCTTTTCCCCATGTACAGCATGAAGAAGGTCAATATTCATCTTATTCCTTTGGTAACCATGAAATGTCAAAAGTTTAACTATCAATCAGTAATATATCAAAATTAACTTAGAATGCACTAGGAAACCAAGAAAACACAATTCAGACTTACGAATGCCCAGTTGGGGCAATGAAGTACAGGCAAGCGTGGACACGGGTGTCATGGTAGGTGTGGAGCATACGTTTGATCTTCAGCTCTTCGTGTAAATAAGCATCAAACTGGGCATCAATGTAGTCCACAATGGGCTTCCAACTGCAGCACAGAATGTTATCATGGAAATGATTCTCCTCATATGAAGGCTTTATTTCAACAGTCAAAATTCTTTATACTGAAGATTGTGCAATGAATATATTTAAATACTACTGGAACATAAAGTAGTAATCTCAAGGAAGATTTTACAATGAATGTATTTGAACAAATACTGAACAAATCTGAACCCCAAAGTAGTGATGATGAAGAAAGATTTTTGGATGATTGCAAATTTGAACAATTGACCAACAAATCAGAACCATGAAGTAGTAATTTTATGCCATCAGAATTTCAAAATTTTGTTCCCTTTAGGGGCAATACCACTGATAGTGATATTCTGGATATAGGAAAAGTAGCCATCCTAACCAAATTTAAAATGCTATTGTCATGATGGGGACAAGCATAATACTAGACAACTGGACCGAGATAACTGAATGGCCAAAGTACTGCCTGAAAAATTTAATCCTGCTTAATTATATAGTTTGAACATACATGAAGAGTAATGAGATTTTCCAAATCAAATCCACAAAAAATAGCATACATTTCGGTTACTGTCGTTATATCCATTTCACACATTAAAATCTAAATGAAAACACCAAGTTTTTATAAGATCATGTGATATAGAATAGGCTGCATGTCTTCCTCAAATGCATCGTTGCGTAAAATATGAAAATCATGCTATAATGTTTAATCCCTCCACCACATGAATTATCACGCATAACACTTTGAGGTGCAATTAAAATGTGAATTTAAACAGAATGTGTGACAACACACTCATGAGACAAATAGCCATGTAAATGCTTCTTTGCTTTGGATGCTCTTATAAAATAACTGATAACTTGCAATGTGATCTAAGACCATTGACTGAATTTTCATATAATTGAACTAACCGGTAAAATACATTAAATATTAGTATATCACACTTTTGTAAATGATCCATCTGTGCATGAATGTAACTAAAGTTCTCATCAATAAATTTTCTCTTTTTTCTTCATCCGAGTTATTTACCTTTACTGACCTAAAACTTGTTAACAAAGACTTGACCTGTATTGATTTCATTTTGCCAACAAAATATGTTACTGGGTGAAATCACTTGTACATCATGTCTTTAAATAGTCATGAAACATGTTCAATAATATGAATCAAATTATATAAAACACAGTAACTGAGTGGGCATATGCTCTATGCTCATATTTCAGAGCAAACTGAATAGAGATTCAAGTGACAAAAACAAAGATTTACATGGCACAAAGATAAAATTGAAGCAAGTTTTAAATCAAATGACATGTCATCTGTGTGGAAGGGAATGAAACAGGTTACGGGGTACGATTGTATGAAGAATAAAGTGAATGTTGTGAATGAAAGCGAATTTGCCAATGAATTGAATCAGTTCTACTGTCGCTTTGACAAACAGGATTTCTCCAACCAACACCAGGAAATAAGAGACAGTTTTGATTTTGATAATGATGAATGTAATATTTGTTTTGATTATGATGCTGTTGTGAAACAATTTAAATCTGTTAAGGAAAGAAAGGCATCTGGACCAGATAACATTGGAAGCAAAGTAGTGAGAACATGTGCTGAACAACTAGCAAAAATTTTTACTTTCATCTTCAACAAATCCTTTCAAAACCATTACATACCAAACATTTGGAGATTGTCAAAAATCTTACCTGTCCCCAAAAAACCAAAAATATCTGAAATGAACGACCTTCGCCCAGTTGCATTAACTTCCATTATCTTTAAATGTTTTGAAAAACTTGTTTTAACTGAACTAACGAAGGAGGTCAAACAAAATCTCGATCCTTTGCAATTTGCATACAAAGAAAACAGGAACACAGAAGACGCCTTATTGTTTTTATTGCATAACATCTACAGTCATTTAGACACTGGTAAAACCTGTGTTCGTGTGCTCCTAGTCGATTTTTCGTCTGCGTTTAACACCATACAACCGCACTTAATGTTTCAAAAGCTTACCAACCTACACGTGAGTTCTTTTTTAAAGAGCTGGATCTTCGAATTTCTAACACAGAGAAGCCAGTTTGTGGATATAAACAACACATTTTCCAAATTACTCACAACAAACACAGGAGCGCCACAAGGCTGCGTGCTGTCACCTGCCTTGTATACATTGTATACAAATGATTTCACTGTGACACACAACAACGTTTACCTTCTTAAATTTGCCGACGACTCTACTATTTTAGGCCTTTTACCTAACTCTGGCCACGAATATTCTAACATTGTACAATCCTTTCATTGTTGGTGTAATAACAACTATCTTCTACTGAATGTTAAGAAAACAAAAGAGCTTGTTTTTGACTTAGGAAAAATAACAACGATCCTGTTTGCCCTCTTACTATCAACAATGAAGAGGTTGAAATTGTCACAGAGGCCAAATATCTTGGCATTACTATTGATTCATTGCTTAACTGGCATGCGCATGTAACATATGTATACAAGAAAGCCAACCAACGCATGTATTTCCTCAGAAAGCTCCGCTTTTTAAAAGTTAGCAAAAGCATTCTGAAAATATTTTACACCATGGCTATTCAGAGCGTTTTGATGTATGGAGTTGTCTGTTGGGGAGGAAACATCTTACAAAAAGATAAAAATAAGATCAATAATTTAATTAAAAAAGCATCCAAAATTTGTATCTGTGATCTGCCATATTTTGATGAGCTGTACACTGGTGCTTGTATTAAAAAAGCTAATATTATTATAAATGACCCCCAACATCCCCTGAACAAGGAATATATAAGATCTGTAAGAAGTTTAAGGCTGTTGTCAAAGAAAACTAAAACTGAGCGCTACTTTAAATCGTTTATTCCATCATCAACTAGGATGTTACAATAATGTCGTCATCTTGATCGTAATCTGTGCACAGTTGAATTATGTCCTGCGTGTCAGGTCAATGTGTTTTAGTTAGGGAAGCATATTGTGTGCACTGTTAATTTTGTTAATTTAGTTAATTTATCAGTGTGTGTGTATATATGTGTGTGTGCGCGCTATGTATCATACTTTCTGCTTCTGTAACTGTATTGTTATGTATTCAATGATCAAAACAAATTTCCTTGTACAAGGACGAATAAAATTTATCTTATCTTATCTTATCTTATCTTAAACCCACTCTAAAAGACAAAAATGAATTTCAGAATTAATGTTAACAGTCCGCTTCATAAGCTGTAAGTATGAAGCAATATACACTTTACTATGGTGCAAGTAGTAAATATGAAACTCTAATGGTTAATTGTAAAGATCAGAAGCTATTTTGACAGTGGTGCAGTGTGATCTTGTTACATGTATATATTAGTGCAAGGAGAGACAGGGTGATAGGTGATAAACACTTTAATCCACTGATAGTTGCAAGAAAGTAAAATCCTATTATTTGTTGAATCTGTAAGATTTCAAGACAGATGCAATGAGAAAACAAAATCTTCTTTCAGAAAAGTTCTGGTAAACTTTTTATCAACCCATTTTTTGACAAAAATTTACTGCTTGCTTGAAAACATCATGTTGGCAAAATTAAAGAGATTTGTAAGAGATAAAAAACCAACAAAATGTACAACAAAGAGAGACCACAACAGAAGATCCCCATGTTTGAAAGTGAGTACACTAACAATATGAGGAAGCAGAACTTAAGTCTATTATTCAAATATATACAATTATGCAGAACTGCGCAATATCTTCAAAATAGATGGTGAGTAAATTACAACATTACAAGCCATTACAAGCATTTACACAGATATTGCACTGTGTTGACCTCACCTATCATCTTTGTTTATCTGATCCCCAAACCCAACTGAGTCCACCAATGTCAGCTTTAAAAGCACATTCTTTTCGCGTAGTTCTGAAACAGGATTCAGGGAGGAGGAGAACAGATGAGGGGATGGTGGACTAAACATGGTACAAGAAGAGACTAAAAAAGACCTTGACATGAAGATGAACCAAAAAAAAAACAAAAAAACCAACCAAATAAACAAACAAAAAAACTTTCCAGCTTATTATGATTAAATAAATGTTCAAACTTTTTAACAGCAACAGTTAAATGAATACTGTAAGTATATGCTGGCCACTGGGGAATGGAGATGACTGCAGAGAAATGCCAAATGTAAACTCTCAAATGTATTTCTGATCATGTGGCATGCTCTCAGATCCAAAGCTCTAGATTCCAGTGCAAATTAGACAAGACAAAAGGAAGAAAAATTATATGTCCAGACGTGTTTGAATGATGCTGTGAAAAGCATAATGTAACTGGCATCAAAGTTAACATGAAACATAATTTGCAAAGTCACCACTCAGAGCCAGAGGTGTCGTGAGAGTTTACAGTGAGAAAAGAAAAATGTGTGACTTAACAACAGTAACAGCTTTGCTGCCCAAGGGTTATCTGAACATACCATTAATGTTGACAGATTCTGACATTTTAAACTATGTCAGTTGTAAGCAAATATGCCAGTGTTACAACTTTTTGATGATCTGTACTACAGCAGAGCCCACATGCTAGTAGTAAATGCTTAATATCAAGAAAACAGAACAAGTATGTTGCAGGCTCTTCCCATAGTTCTTTCGATATGGACATAAATAAATATAAATGCCATTATGATAATATGAGACAGTTAATTAAAGAATTAAATGATAATGAAAATGACCCTTTGGCAGCAAACTATGTTAGTGAAAAGACTAAATGAAATGCAGAAAAGATAGTATTCTCTGCAGTCAAAATTTCTCCTTTCCACACAGTTATGCATGTCTATTTATAATAAGTCACCTTACCTATCATCCTTATTGATTTGATCACCGAAACCAGTGGTGTCAACTATTGTTAATTTCAAGCGAACATTACTCTCATGGAGATCTGAAAAGTGTTACTCTCCATCATAAATAATTTTAAATGATTGATAAATGAGCTAGATAAGAAGAACATGTAAAATGAACAAAGACACTTTTATCATGAAGGGAGATAGTGATTAAGTGAAATTCAAATTGAATATGCCAGGTAATTGATACTTTTAACTTGGTAAACCAAACTACCATTTTGGCAAGCAATCAATACACAACAATTAGCACTGGACAAAAGTGGCTTTCTTGGCAACATGCAGCTGTTGGAGATTTGTCATGATTTACTGTGGCGTTTCATCATTATCTTCTTAAGTAATTTTCTTTCCTCAACAAAAATTAATTCCACAGTCTGGAAACTGGAAATTCATGTTTTTTTTTTTTTTTTAACGGGAAAATGAACTGCATATGTTCTCAGCATCTTACTCTTATCTACTGAATAATACAGTCCAGATCTGTTACTAAACACATTAAAAACCCTGCCCTGCAATATAACTTTACAGATAACACTGAAATCTCCTTACCATAGGTGTGGGCCTTTAACTTCACACCTGGCAGATCATGGGTGCTTGGGGTAGAATCAAAGTTAGTGTTGAACAAAGTATCCATCATGGTTGATTTACCAATTCCAGTTTCACCTTTTACATGAGAACAAGACATAAAACATTTTAAAGAATCTGAAACATACATTTAGTCAATCCTACTGTTTTTAGGTCACTACAACAAATATAATGTGTTTATAGAATTCACATTATTAAAAACAACAAACAATGAATGTAACCAAAAATAAAAAGTCTACAGATTTAGAAACTGAAGATTTACTAGTCAAAGTAGTGATTCTGTGGGTCACAATCCTCCTGAAATTGCAACTTAATGCATCAACATTCTTGAGGATAACTTTTTCAACACCAAACAGCAACTGTCTTGATATTCATAAATATCACAAAAACTGACAGTACAAAACATATCAAGATAATTTTCACACACTACTTCAGTATTAAATCGAAAGAGTGCAATTACATAAAAACTCACCAACACACAGGATATTGAAACAGAACCCTTGTGACACAGATTTATTCACCAGCTGATCTGGAAGGCTATCGAACCCAACATGGCCTGTCAGGTTTAGAGCACGGATCATTTCATTCAAGCTCTGTGCGGGGGACTGAGAAAGTTGGAGAAGTACATAATAAAATATCAATATGAACTGTTTTAGTCCCAGACAGGAGCATGATATATATTGTAAATCTCTTATCAATTGATTCATAATGTCATTTAACCTTTGAATACTCCATCTGCATAAAACATCTGAATCAAATGACAAAATACACACTGGGGATAAAATAGTTGATGAAATAGCCAAATTGCAAAATGAAATGCCAGTTGAAATTTTAGAATATCATGCCTTATCATTTGCCATAAATTTGATTTTAGATGGCTGCATGCTGGAAGAAGGAGGGATAAGGTCGTAGCCAAACATATACGAAACATTTAGGGGGTGGGGGAACCTACATAATCATACATTATAGTACTTTATGGGTGGCAATTGATGGGTGTAAGACTAGTACCAGGGTGCAATAAACAAAATATATGTAATACAATTACAAAGGAGTTTCTTACCTCCTGACCACCAGTCAAAATATCCTAAACCCATCCCTAAACTGTCCTTATCCTTTTAACCCTAAACCTTCTGTTTTATGGTTGAAACTGAAAGGTGTGGAGTTGGGTTTGGGATAAGATTAGGATTAGGGTGTGGAATAAACACAGGGTTAATCTTGATTGATGGTTGGGATGTATGGAACTCTTTCCTTCAATTACCTTGCCTCTTTAACCCTCACCCTGCGAATGCGAAGGGTGTCGAAATACGACATCGACTTTCCATGCATTCACTCTGCACGGGTGTATCAATACGGCAGAGGTAGAGTTGACTGCGCAACGCGCAAGCCTTATTTTCATGTGTCGGGTCACTGGCCTCATTTGAGACGTATCAGTTTGGTATCATAAGTCAGATCATTGGTTAGAGACTTACAGACAACGGTTTTGAAACTGCTGGTTAATTCATTATCAAGTGTGGTAAGGCATAGCAGCGAATGTTTTCATACCAATCAAATACAAAGTGAACCACGTGGACAGCGGTAGTGTGGTCATTGTAAATTGTTAAGGGTCAGTGCGACCCAGATAAGATTCTCGTGAGTAAGGTCATTGACCGGCCATCGCACGCATGGTGTGGGTTAATTTTCTTACAAGTCACATTGCATCCGTTTTTTTTTTCCCTGAGGAGAAAATGAGCACCTGGTGACCTAGCTCCCCTTTCTGGTGGAAGTCATTCAGGTAATAATATCTCAGCCCCTCTGCTTTTGCAGGCCTACTGTCCTATGCAATCTTATTTAGGTGCAGGCTCAAATCTAGATCTAGATCTAGATCTCAATACATGAATCATGAGGCCTTTGACGTTAAACGGTTTTTTTTTTTTTTATCATGCTAATCAGCTAATGGTATGTTGTCAAAAGTCCCAGAGGGCGATACTTTATATATAATTAATACTGTTACTAAGTACACGGTGCTTGGACTTCTTATTAATGGGGCACAGATGTCAAATCTCGTTAGGAGTTCTGTCTGTCAAATGCTCATCCCCACTTGGAATCTCGCTATGCTGGTGGCAATACCGGAAGAATCAGAAAAGGAGCCCTCAATTCAAATGTAGATTAATGGAATGTGTAAATTACATGGGTTTGCAGCTCTTGATCCATGTTAAATTCAGAATAATAGGTGCTAAATTATTTCAAATTCACCTTACTCACTTTTTCAATTTCTGTGGCTGCCATTTTGCAGAAAAATTTCAAAATTCCAAATAATTTTCTGACTCAACTCAACAAGCTGGCCCCGTTCAACAAGGAAGTAGCTGGTGGAGTCACACATGCCTCAATCCGAGAAGAGCTCTGACAATGATGGTGTAAATGCAGACCTAAAACGTTTAGATGCTGAGTCTCGTTCAAAATTATTTTAGTAGAAATAGTAATTTTTCGGTTTGTATGTTATATTTTTCTTATAGAGATTAGAGCAGAATATTTATTTCTAGAGAAACTTAATCATGCTAATTAACTATATTGGAAATAGATAAATCTGATAAGATTTCCTCAGATGATGAGAAAGGAGAGAATTGTTTGTCTGTTTCTTAAACACAGCTAGTTTTGATTCGAATTTCCTGCACTCTTTGTGTACTGCGTCATTGGCAAAACAACTTGGATAAAAATCAGATTAGATTATGGTATAACTTTTTTTTTTATACACCTCAACTGGCGAGGAAAATTTCGGTGAAACGCCTGTAGAATTAGAGGGGTCCTGACCATCTTAATTCCTGGATTTATCTTGTAGTTAATTTATAATATAGGCTACTTTGCTACATCATTAATAATATATTTTGCTACATGGTTGTTCTTTAATTAATGTTTCTTTGAGATGTAACGAAATTTTATCTGACGTTGTTTTTTTTGTATTTTTTTTTTTTTTTGTAGAGGAAATGCCTGTCTGTCTGACTATCATATTAAGACTTGGCACGTTTGCATGAGTTTACATTGTCATTAAATGATCAGCCCCGTCTCCCATCTGTGCTAACTCATATTTATCTTAAGTTAATAATGGTTGATTAAGCTGACATTCATCATCTCCACCACCAATAACATCAACAGCAACACAAATAAAATATATGTTTACCATGTTTTTATATGCAAGAGAGAGAGAGAGAGAGAGAGAGAGAGAGAGAGAGAGAGGGAGAGAGAGAGAGAGAGAGAGAGAGAGAGAGAGAGAGAGTAAGAGAGAGAGAGAGAGAGAGAGAGAGAGAGAGAGAGAGAGATTGTTATAAGTCCTTTCAGTGAGAAACAAGCTCTTTCATGACGTCTCCCATTGTTCTGTTAGGCATATTATGCAGTCTCTCTGCCCCCCCTCCCCTCGCAGCAAGCACAACGTCTTTCAACATTTTGCAAGCACCCGTAATTTTTATTCATCATGCACTTTATACAAGCTGCAGCGTTATGATTTGTTGCGTTTATATTTTTACATTTACCTAACCGATCAGTCCTCATTCCATGAAAGTTAAAAATTAAAAAGAAATATCCTAAAATCTAAATTATATGAAAATATATTTAAGTGAAGTAAACTTTCGCTTTTTATGCAGAATAAAATATTTTTCTAAAGGAAAAGACCAGAACGACAATTAAATTTTGGCCAATCGGTGATGGTCAATTGCTGTTGTCCCATAACACGGAAGCAATCTCGCAGTTGGTTTTGTCGGCGTAAAGCAAAGCAAGCGAATGCAAGCTAAACCGACTGTTGCCAATGTAGACATTCTGTTACATTCATTGCATTAGCTCGAAGCACTGCGAACTTCAAAATGTCGAATCCAGAGGAGGAGGGAGGTGAAGATGTCAAAACTGTTGAAGGAATATTGAAGCTGAAAGACAACGATGAATTAAAGTTCGGATTGCTTATCGGCCTTATTGAACTGCAACAGGCATCGAATAAGGATGTTGTTGACACAGTCCTGTACTTGGTACGTCATCTATTGTTGTGATTATGTTGTGATTAATTTTTAATGTGAAAACTAAATTAAATTGCATAGATGCAAAAGATTTAGGACTGTGGAAATCATCACTTTGTTAGTAACTGTCGACTGTGTTCTTTTTTTTTATTGTTTGTTTTTGTGGGCGTACACATACATTCCAGTGATTCCACTGTCTCACTTCTCTTGTTCTGATCAGTGTCCCATGGCCTTCAAAGCAGAGGGCATCCTCATTCACACTGTGGCTGCATATGTCTACATTGAGTCATGCATCATTTGGTATTTAGCACAGTGTTGCATATCGAAACTGTTTGGTAAATTAAATGTCATTGGATTGAACATTAAAATAAAAGAGCGAAGTGTAATTTAACTATAATTTCAAGCTATGCTGATTTCTAACCACTGTCTCTTCCTGCGGGAGGAGTATCATATAGGTTCCACAACTTTATCCTGACACCTATTTCATGTCCTGTGTGTTGATTGCTGAGCTGTGCATTTACATAAAAATGGGGAGGTCTTCCCCCCGTCCGCTCCACTTACCAAAAAGTTAACAAACATAATATGATTAAGATATAAGCTTAAACAACCTGCATTGGAATGGTCAGATGGACCTGGGGGCATGAAGGTCTAGTCAGTTTGTATCAATGGGCGGTAGTCAGATTGACTAATCAGGCGAAAAGGGGCTGGGGTAGTTGTGTTTTCTTGACTGGCGCGGACGGGCGGAAGACCTTCCTAAAAATGTCCACCTAGAGGACTGACTTGCCAGGGGAATGCTGCCCCTCCCCCCCAACACCCTGCACACAAACACTCCTAAAGCTGTGTTCTTGTAATAGACCTGTAATGTTTGTGATATCCGTATTGTGTAACTCAAATGGAACTCCTATCGTTCCTGTTGGTTCGTGACAAGATAGTTCTAAACAATAGTTTGAGTAGGCTTCCATGAAGGTGTTTATAGATATTAATTGGAATTTGTGTCTTCTGAAAGTCCACATGAGAAAATGATGAATCATATTTATGATTTTGATATCAAGCACAATTCATTAGGTTTCTCCCGCAGCAAACACTACTAATTTAAAATACCTTTTCCAAAACACACACACACAAAGAACTTTCACGCATACCATTAATACGTGTTCATGAAATTATGCTCAAAACGCACTCCCTCAATGGTTGGTTTCAGTGTCCCATTAATTCATAGAACACTGTTCCCGGGTAATGGGAATGGACTTCACATGAACTGAACTTACCCTGTTAAAAGTGTTAGTTGAATGGATGCAAGTGGTGGGAGGACTTCCAAATGCGTCTCATGGCCAGATTTTCCTTACAGTAATGAAATATTTCAAACTGTAGGGGTAATATGTATACCCGTAAAGACGTGACTTGAAAAAAAATAAAAAAAACAGCAATGCGTCAATTGTGTCTGTGTGACAAGAGATGAGAAACTGTGTTTAACATAGTATTAGTAGATCAGTAGATGTTTGCAGTGCATTGAATAATATTGGACATGGTGCAAATAAAACTGTTAATTTATTACTATAGACAGAGTATTGATTTAAAAATTTTAAAATGTGTTTTCAGTGATGCAAGTATTTTTTGGGTTGTTAATGTTAATGTTATTATTGTTATTTGTAACAGTTATCTGACCAGATACTGACAACATTTTACCTGCACGCTCTTTGTTCTTACTCAATCTTCCAGGAAAAGGGACACTGTTGTCAAAGTATTTTTTGGTGTCCAATTTGGGAAGGGATTGTTACACTTTCATTGATTCCCAATATAGTGGTCATCTTTCTCTTGAACTGAAGTAAAAAACAACAACAAAAAAAAAAAAGCAAGAAAGCACTTTGTACGCCAGCACCTTACGGACAGGTGGGAAAGATGCCTTTTTGTTTTAAGTTTTTAACTTAGCTGTGTTAAAATCAATTTTGATCATCCAGTGTTTTTTTTTTACAACAGCTGTCTTCCCTGTCAATAAATCAAATGTAGAGGTCTTACTTGAAGCTGCACATGGCTGCCTTTGGCTAGAATTCTCTTATCTCACTCATTCCTTCATATTAGCCATCAGATGGTGGTTTCTTACGTTGGAATGGATCGTTTAGCGTTTGGAGTCAATGGCTACACATTTTATTTTTATAAATGGTGGCCCGTGAAGGAGCTTTGGCAAGCAATGTATGATACTTTTAAGAAAAAATATGTTAACTTTTAACAACACTGATGTCCTGTTTTACATTTTGAAGCATCGCTGTGACTTTGTAGTTTGTTTGATCCCCCTTGAAAACATATGGTAAAATTCATAACATTTAACACTTTAATAGTTAAGTCTCCCTTTGTTAATGTTAACCACTCACTATATAAATGTAGACTTGTACTTTGTAGAATACAATGTAGCCAGCAGCAAGCAGAGATGCATTTTAAGACTAAACTCAAATTCATTGTCATATAAGAAACTTAAGGTGTTGTTGTTAAATATAATGGGAGTCTGTCATTGTTTACGTTGGCCTGTCACTGGTCACAAGAAAGACAATCTGTCCCTTGCTGGCAAGCTTATAACTTCCAGTAACGTGATGAAGTGTGAAGAAGATGACTGATAGATCATTCAAGACATTCTTTGTGCATGCACCTATTGTAGCAGTGGCCAACACGTCAATAACATGTTGTGTCTTTCTTGTGTTTCATCATACTGTCACTCAACGGTAACTGTACCCGTAATCCTTTGGCCTGTGACAGACCCTAACCCTTCTGTCTAACCAAAAACCTTAATCTTGTTTTCAGTTGCGTACATTCTGTGTCACATCAAGGGCAGGATTAAGACCTTTAGAGGCCCTAAGCACTTAAAAGATTTTGGTGCCTGCAGTATGTAATTCAAAATATGTACTTAAATAAACCATTAGATAAAATTTTATTTTTTGAAATAAACAGTATGAGTAAGATAGAAACTCATATTAGTTTTTGTGGGAGCCCCTTTATGTGAACCCTGATTCAGCTGTACTAACATTTGCAGTTTTGCCCTGTATGGTCCATGATAAATCCGGCAGTGAAAATTTCTGTGGTGCCCTTAACTCATGCTTATTTTGTTTGACGGTTAATCCAGCCCAGGTCACATCCCATGATGATGAACTTATATGTTTTGATTGGAGGTGATGTGGATCAATGTGTGGTTCTCTGGCCCTGCCTAGCTCCCTTTTTATCATGATTGTTGAGAGAATTCCATGAAAGATTTATTTGCTTTGGAATAATAATAATAATAATGTATAGCATTTATATAGCGCATATCCATTTAAAATGCTCTATGCGCTTTACAGAAACAACATGTCAACCACAGAGCAGAATGGAGCTGCCTGCGAAGCGCTCAACACACTGCACTGCTTCTTTCTCTCTCCCTGTCTCGCTCACTCTCTCTCTCTCTATCTCAGAGCAAATTGTAACGCAGCCTGTTAGGCGCAGTTCACAACTCACAACAGTTCACAACTCACAGCAGTTCACAACTCACATCAGCTCACAACACACAACTCAAATAACATTTGAATATTTATTAATAACAATATATATTTAATAATGAATAATAAATTTTGTTGTTGCTGGTGGGGGGGGGGGGGGTGATATGGATAAATTTTAATCTATTAATTTCAATTTTCAATTTTGAATGAGTTGTGTCTTCTGAAAACAAGTCTCATGACTCATTTACAACTAGCTGTACACCAAATATGAGTACAGAAATATTCAGTAAGGCGTGTCATCTAAGGTCTCTTGAAGGATGAAAGAGCCTACTGATTTGTTTCATCTTCTCCATTCATTTCACCTCACAGTAGTTACCGTAGTCACATTATCAGCTGCAAGAATTTAACTATATCTTACAATTTACATCTATAGTTAATTGCACAAATGACTTTGTGAATTTCAGGAAACTTTGTTTAAGTGTGGAGTAAAAAGAAGGAAAAGTTTATGGTATATATATTACACTATAGATAATCTTGTTGCTTTGATGATTAGTTAGTGAAATTTTTCTAGATGCATCTAATACTGTGTTCCTGTCTTCCATTGTGCCATTGATAGGACCTACCGGTTTTATTACAATACTTACACATAATTATTATAATTACTAGTGATCAGATTTGAGAGGTGAGCATTCTTGATGTGAATTGGAAAATTAGCATTCTGTCCACTGTGAATGTCCACTGTGAATGTCCACAAGTTCCACAGCCATAACCAAAACAGTGTACATATGTTTTATGGTAACTTGCCAGTGGAGGACTGCCGGACTCCTATGGACATTACAGTGTATTAAGCAGGGGCGAAGCGTGACCCTCTGCAGAGGGTAATCAGAATATAAGTTAGCAAGATCCTCATAATAGGACGTATCGCTGCATCATATTCACATAATCCTAAATGCAGCGACTAAAACAATGAAACGGTTGCTAGGCACTGCAAAAATCTGAAGAGCGGACTATTCTTGTCAACAGGACAGGAATGCAGCAATTTACAAGCCAAACTAATCTGAAAAACTATTCATTCATACTAACAGACTTATAAACGCATATTTTTCACCTATTTTTTAAAGTATAATTTGAACGGCACGTTTTCATTGTCATATTCATAGCCAGAGATTTTGTTATTCTACCATCTCATAAAGTTTCTCGGAAAGGATCCATTAACATTAAATGGTAGAAAGTGCTTAAATGGCATCTCTGTGACACAACAATGTGTAGCGATTTCAGAGAAGTGGCTATCTGCCGTTGCGGTTTAGGTTCGAGCGA
Source organism: Onchidella celtica (assembly GCA_963931925.1). Lineage (NCBI taxonomy): Eukaryota > Metazoa > Mollusca > Gastropoda > Systellommatophora > Onchidiidae > Onchidella > Onchidella celtica. Next base: position 21,586,332 of record OZ007573.1, on the reverse strand, counting down.
CCTATCAAGTGAATTGATGTTCTTAATACGTTCGACTGATTTTTGATCAGTTATATCTAGATCTAGACTATAATAATTATTATTCTTTGATAGCTCATGCTGTGCGTAGAGTAAATTATTCTTAGATTACCTCAAACAGAAAAAAAAAGATCCACACAAACTCTTTCACTCTACTCTTTACCTTTCGATTGGGATGAAAACGACCGCATTGTGAAAAACCTGCATAAGCACGTAAAATCAGGTCAAACCTTGATTATAAACCTATTCCCCCCCCCCCCCCCCCACTATTTTGCTGTCTGCGGCGCCGCTTTGATGAAAACAGGCTATGCTCAAGCTCGCTTCTGGGTGTAGTCAAGTCTTCTTCGTCTTTGTTAATCACTGATTTTGGACCAGTTCAAATGGTGTAAGTCCCTACAAAGATGCTTTTCGATGAAGGGTGTTAGCCTATAACAACAAACCCAAAATAGCAAGGTAGAATAGAATGCTGAACTGACTAAATGGACTTGGAGTTGGGCTCGATCCGAAAAGCGTAGTAATTCTAGAATTAATATTCGAAGGGTAATCACTGATTATTTGATTATGAAGAAGCCTCGCCCCTGGTATTAAGTAAAAAGAGCCTGTTTCATTTATAAATACCTGAACTATGAATTATTTAAGGACAGTCCTAACAAATTAGTGCACATTTTGCATAACTTAGCTCCCTCTTCCTGTGATGCTGCTATTGTAGGATTTATTGTTCAAAATGTAAATGAAGTAATTTAGATAAAATCTGAATTTGTCCACAGTCCGTCAGCCAGTTCTGTTATTTTACCAGGCAAGTCTCACTTCGAATCTACCATAGGGTGAGGTCTAGCTGTACTAATTTTTCATGATGTTTTTAAGGGGCTTATTTGTTGGTGGTCAGATGTTGGTTCTGATGTAACTTTACTGTGTTGAAAAGTGAAAGACATAGTTGAAAGGATAAATTTCCGTTTCTCAAGTTTGAAAAAAGAAAAAAGGTGTATGAACAGTTGAAGAAATTTATACTGAGTTTCAGGATTGTCTTAAAATATTTTTTTCTGAGTTTCTTTTTCAGTGGACGATTTCGCGTTGAAATAATAGTTTTTTGTTTTTTTCTTTGAATTGAGTCAAATTTTTATTTGTATTTCATGCTCAGTCAACCACTAGTTTGTCACTTTGTCTCCTTGTAAATGAATATCACGGACCATTTTCATTTACAATATCCTGTGGGTGGGGAATTTCCTGAGAAAACTAGCCGAGTTATCGACTTTCATAATGGAATTACTCCTGTCGTAATGCCTGTTATGGTTTCACTGTCTTTTCAGACTATATTTTCTTGACTTTGGTCATATTTGGAACGGAAGTGTTGCAGGCGATCGCCTGTATTGCCCAAAGCGGTTCTGTATTTATACGCGTGGTTTTGAGCATAACATTTAGAAAGCAGTAACTAGTGTCCAGTTCAGTGAGGATAAATAACATTTTACTTATAACGCAAAGACGACGGCGTTGGTTGTGAATTGGAAAATAATAAAAGACCATTATACAATGTGTACCTAAAACTTTGATTTTAGCTTTCTAAAGTATTTCTGTTTATTACTTTATAGGCAGCATGCTTTTTGAAACACACATGCATACAGACAAAATGTTTGGTTGTTTTTTTCTCTTGAGGGGAAGCGTTTATTCCGTCAGTATTAATAATATCATCAGATTAATGCAGCTTACTACATTTGTAAATGTTAAAATGAACATATTTGTTTTGAGCACAGCCCCGCCAAGTGCACTCTTTTGTCGCCCCATGCCCTTCATCTGAAATTAAAAACGAAAGCTAACGCTTTTCTTTTTCGTCTGGAAACGGAACGTAGCTGGTACATAAGTCGTGGTGTCTGTGTATTCCTTCCCACTCTGCGTCCGCAAAGAAATATGAATAAATGGTACTTTTATGCTGGAATGCATCTAGTTGTAGCCGCAGAGGCTTTGATATATCCCATATGGACTTATCATCCCCGAGTTCTTTTCAGACGTCACAGGTCACCTGTACTGTCTCACCCTATTGACCAGTAATCAGCGAAGTGTTCATGACAACAAAGAAGGCTGATTAGTACGCCACCGTCGTAATAGCATTATGAGCGTTCCGGGACGTTATCTGCCGTCCACTGACCACAACACACGTAAATGATTCCAGCGGCCATCGTTGTAGTGATATTCCACTTATGTCTAACCATCTCTCCCAACAGCCGTGACGCAAGTTGCTGGGAAGAGAGGGTATTGAACTTTTAAGTATTTTTTAAAAAATGGTTGTCTTGGTCAAATTGGGTTTTGTTTCCGCGGTGATTTAATTAATAATAGGAGGTAGTTGGCCAATTAGCCATAATAACATATTAATAATAGTTCGTCCATCAGGTATGATGATGACCTTAACAACACCAGAGGAATAAAGAACAGAAATTGTTGAGAATTTCAACACATGGACAATAAAGAGAACTAAAGGACACAGAGGACAGAATGGAAAGACTGTTCTTTCATGACTTATGGCTTCTCATGTGACTGATAAGTCCTATTTTTGCCCTGCAGACCCTTCCGCATAAATGACAAGAGTGCTCCGTTGGTTCAGTACCACTGGGCCTTTTCTTGCGCCGTTCTCTTTTTTTGATAGCCTGCTGGACTCTGTCAGCTTCCCATGCTTTGCTGCCTCTGGTAAGGGCCGCCCTCCAATTTGCACGATCAAGCGAGAGCTTTTCCCACTCACTCACATCAATGGCAAAGGCCTTCAGTGATTGCTTGAGAGTGTCTTTGTAACGTCTCTTTGGGGCCCCAACATTCCTCGTTCCATTGGAGAGCTCAGAGAAGAAGATTTGCTTAGGGAGTCTGGAGTCGGGCATTCTGACAACATGTCCTGCCCAACGTAGCTGAATTTTTTTCAGGTGGCAGAAGATGCTCAATTCCTTGGCACGATTGAGGACCTCAGTGTCTGGAATTTTATCCTGCCATTTGATCCTTAGGATCTTTCTAAGGCAGGCCAGATGAAAGTGATTTAGCTTTCTGGCATGCGATTGGTACACTGTCCAGGTTTCAGCCCCATAGAGTAGGGTGGGAAGGACCACAGCATTGTACACTTTCAGCTTAGTGTCTGTGCGAATGCCGGCAACATCCCACACTCTCTTTCGAAGCCTGCCAAATGCAGAGCTGGCTTTGCTGATTCTTGAGAGAATTTCAGTATCAACACGAGCCGCGGAAGACAGTGTACTGCCAAGATAGGTGAAGTTCTCCGACACCTTCAGAAGACTGTCATGGACTTTGATATTTGGGGTCACAGGATACTTGTCGTCTGGAGTAGGCTGATGGAGCACTTCCGTCTTCTTTGTGCTTATTGTGAGGCCAAAGTTGTCACAGGCACTAGAGAACTTATCAACACAGTTTTGCATGCTATCCTCATCGTGTGCCAGAAGTGCACAATCATCAGCAAATAGTAGGTCACAGACTTGAGTACTTTTGGTTTTGGTTTTTGCCTGAAGTCTCCTGAGGTTGAATAGACTGCCATCAGTTCGGTACTTGATGCTTACCCCTTGAGGAGGAGAGCTAAAGGCTTCTTGTAGCATTGCAGAGAACATGATGCTGAACAGAGTTGGGGCTAAGACACAACCCTGTTTTACCCCATTTGTGACAGCAAAGGGCTCTGAAAAACTGCCGTTGCTTTTGACTGCAGCTTGCATGCCATCATGAAACTGGCGCACTATTGTGATGAATTCGGGTGGACACCCAAACTTCGCCAAGATTTTCCAGAGGCCTTCACGACACACTGTGTCAAATGCTTTTGTGAGGTCAACAAATGTGATATACAGCGCTTTATTTTGTTCCATGCATTTTTCCTGAATCTGTCTGGCAGCAAAAATCATATCCGCCGTTCCCCTCTCTTTACGAAAGCCACATTGGCTCTCGGGAAGCAAGTCATTTGACGAGAGGTGATCAAGAAGGCGATTCAGAAGCATTCTTGCCAATATTTTGCCAGCAATTGAAAGTAGAGAGATTCCCCGATGGTTGTCACAGACTTGGCTGTCCCCTTTGTTTTTGTACAGATGGATGATTGAAGCATCTTTGAAGTCCTGTGGCAGCTTCCCTGCTTTCAACATATGATTGAACAACTCGGTCAACCTTTCAATAAGCTTTTCTCCACCGAAGGCATACACCTCAGCAGGAATTGAATCCACGCCTGGTGATTTGTTAAAGGACATCTGATTTGTGGCAGTTCGGGTCTCATTTGCTGTGAATGGCTTGGCAAGAGCTGCATTAATAGGAGTCTGAGGGAGGCGGTCAATGGACTCAGTATTTATATTTGATGGCCGATTTAGCACACCTCCGAAATGTTCTGCCCAACGCTGAATTATGGCATTCAATTCAACAATGCGTGTTGAACCATCTGACGCAAGAAGTGGCGTAGTGCCAGAGCGGGATGGTCCAAACACAGCTCGGAGGCTCTCAAAGAACTTTCTAGTGTTGTTTGTGTCGGCATATTTCTGAGTTTCTCTTACTCGCTCTTCAAGCCAGTCATTTTTCATTTTCCTCAGCTTCTTCTGGAGTACACCCTTACATGCACGCAGTGCATCAGCTTTTGCTGTGGAAGAGAGGTCACTGCAGTGAGCTTGGATGAGACTATTTTTTTCTTTGATGAGCACTTTGATTTCATTATCATTATCATTGAACCAGTCCTGGTGCTTGCGGACAGGAAAACCAACTGTGCTGCTGGCGCAAGAGTGTACAGTCGTTTTTAGGTCAGTCCAGCTCTGTTCAATGTTCTCAGGGTCAAAAGTCACGCAATCCAATTTTGAGGAGAGTTCTGATGAGAGCTCGCTCTGTTTCTCAGCTGAGCAGAGTTTTGAAACATTTAGGCGTTTAGGTGGCGCTTTTCCTTGAGGGCGTCTATTGCGCCTCAATGTTAGTCTGAGCTTGCAAACAATGAGTCTGTGGTCAGTTCCACACTCGGCACCACACATCGCCTTTGTTACAAGGACATCCTTTCTGTCAGTCTTCCTCACAATGACATAGTCTATGAGATGCCAATGCTTTGAGCGGGGATGCATCCATGACGTTCTGTTTCTCACGGGGAGACTAAAATTTGTGTTGGTAATGAACAGGCCAAATTCAGCGCACAAAGTAAGTAAGCGCAACCCATTGTTATTGCATGAACCAACTCCATGAGGGCCCAAAACATTTGGCCACGCTGAGATTTCGGAGCCAACCCTAGCATTGAAGTCCCCCAAGAGAATCAGCTTATCAGCTGCCGGGACAGAGCATATGACAGATTCTAGATCAGAATAGAACTTGTCTTTGGCTTCATCTGGGTTTGTCATGGTGGGCGCATATGCGCTAATGAGGGTGGCTGACTGGCTTTTCCCAACTGGGATCCTGAGTGTCATTAGCCTGTCATTTATTTCAATTGGCATGGACTGCAAGTTTCTGACAAGGTCATTTTTAATTGCAAACCCAACACCATGCTGTCTCGGTTCGACTGCACCCTTGCCTTTCCAGAAGAAGGTGTATCCACCACTGAGCTCTTTGAGTTGGCCACTATCAGGGAGTCTGGTCTCACTGAGTGCCACTATGTCCAGGTTGTACCTGCTGAGCTCAATGGCAATAAGTGCAGTGCGTCTTTCCGGGTTGTTTGAGTTGTCCTGTAGTGTGCGTATATTCCAGGCTCCTAGCCTGAGTAAGCTGAATTTCTTTTTGTTTCGACCGCAAAAAGGGATCCCCACTGGTCGCGGTATACCAGTCAGGGTGATGTGAAGTGGGCTTTCTTTAGGGCACCTTTTCTAGCCCCTTCCTCAGTTGAGGTGAGCAGTGCTATCCTTAAATAAGGCTGCTCAGCTACTGTGGGTGCTGCCTCCCCACGCCTCCACTTCAATCGACGATGGAGCGACCATAGCCCACAGCCACCAACGTGTAGGTCTGTGCTAACAGCTTCCAGTCTATCCAAACCTGCTGCCACCGCACTCGCCCATCGCCGTTGGAATTTTGAGAGGAAAGAAGACGAGACAAAGATGAAAGAAGACGAGGTGAGTGTTAAGACTGGCGCAAAGAATTTGTTTTTAGTGAAAAAGAGCTGCGCAAACATCAGACTCACTATCTCGCCTGGACACAACTTATCCAAGTGGCAAGACAGGGTCAAGACGACTGGAAATGTATCCAGGTGCAGGAGGATGCCAGAGGGACAGTCATATTGCCTGACCGGCTGCCTGTAGGCTACTCCACAGCCTCGCAGTCCCAACTGACTAGGGTGAAAGACCCAAACCAAAGAACACCAATACTGGTGGATGCTCTGTGTCACGATATCCAGGCCAGAGTGACGGTATATTGCCATCTGCCCTATCAATCAACCACTGGCCTGCTGCCGCCAGCTTCGAAGCTGCGTCCGGGAAGTTTGCTCAATTCTTCGTCTGTGATTTAGGCAAACAAGCCTATGACCACACCGCTACCGGGGGCCAATGTGAAGGACTCAAGTACTGAGGGTCACATTGTGCCCTAGCATGTGGCCGTTGGGTTAGATGAAACCTCCTCCGCCCTGGCCGTTTGCACCGACAGGTGCACGCCCACTGATACCAGTGGGCGTGCACCTGTAATAACATATTACTGTTGGCGAAATGGCCACAATAATGAGTTTGTAAACTGGTCGCAAAGTGGTGACAAATACTCGTGTTAATTGCCGTTTAAATTATGGCCCCATCCAAATTTTTAATTTTTTTTGGACCCTATGTAATCTACTGTTCTCGCTGTTTTGCGATTTCAAGCTTTTTTTCTCTCAAAATAGCATTCAAATCGCAAGTGCTTTTTCTGCTGCTACGCATACTCGCACCATCAGTACGTAATATTTCACCCGCCTTCGGTCATTATCGCGGGAGTTAGTGATAATGATTTGGGTATTTTTTGATGTCTCTGCCCTCTAGTGCAACAATGCCACCAATAAGCTTATTGTATTGGAAAAGGGGGGGGGGGGGGAGCGTCGTGGTTTTTTTTTTTTTTTTAGAGTTAATTTACGTCCACCTTTCATAGCTGTGTTTGGTTGGTGTAACTGTAATTCCAGCAGGACGAATATCTTGTCTTTGTTTCATATTATAATATATATGATGTATTAAAGTAGCCTTGGTTATTTAATGTTACCAAGAAGGCTTTTGCAGTCACTTGTAGGGACGGTATAAGCATATTGTAAGGTTGGTGACGACACTAGCATCATACTGTGTGAATTCGTAGCAGTTCGAATCATGGAACTACGAGGATCACTTGAATGGGAATACCTCCCACGACCCTCGTGCCCTTTGCCTCGTTCCGTAATAATGTAATCTGCCGGCTATTTGTTTTGTGCTCACATGAAATAATATTAGTTTTCCCTGTGATTCCATTGAGAGTTAACGCTATAAATGGCTAATATCTGTGTCGATGACAAATAACAAAACAAATGTGTATCACAGTGGTGCGAAGTCGTGGGCGGCCATGGTCATTCATTACACCAAATTTAGTCATGCCCACCCGAGACGCGTGTTACTGATAAGATAAACCTTACTCCTTGACCTATACAGAACGTTCTTTTGAAGAGCATTCCTATCAGTCATCACAAAATACGCGTTGTAGCATTTAAAACCGGTGAAATACAAGTTTACATTCAGTCACTCTATCTGAGCATCGGGCCCACATGATTGTGTTGGTTTCAGTAAACAATCCCGTTTCTCGTTGCCTTTATAATAGGCCGAGCTAGTTAAACTAGAATGTCGTGAAGTCTTTACTTAGAAATTGATGAACATGTAAAATGACAGTCGTGTGGTATGCATGAAAGTGTACTTTACGAATGCATTAAAAGCTTATGGGTCTGCATTTTTGTGTGGTTTATGTGGCATAAGACGTAGTATACGATAGTTTCTGTCATCGCTCCAGCGGTAGATGTGTCCCTCTCTGCGTGGATGTTTGGAAAACGGGGGCGGATGCCTTAAAGAGGGAGTTGTTTCTGATGGCGGTGCTTTTATTCCGACTTTATTCCGACTTTATTCCGATTCGGATTTCCATCTTCAATAGATGTTTTGAGAGTCAGCATAATTTTGAACTTTGGTACAGGAAACTTGTAGCGCACCATTCGGAATATTTCCATATTCGTCTGTCCGTAGTTCGTCTTTCCGTAGTTCCTGCTCGGTGGCCACCAAGCACATAGTAAAAAATCTTGACAAAGGAGTTGGTCTGATCTGCTCTCATTTCCTGTTCAGTCTCTAACTGTATGTTCGTCTTGCTTTTCTCGTGAGTGTAATCTTGATTGATAGGAGAGACACTCTACGGCATTGCCCTTTTTGTACTTCCCAGTAATATATAATTTATAGCAGTGTTGGTCTTCAGGATGCCGTCACAGTTGATTTCGTGAAGGCTTCATTTCAGATAAGATAAGAATCACTTTATTATCCCGTATGGGAAATTCTTTTTCACAGAGTGTTATTATCTGTGCGTACCACCCTCATCCAAACATTCTCTCTCTCTTTTTTTTTCAAGTCGCCGTGATAAGGGGGTGAGCTTGCATGGGGTGGTTATAGCATGGAAAGGGATGTGATTGGTAAGCTAACGGTTTGGTTTATTCAAAGACTGCGAGATACTCTCGCTGGTGTTAGCTTGTTATATAAAACCAACGACACCAGTAATTTCAACTCTGTGTCCTAATCCACTCAGATAACAGAAAAAACTATGAGCGAAAAACCCGCCAATACAGTTCTCCTCAGTAGTATATTGTCTGAAGGAATGACAGACCGAGGAAAGGCAAATATAACACGATGAACCATCTTCTGTTTGCCTTCGTGGCCCACTAGCGAGTTTTCTGGCTTTCGGGATGGTGATCAAGGTGTGCCGATGTGTATTGGACGTGTGTATCTTATTCTTAGTCGAGTCTGTATGACTGTAGGCTACCCGTCCCGCCTTGTATCAGCCATTGATGATTAGTCGTCCTTCTGTCTCCATACATATTCAGTACAGACACTCTTTAGTTCTTTTCCATTAGTTTCAAACGCATTCTTGCTTTCATACATATGCACGACGTGTCGCTTAAATTCTGGTGGTTTCGCGTCCATATGTAAATGTGTGGCAGACAAGAAGCGCACACAATAATTTTTTGTTTTCTTAGTAAATTCGGGAAGATCCCATTCTATCGAAGACTGTTTTATTAAACCCGGTCAAACGCAGTCAGCCTCTGCCATTATTTCTTGGGTGTACATTTTGTTGGCAGCAACAAGCTGTGACGTTCCGATACCCCCCCCCCCCCCACGCACACACTGTAAACGTCATAAATGCCTGAATCCTATCCTGACCCAAATGCCCACAGGCTTCGAATTTATTGAGACCGAAATAAGTTTTTCTGCCCCGTGTAGTCATTTACGTCAGAAGCACTGTCTTGTACTGAAAGCTGAACACAATAGAAATCAGCAACATTGATTCATGTTCTAATCTTCTTAGCTGTCAAGTCCGCTTGTGGAGCACGGCATGAGAGCATTGGGCTTTTCCAGCATTAATTGCTTACATGGCTTCCTTTGATTAATGAACATGAACTTCCGGATGATAGGTTAGTATGGAAGCGGAATTGTCGCACTTTTGGGTGGTTTTATAGCCAACCGCTGACAGACTGTGAAACCACAGATAATACAAGTTTAAAAAAAATGAAAAAAGAAAAGGGCTCAGCGAGAGTTGAACAGGCCGGTGGAATAGGACTTCGTGACGAAAGTTTGAACAGAGACAAGATTATAATGCATACATTTGCTATGTAATGCAAGATCATAGCGATTTATAGCCGAAAAAGGAATTTTTCTTCGACCACAAGCAGTTTCTCTCTTCCAGTAGCGAAATGCCTTGCTCGTGTGCTTAGTCTTTATTGCAATGGACAAAAAGTCCATTGTAGTAGCCAACTAGGCAGTTGTTCAAATGTGAAAACTCGAAACACGAACCTCTTTAACCTTTTACAATGTCGGTCATTGAGAAGATTGACTCGTTTGTATCCGTCAGTAGTATCGTGGCCGGCAAAAATACTCTGCTTTCGTTTGCAGCGAAAGATAAACATCGATAATGGACAGTACAATTAAATGTGCGCTGTTTAATGGAATCGATTTATCACTCGCCCTTGTTGTAGAGTAAAACTGATGTTTCAGTAGTAGTTACCATTGGTGGCCGTTCGTCTGGGAGTGGTTGACACAGACGTTTCACATTATTTCCCCGTAACCCACATCACCTATTTGGTATCGTGTTACAGTTGATATTTTAATGTAGGTCCGTATACGTATCAGATGGTGTTTTATGGGTTCTGAGAATCAGGCTGTTAATGATATACTCAAGTTTCTAAACAAAAGATATTGTTCCCCAGTTTTAATGTAAACATTGTTATATTTCGTCAGCGTGGCGCCGCCGTAACCATTGCAGTCTCGCTTACTTTCTGCTCAGTTGTCCTCACTCAGCCGAGCAGCTAGCTACAGGGAGCGAAAAGGGCACACATACATCTGACAGACACGCACGAGTACAGGGGACCAAAACCTGTTCGATCCGTCGCGTCAGTTTAGATGTGGAGTCGGGAGAGTGCCAGGTAGATCGAACACGACGTACATGTCAACCCTTAGAAACTCAAGTCATCACGCAGCCCTCTGCAACAACACAGCATCAGTCCCGTTTACGGTGTGTTCAAAGGGATCAATTCTGAGAGCTTCGGGGGGAAAAGACGTGGTATTGGTGGTCAATACCTGCGTATTGATTTTCTATTCCCTGTGATGCGATTGACAGGCAGGACAAGTGGGAAAGGGCGGGGATGGGGACAAAAAGGGAAAAAGAAGGAGAGGGAAAGAATTGATATTAATGTTTCATTTTCATTATTCGCTCATCAACTCAGACAGAGCATAGCAATAATACGTCCCCGACAGAAAATTCCAAGCATCGGTAGCTCTCTAATGACGGAACACGGACAATTTGTAGCAAATACATTTCAATTCATTAAAGAAATTCGAAACCAGTTCACCGAGAAATTGTTCGTTCATTAAGCTGAGAACGGATTGCGATGGACGGGTTGAGAGGCGGATGGCTGTAAAGGATTAGAACCAAAAAAGACATAGTGATGTATGATAAAGCAGGACATTACTAAAAGTGAGTCTTCACTGCTGCATGGATGTGTTGGGATGTCTAGAGGAACTTGGTTTTTATTGGGCCTAGTACAAGTAGTACTTCTGAGACGGTTTCGTTCAAGTTCTTTACTTCAGCATTTTCGGGGCATTGATTTCGTTTTATTGAAAATTTTTTAATATTTTTTTTATTGTGGTCAAATTGCATTTACATTTGACACATGGAGAAATGGACGATTAATTTGATTTGCATGAGAAAATATTATTACTTGAATATTTTATCAGAAAAAAAAAACAACAGAGTCGGTAGTGAAAACCGTTCTTTTTCTTTTTTTTTTTCTTCTCCTTGTGGGACATTTGTTCTTGAAGTCACGTCGACCTGATAGTGGAACTGAACTGGACTGAGGAAATTTCTTACTGCTTGCGATTAGTTGTCATTTCCGTGTTGCAAGCTGCTGAAAATTCAAACTCAAATGATCAGTAGAAAACATATTGGTCGAGTAACTGAAATATAGATATATATATATATGGCCTTTAGCGTCTTTACAGACGGTCTTAGCAGCTAGAATATTCACTTTCATTTTGACTGACAGCTTCTCTCGTGGCTTATTCTACCAATGTTTGACCCGAGAGTGCGATGGCAGTGATTGCAGGTCAGTCTTTTGGGTTCACTTTGGCGAGTGTTTTCATTCCGCCTCTGTCGTTTTGTCAGGTATGTTTCTTTTGCCTTGAAGTCTATTGCGAGCGTGCCACTGCGCAATTTTTGTCTCCATCTGCTTCGATCATTTGCAAGGTTCTCCCATTCATTGGGGTCGATGTTGAATGCTTTCATCGTGACCTTGCAAGTGTCTTTGAATCGCAGATGTGGCCTACCTCTGGGTCGGTTGCCAGTAGCAAGTTCCCCGTAGAGAATTTGTCTGGGGATGCGATCATTTTCCATACGGTGGAGATGTCCAAGCCACCGCAGTCTTTTTTTGCCTAGGAGAGCCTGAGTTGATGGAATGTTGGCTCGGCTCAGAACTTCGATATTTGAGATCCTGTCTTGCCACTTGATCTTGAGAATTGTTCGTAGGCAGCGCAGGTGGAAGGAGTTGAGGGATCTTTCATGTTTGGAGTAGGTGGTCCATGTCTCTGAGCCATACAGCAGGGTGCTTAGGACGCAAGTTTGGTACACGAGTACCTTTGTTTTGATGGTCAGCTTGCTATTGTTCCACACCCTTTTTGAGAGTTTGCCAAAAGCTGTGGCCGCCTTTCCTATTCTGGCATTTATTTCAGTTGTTATGTCTGTGCTACCACTGATGGTTGAGCCTAGGTAGCAGAATTTTCCCACTTGCTCCAGAGGAGAGCCATTCAGCATGATTGGGTTGGGGTTTCTCAAGCCTTGTGTCAAAACTACAGTTTTTGAGACACTGATCTTTAGCATGAATTTGTCACAGGCTTTGGCAAGGCTATTGATGAGAGCCTGGAGCGTGGTTTCATCGTGGGCCACGATTGCAGCATCATCTGCGAAGAGGAGCTCTTGTAACATAATATGCTCTGTACGAGATTTTGCTTTTAGTCTGGCAACATTAAAAATGGAGCCGTCCACTCTGGTGTTAATAAGTACTCCACCTGAACATTGACCAAAGGCATTCTTGAGTAGGGCTGCAAAATATATACCAAATAAGGTAGGAGCAAGAACACATCCCTGCTTCACACCGCTGTTTACAGCAAATGAATTGGATGTGCAGCCCTCAAAGTTGACACATGCCCTCATGTCAGTGTGGAAGGATGCAATAAGTTTTAGCAATGTTGGTGGACAGCCTATGGATTTAAGGACTGCATACAGGCCAGATCGGCTTACGGTGTCGAAAGCCTTTGTTAGGTCCACAAAGCATGTTATAAGCGGCCTGTTTTGTTCTTTACATTTTTCTTGGATTTGCCGAAGTGCAAATATCATGTCAATAGTTGATCGTTTGCTTCGAAAGCCACATTGTGTTTCTGGTAAGACTTTTTCCGCCAGTTGTTGAAGGCGGCAGAGGATGACGCGAGCAAAAGCCTTTCCAGTAATGCTGAGGAGGGATATGCCTCGATAGTTGTTGCAGTCGCCTTTGTCTCCTTTGTTCTTGTAAAGTGTGACAATTTTGGCGTCTCTCATATCATGTGGTATCACGCCTTCTTTCCAACACTGCAGTAACAGATTATACATGTGTGGTAATAGTGGGCCTTTTAGGTCTTTTAATACCTCTGCAGGAATGTTGTCACTTCCTGTGGCTTTTCCAGCAGACAGGTGGTCGATTGCATTGGAAAGCTCGACTAAGGAAGGTTCAGCGTCAAGTTCGGCCATTATTGGCAGTTTTTGGAGGTGTTCCTCAAAATCTGGTGGAATATTTTTCTCAGTTGAATACAACAGAGAGTAATGCTCTACCCACCTATTCAGTTGTTCATTTTTATCTGTGATGGGTTCACCATTTACAGACTTAAGTGGGGCGCTTTTGGTGATGATTGGCCCAAGAGCTACTTTCATCTGACTAAAGGCGGTTTTCATATCTCCCTTTTCATTTGCCTCTTGTATGCTGTTACACAAGTCTGTCCAGTATTTGTTGGCGCAACGTCTTACCTCCAGCTGAAGTTTAGCTTTTGCATTTTTCAAACAAGTTTTTGTACTCTGATTGCAATTTTTGTTATACTCATTGAAAGCAGATTTCTTTTGCTCAATGAGAGGTAGGAGAATTTCGCTGTTCTGGGCTACCCAGTCGTTGTTTGAAACTTTATGCTGTCCAAAAGACTTGATGGCACAGTCATGAATTTTTGAACTGAGAGTGTTCCATGTTTCATCTACCGAGTCACATTGGGTGACATTATCCATGCTTTCAGCAAATAACTTTTCAAATGACTTTCTATTTGATTCATCTCTGATTGCTGTTACACTGATCTTAGGGATTGAAGGGGCTTTTGATCTGTATATTTTCTTGGCCGAAATTTTGATTTTGCTGACTACCAGTGCATGGTCGGTGTCACAGTCAGCACTGTGGAGGGAACGAGTTATTTTTATACAGCCCAAACTCTTCCTCCTTGAGAGAATAAGATCTAATTGATGCCAATGGCCAGACCTGGGATGGCGCCATGATGTTCTTTGGCATCTCTTAAGGTCAAAGTACGTGTTTGTAACACATAATGAGTTTACGGAGCATAGCTCCAGAAGGCGCTGCCCGTTTTCGTTGATGCTGCCAATGCCGAAGTGCCCAATGCACTTTGGCCATGCGGAGTGATCTGCTCCCACTACAGGTACAGCATGTACAGTTAGAGAGATCTTTAACTACCACCCCTTCGGCCTTGCCCCTCCCCCAACCCCAAGCCAGAAGACCATCCACATGTACAATTATCATTGGTGCAGGTCATGTGTATGGGGGGGGGGGGGGAGAGAATGCCCAATCACGGATGTCACGAAATCCATCCACCTTTGCCTTCCAGCATAGGTGGTTATCCCTACATTTATGGTATTGTAACGGTTTTCTCAGACAGTCCGCTATCCGAGGACTGGAAGATGGTCCCCAAGCCAAAAGACCGTAAACACACACAATTACTACCAGTGCAATGTTCTGGACATGGAGGGCAGAATGCCCAGTCACGAATTTCATGGGACCTTCCAACGAAATCCACCCATGCCTTGTAGCGTAGGTTGTTATCCTTACTTTTATGGTATTTTTAATGTTTTCTCAGACAGTCGGCAACCCGAGGACGGGGGGGGGGGGGGGGATAGTGCATTCGTTGTGCACACAGAAAATTTTACCGGTGAGCAGACTTAAGTCAGTTGAACATTCCGTAAAAAATAAGAACAAAAAACGCAAGAAAAAGTTCTTATCTATCAGTGATGGGAATTCTTAGGAAATTTCCCGATTTCAGTATTAAACATTTTTTTCCCTTAGAAAACACCAGTTGGTTGTTGTCAGATATATGAACTGGCCTTGGTGCTTGTGTGTATTGTTGTTGGCACTGACGTGTTGTGTCAAAAGTTTAGGAAATTTTTCTGTCAGTAGTTCCCGTCCCCGATCTATGAATAAAGTCCTCTAGAAGGAACTGTAAGCTATGTTCAGTTTGCTCCTGACTGGGTTTTGGCCGAAAACGCGCATACCTTGTTTTGTTGTGGTGGGGCGCCACTGTGATTGATACACTCAAACAATGTACGAGGGAAAACAAAAGCAGCGCGTGTTGATGGGATATAATACGCCTTAAGCTTTAACCTACCCAAGGAAACAGTACATGTAAGGCGAACGGACAGTCGATATTGTAAGAAAAGCCACGGATATAATTTGTCTAGACTTTTTTTTAGCCGAGACAACTCGAACTCGATTACTGGCCAATAGACATTAATGTATTCGAAACTGTAAAAATCGGAAATGTGAGCAAGCAAGCAACGTAATCGTACCAGTACTAATGCGCAGTTAAGAGTATGTAAATAGGTCTGTCTGTACTATTATATTTCATTACTATTTTTTTAAACATTGTTTTTATTAATCGTCAGAAATTCTTACATTGACATTTTAAGAAGATGCCCAATGTTGTAGAAGTATGCGGAAATGCTTTTCTTTGATTCCGCCTTTGGCTGAAGCGAGTACGCGAGTCTTACTTACCTTGTTAAAATGGTATCGCGCCACACACAGTAAACCCTTTATCTTCCCCCCACCCTCTGTCTGCTCGCAAATCCCCCGTCTTCTTCCTCTGGACCAGGGGTCACCAAACTACGGCCCGCCGGCCGGATCCGGCCAGCGACGTCAATTCATCCGGCCTGCCATGGTACTTGATTTTGTTTGAAAAAACTAGGGATATCTAGAGCTACGGGATGGATAAATACTTATGTGGCCCGCGCTTTAAGTCTGTCAGTCATCCGGTCCTCTGTGAAAAAAGTTTGGTGACCCCTGCTCTGGACCATAAGCATGCGCTCTTCCTTCATCTCACAGACGAGTATCTAGACAATGTGCTGCCAGAGGCACTAATTATCATTTCTAGCTCATACAGGTCAACCTTTTTCACTCTGTGGATTGGTGGAGCTCCCCCGGCTCCCACCCCCATAAGGATCGATAGCTGGATGGTGCTCAGCTGTTTGTAGGAATTCTTCGGATGATTTGTGTTCAGAATTTCAGCTGGAAGATGTGAGGACGAGGGAGGGGAGCAAAAAAAAAAAGAAAAAAATTATTTGTGATGAATGACTTTGAGTCCCGGGCAGGCAGTTCATGCGTGTATTGGACAATCATGCTTTCGACGGCGCCAAATTCGTGCTGTACGAAAAACCATCTTAAAATGTGTCCTGGTTGCATCGATTTTCACCTAATTTCGAATGCCCTCCTAAATCAAGTAGTCTTAACTGAATATCATTTTTTTTTCATCTTATTGCCATCTAGGAAAAAACAACAACAAAAAACAATAACACAAAAATTAAACTTTGCTCCTTGAAGATCTGTAAAAATCGACACCAGGGGATTTGCGTGATCATTTTAATTTGTACAGTAATTTGCAAAAAAACAACAACAACAACAACAACAAAAAAACCGCCACAATCTAGACCAAGGGTCACCAAACTACAGCCCGCGGGCCGGGCCCGCGAGGTCAGTTCAACCGGCCCCCCATGGTACTTGATTTTGTTTGATAAAACCAGGGATATCTAGAGCTACGGGATGGACAATTGCTTATGCGGCCCGCGCTTGTAAGTCTGTCAGTTATCCGGCCCTCTGTGAAAAAAGTCTGGTGACCCCTGATCTAGACATACCGATTATGCGGAAATGATTTCGTGTAAATCAGTGCAGCAAAGAGTTGACATTTTTGTGATGATTTTTCGTAAAATACGAATTTTGGTGCAGACTAACAGATTTATGCGAAAGGATTCGAGCCTTCTCAGGCTGGGCCGCCGAGCAACAAAGGCCCGAGCCTCATTGTTAACCGGCGCACAAGAGAAAGAAGCTAGTGGAGACGAAATAGATTTTTTGGGAATAGAGATGTGTCAAAAGAATTATGTATATATGTGTTTACATTTATATCATTATTGTTATCATTAATAATAATAATATTACATATTATTAATAATAATAATATTATTATTATTGTAAAAACACACCGGAATACAGGGGTGGGTGAGGCACTGGCCTTTGGGTGGATTTTCAAACACATTTTGTAGTTTCGAGAAGGCTGTAGATGCGGAAATCTGAAGAAGAGGGGTAAATGGGGTAGAAATAACGTCCAGGAGTTCAAGAGGTGCTGTCGTCTTCGCTGTTTCCAAAAGCACGAAGTAAACTGAAAATTTTTTTAGCTGTTGAATTGTTCTTGCTATCTCTCACAGCCACTCCACTGCTCATTGTGTCTTTTGGAAGATTCGGAGGGATTGAAAATTCTGCGAATGTTGTGATGGCTCTTACGTGAGCAAGGCTTCGTCGTATTGAAAGGAGTTTTTTTACTCAGGAAATCGTTTCCCTTGTTTTGTTAAAGAACTTTCTGGGTTTTTTAAGTTCAGATTTGGCATAAATTCCTGGCACCCTTTGCTTCACAATTTTTAGCAGACAAGAACAGCGCGGGGTACGCGGTGATTTTGACTTGTTAGCGTAGTGCTGTGGAAACTCGCAAAACACTTGCTAAACTATGAACAATGCAGTTTGGAATAATATTATGAACGTGCAAATCATGTATAATTTCATGCTCATCACATTATGGGTCAACGCTCTGGGTAAAGGTAAATGCAAGCACAAAACAGCATTTTACCCATTTTCTGCTTGCGCCTCCTACTAGGGTGCAGTTGAATTTGTGCCATAAGTGTTAGCAGTTATAACACAATTAAACAGTTTTTTTTTTTTTTTTTTCATAAATACATGGTTTGTTGTTTTTTTTTCACCAAAATATCACACAAATGAATGTGATAAATGTTACCTGAATACATAGTAAGGATTTTAAAAATATGAAAAAAGTTTAAAAAAAAAAAAGATTCTGGAATAATAAGCGTGTTAAGTACAGCATCGAAAATTGAGGCATTCAGGCAAAGTCGACTTGCCCTTTTATTGAGCGCGAGATGGCTGTTATCGTGCCGACGCGCCGTTAAAATCTCAAACTGAAACCTCCCCCTACTGAGTTAATTCTGTCCCCAGAAATGTCCATCAAAGTAGCCAGTCGTGAAACAAACTTGCGTTTGTGAATTTCTTACATTCGTCTGTAAAAGTACACAGCAATGTGTCACAAAAAGGATGCGCTTCGTGAGTTGGCGTTTTATTGGCGTTGGCGTTGTTGTTGTTATTTTTGCCCTGGCCTCTGTCACCTCTTGCCTTTTTGTCGTGACATAACAGATGGATAATTCCCACACCGAATGACCTTTTCCTCTGGGTGCGGTCGATAACGTTTACGGAATGTCCGGGAAAAGCGGTAGAGATTCCCCTGCACTTGTGAGCATGTATTTCATGTCGTTTCTTTAGAAATCTGTAAACGCACATCGGTGATCAATCAGATCATTTTGGGATACAAGTGTCATGTTGCAGTCCGCCATGACAAGAAAACAAAAAGGGAGGTGGGGGAGGAGGAGGAGGAGAGATAATTCGCAGGAAATTGACACTCATAGACTCATGAAATCTCGTACACATAGCAAACCTTCCATTTTCTCTGTACATTTGAAAACTGTACTGACAATGCTGGAATAGATTATTTATTTATTTATTTATTTTCTGTCTGCCTTTCTTTTTCGATATTTGTAATTAAGTAGACTCGGGTCGAATGTGTTATTTTATTCATCTCTTTTTTTGTTATTTCATTTCAAACTCTCTAACCGGCAGACATCCTGGTATCGTTACAATTATTATGTTTCTTTTCTATGCCCGCTCACACTTTGTTTGATCCGATAGTAAGTACTGCAAACATAACTGAATGAGAGAGGGATCCAGAGTTACACTCTGGGCTTTTAGAAGGACCAACGGCACGGGCTTGCTATGCGTGGCCAGGTCTGTTTATATAACCAGTGGTTCTCAAACTGGAGGCACTTGGGTACCGGGGTAATGGGGAGGAATTACGCAGGAATTTCAAATCTGAGGCCCCGGGGAGGAGTATTAAACCAGAGGAGGAAGTGGGTCGAAATTTCAGTCGGAGGGGGAACTCTAAACTGGGTTAGAATGGTACTCTCCACACTTCGTATACATACCAAATGAAATGCATTCAAAACACTTATACATATTATGTGTAAATTACATATTATCTTACTGTCATGAAGCTAGAGGGTGCACGTGTAAGCACCTAAAATTCCGTAACTACTTGAGAAAAAATTTTGAAATTTTGTGGACTAGATCTACCACAATTTATGACGATAAGTCACGTGCACACATCACTCTATGTTGGACAAAATGTAGTCTTTAAAATTGTACATAGTTACGTTTTTTGTTTTTGTGTTTTTCGAGCCGTAAAAAAAGATACTCATTTTCGTAAAGTAAAATCGAAAACTACCATCGCAAATTTCGCCCGTCGGTTCTCCTTACATGTTTGCTGATGGAAAATTCAGCCTTATCACATCTGTGTATTCTGCAATGTATTGTGGTATAACCATAGGTACTTAGTCTTGCATTGAATGCCAGTGCTGTTATAATGTGGCCTAGATAGAAAGCTGGTCTTGGTTGAAAGAATTTGTAAGATTTACCTTCTTTTGGTGGGCTAGTATATAATATATAATTTCAATAATTACCACTGGAAAAGTACAATGGTGAAGAGAAATGATCAGATTACAATTCAAACTGGGGGGAGGAATTGAGGAAATCTGAGATGGCAAGGGAAAGAATATAATCTGGGACTCCTGAGAACCATTGACATAAACCAATAGGTTTGTATTTTATTATTTGCTTTGCTGCGTCCGGCTAGCTAACCGCTACCAGACAGCAGTAGATCGATGGGAGGCCCTAAAGAAATACGTTCATGTTCCTTATTATTTGAGTATATAATTGTAAATATTAATTTTGTCTCGTGTACATAATAGCACGCAGCACCGACAGTTTAGTGGATAAATGAAACACAGCTAAAAAACTCCCAGATAACCAAGTGTGAACTGTCCACCTCATAAAATAATGATAAGTATCGTGGATTGAATTAAACAGAGAAGTTTTTAAGTTCCAGCATGCGTTGACAGATCGGTGCGGTACACGGGAAAACTGGGCGTTACACGACGTCTGTTTGATACATGTATTACCTGATTACTGAATGGGGCTAGGCATTGCAGAGTAAGGGACCTTTGTGCAGATGTACATTGGTCTGTTAACGTCTCTTTCTGTCCTATCATTCTGTTGTATTCTGTCTGTCGTCTTGCTTGGTCCTGGCACAATGTGCCGTTTAACGTGTTGTCGTGCTCTCTCCAAACTTAAATTCAAACTCGACTGCTAGCAGAGCCAGATACATTGGGTTCCGCCAGTACTTTTTTTTTTGTTTGTTTGTTTAAAATTTTGCCGCAGGGGTAGTTCATAAAGTCTGCACGCTCAATTTAGGCGTCTTCTACCACCCTTCATGCACCTTTTCGTACAGCTGACTTTAAAAAAAAAAAAAAATTCCCCCCTCCCGTACGAACGTTCGGCCAGTAGGATGATAAGTGTTGGTGTTCTCAACTTCTAGTGGCATTTGATATAAGTGCACAAATTTTGATTGTTTCATTAGAAACACTTCCATTTGGTATTTTATATGATCCGACCACGAACTTTGCCTGAAGAGAATTTTTTAATCATCACGGCAGTGAAAAGAGTACATGTTGCTACATTAATTTTGTTTGTTCCAACTCCATTTTTGTTTTGTTTTGTTTTGTTTTTGCACAGATGAGAAATTCGACGCTAAACTTTTGCATCTTTAGTATTAAAATGAGGAGCTACAATGAATCTGAACAGTGATGCAGCTTGATAAGTGCCATAACGCAGTTTCAAAGAAGTGTCAAAGCATGCATTTGTTATACCTCTTCTACATACATGAGGATTTTCATTTTTTCAGGAAATGGGGGCAGAACAGACAAGGACTAAGATCGTAACGTTGCTCCTGGGAACCCCTCTCTCCCCTCATTGCGTTTTTCATACGCCATGCTCAACCCCCCACCCAGGAGAAAAAAAATCCTCCGAGCCTACTAATTAGCTCAGCTGCGACCCCTTTGCGACCACCGTTTATCTGTTTTCATTTGAAGAACGGCATGCAGTTTTTGTGTGGTCGTTCGTCAGTTTGTTTCATTTCTTTGCCGTTGATTTTTGCCCCCGTTTAACTGGCAGTAAACTGGGTGTACGTCATATCATGTACTAGATGTTTTAGCCAATGCGATCGATACGAAGTCTGCGTAAACCCAGTGCGATAAAGTAGAGGAAGGGAATATCGCTGGCCCTATCATGAAACCGCATAACTGCAGATAAGAGCTCCTTTTTTTTGTCACTTGAGGGGGTTAGAATTGGAAGGGAGCTAATTTGCCATTGACTGCTTTTGAGAAAAAAGAAAAAAAATCATAATTTTTCTGTATAAACCAATCGAATTTAATATTTTAATGATTGACTGGAGGAGTTGGTGTTTTTTTTTATTGCAAACGTTTTTTAAATTTGTCTGATTTATACTGAAATGATGGCAGTCAAATGACACTTAGATCCCTTTTAACTTGTTCAGTTATTAATGTTGTATTAACTCCATGAAGGAATTATTTTTTGTTTTTTTTTGTATTGATTAACGAATAGCGCAGTGGGCCTATTTCAAATGTCTATAACCAAAAATGAATTTCAGATCAGGAAAACACTACACGTAAAACCGTTTTTCCCCTTTCTCTGTTAAATTAGGTCATGTGCACTTCCGCGGTTTCATGATTGGAGCCAGCGATATGCATAGTTTACACGGGACGATGCTATCACGGCACTAACCAATGGAAATTACATGGCTTAGGGAATTAACAGTTTACAGGAGACATGATATAGCACTCACTGTCTACACGGCGGCGGAATATTCACTCAAGTATTCTGCTATGTTATGTATTCTGCTATGTTATGGAAAAAGACGGCATAGCCTACGCTTATCTGTGTCAAATATGGCTTTCGAACATCATCTTTTAATTGGAATAAAATGTATGGACCCTTATTCTCTGTCTGGGTTAATTATTTCATACGACAAACATTTGGGGGGGGGGGGGGCTCGCTCATCACAAAATGGAAATTAACTGAAGAATAGAACAGGGCATAATGCGATTTTTTTTTTTTTAATCTGAGTAAATTTTTGTTTTTGGCATCCGGTCTGTCATTCTGCTTTTTTCTTTCATTCTGAGTCTCAGTTACGAGTGGTAATGTTGAAATTAATGTGCTCGCCCAGCATTACGCTAAGTCCTACGTTAGATAACAATAAAACTATGCTGTAGAATTCATTCTAAAAGAAACAAATGGTAAATGAAAAGACAAGATGATGATCAGGATTGTAATGTCGTCGTGTTGGCCTTGTCCGTGTCCAAGTTAACAAGGCAGGAGGACACCTTCAGAATGTTTTGACTTACTGCACTCTCGGGGAAGGCGTTTCATGGGTAGCATGTGCCGAAGATGTCACCTCTATGGAGAAAAATCATTGTATGTAGTACTTTATGTTCAGGTATAAGAGCGGGTTTAGAGTGTTGTAGTGGACACAGGCTGCAAAGATTTATGAAAATTGGATGAATAGTCAGAAAGTCCAGCACTGGTGCAAGGGCTGTTCCTTTGAGAACATTTGAAGTGAGCATGAGGATTTAGTATTTGTGACCAGGCACTACAGTTCTGGCTATGCGAGTATGCTGCCTGACATGGCTGCGTGCTTTCGATTAATTATAAATACAGTCGGGCAGAATGAAATATGGAGCCCAGCTGTGTGTGTGTGCGCGCGCTCGCGTGGTGTGTGTGTGCGCGCGCTCGCGTGGTGTGTGTGTGTGGGGGGGGGGGGCTTGAAGAGGGTGGGGACAGCGAAATTGACTGGAGAAAGTAGATCTTCCACTGGTTCTTGAGGCCGTCAAAGAGCTGCCGATGATTCACTTCAAATTCTTATCAGCATATTGTCATAAGCCGATATCTTTATCTCTTTTCATTCTATTCTTTGGTTTTATATCACCCAAGACAGTTCAATTCGCCAAATTCCGTCCATGGTCTTGCGGGCGTATCATCCATGTCAACAACGCAACAATTCACACCAGTTGTAGACATAGCTGAGAGCTGTAAATAACTCTCTAAATCTTAGGACATAGTGAAAGAAAGAATGGCTCGTCTCGGTATTCTGTGTCTCGGATAGCAGCACATTGTTCTCTCATCCACTTCTGAAACCAACCAAAACAATACCAGCTCATCGCAGACCTGGGTTTATGCCCAGATTTGTACATTTTAATGCATCACGTTCCGCAGAACATCCGTCCATTTTCATGCACACATTTATAGGTCACAAAGCTGACCCATTAGATTTACCATCTTATTAGTCGTGAAAGCCCTACTCATTATTTCCATCGGTAAGTGCGGCATGTATTTTCAGATTTCTTGTTGGTGTTACATGGTGACCGCTTTCAGAGCTCGGGGGGGGGGGGGGGGAGAGGGGCAGGCCCAGGCCCAGAGGATTAAACCTTTCTGGCTTTCCTGAAACCTTTTCTGCGATTCCTGACCCCCCCCCCCCCCCCCCATACACACACACTACACATACACTGACAAAGTTTTGCTCTCTTTTATGTCTCTTCTCTTTCACACATACACACACATACAGAGAGAGAGAGAGAATGTTATATTTTATTTTTAGCTGGTTTCGGCCCCCCCATCCCGGGTTTGATGCCAGTTGTTTACAAGGTTGTCTTCCCCAACAGATGCACATATTTTTCATGAACGTTTAAATTGTGTATTTAATTTGTTTGTGTTCACGTTTGTCTTCTACAGCTGGTGGGAGGCGAGTTTGACATTGAGAGCAACTTTGTCATTCAAGATTGTCAGAACATTCTGCACATGCTCAAATTGTTGGCGTCCTGTCCACATACTTTACAGGTAAGTGACTTTTATGGCATATTTTATTGTGAGACTTACATTTAACCAACCCCGAGAGAAAGACCTTGCCCGTATTCGTGTCAGAAGGCCAACGAGGCGTTTCCGTAAGTGCTCCAGCCAATTTAACGGCCCTGGTTTCAATCGTTGTGAATTCATGTAGTTTCATAAACCCATGTTTTTAGCTGACAGGTAATTTCATGCCTTCTTTTCTTCGGAACTTCTTTGGTTATTGGGGTGTTTTCGAAGCCAGATCAGTTTGAAAATTATCGAGCATCATCGTGGAAACAAACACCCAGACATTACTGTAGTTAACATTGACACTGATAGAGTTAAATTTTACCCCTGTGGTGAAATTGGATTATATTGACGTCACCTTGAAACCCCATGGTATTTTACGAAACGGAGCTCAACACATTGCAGTGTAGTTAATTGTTGTGTGAACTGAACTGCATTTAATGTGTATCAGCAAACATTGATCAAAATAAACGAACCTGCTGTGCGTTATCCACTTCTCAATTCTTTTCCATCCCACCCCCTCCCCCGAGATTGTCCCACTTACTCATCACACACATGGCACGATATTGGGAAGTGAACATGAAAAACTAAAATCACATAGAACCTGTTCTGTTGACAGGTCGCGACCTTAGTTCTTGTTTGTTCTATCTCCATTTTCTCAACAAAACAACAACAACAACAAAAACCCTGGAGATCTTTTAGTATGTAGAAGAGATATCACAAATGCACACGTTGACACTTGTTGAAAATGCATTATTGCACTTATCGAGCTGTTTCACAGTTTCGATTTATTCAAACTTCTTATCATGATACTAAACGTTAAACGGCGAATTCCTCCGTGTGCCGTGCAGAAAGTGAGTTGGAACCAACGAGATCTAAGGTCGCGAGGAGTTGAATAAGGAAGTGGCGGAGGGCGAAGACAATGGCATGAATGTCAAGGAAATTATCGGTGATAGATGACAAAGAATATGAAACAAAGAGAAATTGCCTGCTTGCAGCGGGTGAGAAAATTCTGAAAGCCACACAGCCCAGGATGAGCCGATGTTTCCTGATGTTGGTGGAAGATACGATTAGAGGATATCAGATTTCACCCGTTGAAACCTAATGTCGGCTTAGTTGGTGGTCCAGACATGAAGCATAACACCAGAACCTCGCGCTGCGAAATAAATATGTTACGTTTCCGAATTATAGAAACGATGTAAAATTTCGTCGGTGTGATGCTGCTTTAGCCTGGTGATTTGGCCGGCGAGGGGTCATGACATCTTATGAATTATTGGTAATTTTATATTTAATGAATTGAGGCGTATCTTGAGCCAGAAATTATGTGGATAATTCCAGAAAGGAGAACATCATTATTTGACACTGTATGGGTTCTAATTGGGGGACATCGTCAGCAACATTTGTTTGATTGTTTTGGAGAATAATTTGTTGGAAGGAGTAATTATGTTATTTTAATCATTGAGTTGGTAGCCTGTTGTCCTGCAAGTGGAGAATCACTGTGACCGCGCACAACAAGTGATTTTGAATAGTGTGATGTTAAAGGATTTTATTAATGGTCATTATATTTGAAACTCATTTTCAGCAGCAGCTGCGAGGCGCTGTCATTTTGCGTCCCGCATTCTACATCCTGTTAAAGAGAAATTTCTACAGTTTCCCATGTTTCAATTTGCTTTTAATGAGCCATTTGCCGTTCTTAAAAACCGAAATAGCTTCTGCTTTCCCTTTAGTTTCATGGTTTTGGCGTGATTGTCTTAATTTTCACTGAATTAATTAACACTTTGTGATTTGTTTTGAACACATGCTTGATAAGCTAACTCATCGAAATTTTAGAAATGTTCTCATTAAAAGAAAAAAAAAGTCAGCGGAGAGGGTTTAGCGTTGCTGAATGCAAAGACCTATTACATGACGTGTTGAAATGTTGTATCTCACTGCATATTTTACATGTAAGAAGTATTGAAGTCGTCGTCTTCGCCTGAAAACGAACATTAGATCAGATCATACCACAGTAAAGGAAAAGAAAGATGGCATGAACGGCTACAGGAGAGAAGGAAGAAATCCCTTTGTGTGTGAAATGGTTTTCTTTACCAGAAAGATTTAATCGATTCGTCGCAGTTCTCAGTGATTTGATTCACTGGCCCGTTCATAGTCAACACTGAAGCTTGTTATCGGCACGGCTCAGGTTTTGTAACTATGCACCATGTTATCGCGGAGCTGAACAAACCATGTCAAAAAAAAAAAAATTATAGCTAATTGGAAGGGCTTTTCTATCGGCAGATTTGCCGTTATTGGCCAGCCCCCTTAAACCCGTCGACTTGAAAAGGCTTTTCAATACCGTAAGGACATAGAAAGTTGTACCTTGTGGTGGGTTAAAGTGCATAAGGGGGTGGGAGAAGTACATGTCAAAAATAGATCACAAAGCATTCTAAATTATAATAATGATCAACCTTGTCGACATAATTACCGTAGCAGACAGTGTCAGTATTAAAAATGGGTGTTTAACCCTTTGCTGACCAAGTTTGGGGGGGGGGGGGGGGGAGATCATACTAACCCGGGGCGTCACAGCCAGTTGCTGCCAGATGAATATGCGCCGAAGAAAAAATGGCAGAAGCTGACTGTGTCTGACCGGGTCTAGTATAATAGGATCTTCCCGGATTTACTAAGAAAATATAGGAAATTACGGTACGGTGTGCACTTGTTCTTGTCATCCAGCAGCTGACTGTGCCGTTCCGGGCTTAGTATGGTAGCGCCCCCCCCCCCCCCCCCCATTATGCTGTTCCTCGTAAAACGTTTAAAGTGACTAAAAGAGTAAACTGGATAAAAATAATGAATTATGTCAGAAATGGGGAGAAATAGAGGAATATTTCTTTTAATAGCCAGAACAGCCCATATTTTCCTCATCAGAGATACCGTTGCTGACTGGAGTACTTTTCCCACCGTAGACCCTGGGATCTTAAGGTTCTTGATAAAATTTGACTCAGATTCCCCTTCCTCGTCCTGGCTTCTTTCTTTTTTTTTTCTTAAACGTCTGGCAATCTGTCTTTTGTCCTTCTTTTTCTTTTTTCGGAAACTGCTTCCAGGCTCCGTCGAAATTGAAAGGGCATAAAAAGTCAGACGAGCTGGTGAAAATAATCGGATTTTTATGTACATTTTTTGGAGCCGACATTGCAACAATTAAGATAAAGAGCTTAAATGCTTAAGTTTCAGACAAGAGTGAAGCAGTTCGAGTTTGAGCATGTGAATAAAGTTTCGAGCTAAAGAATATCTCCCCAAGTCCTTTTTCCTCGGGGCCTTGACACCGAGGCCCCTTCCTGACTTGTGTAGTCTATGCGTTTGTTTCTCCCCGTTAGATTTGTATTTGTGGAATTGTAATTTCTGAGAATCAAGCTACATTAAGGTTCCACCGAAAAAAACCGTGAAAGGCCCAAAGTGGCCGTTATCATGCCGGCGTGCCAGTAAACCTAAACTCATGCTTCACCCCATCTGTCTCTTCCAGTGCCTTCCATTCGCTTTCTTTTGCTAGTAGTGTTACTATAATGATTTTCGACCCATACATCCTTGCATGTATGACCATTAGACTTAACGTAAACACAACAGCAGCAGTTGGAACTCCAATCCCAGTGAACTGCATGAAGCAGGAGTCAAATATTGTGCAGTGTGTGTGGTTAAAGGCCGCAAATGGTTAGAAAATATCAGTTTTTACCCATGTATTTTATTATCGGTAATCGCGTCGGCGTGACATGTAAATAAAGTGAAAATATGAGGGGAAAAAAAAGTGTATGACGTCAATAAGATAAGAGGCGCTGAACCATAAACCGAAACAGGAGTGTATAAACCAAAGCATTTGCGGCAGGGATGGTGAAAGCACCTGTCTTGCCGTTTCATAGTCCTGGATTACCCAGAAATTGTAAAGCATGACCAAAAGGAATTAATTTTGAGGTGGGATGGTGTGAGATGGAGAGGGAATGTTCCCACATTTCAAAATCGCCTGATAAGACGAAAATTCCTTCTGTTGAAGGGGTTTGGTATACACACGTGATTCACATTTTTGCATTTGATAAATCCAATCAGAAGAGGTAGGCCCAAAGGGCACTTAGTCAAGACCGTATAAACTCGGTTTTGTGGTCTGTGGAATTAAACGGGATCTCGTACACCAGTGAGACTGAAATAAGCTTATCTCACGAGTTGATTCAAAGAAAGTCTGAGTCAAAATCGACGCCAATCAGACCTCACAGAGGAAGCTTAATTGATATTGGAGTTTCTCACGCTGGGGGACATCTTCACTATCCATAATGTACCCCTTGCAGCATTATCATTCAGGTACTATTGTTACTGTGTTCGACATCTAGTGGATTAGAATAATCTATTGCCGAACTGTGGAGTTCAGTGGGACCTCGCGCACTGGTGAATTGGAGACAAGTCCGTCGCAGTGAAATATTTGGGCGTGTCAAAATTGTGTAAGTCCGCTGGCTGGGAAGGAACGGCCTCGCACACAAATGCAAGACAGACTTGACTCATCCGCTTTGTATTGTATATTTACATAATTTGCATTTCTTCTAACTGTCAACGCCACCACTGCCATTGCCCAATTCAGTTAACTAATTGTCAAGGCTGTGAAATCAGACCCAATGGCTTTCCCGGGTTGAGGTTTCTAGGACTATGTAAATGTAAGCTCCAAATTCCTAAGTTGTACGACGATCACTTGCAGTCCAAAAGCCTTGGCAGCTATTGGGTTAAAAGGGGACGTCGGACCAGTGCATGAGACATGATGAAATAAGCACGTTGTCTTAGGTTGAAATGGGAATATGGGTTGAAAGTAGGGTCTGGGGGAAAGCATCGTCTCCAGGCGTCTTTGCACTTCCCTAAGTGAAATTTGGGTAATGAAAACATTGTAACCTAAGCTTCTCCCCTCTGTATTACTGTTTGCTGCATATTATACAAAGCTTCTTCTCGGGCCAGTCTCAGAACGGCCAAACTGACACGGAACATGGAACGGCTACATTACAGCTCTACGCAATCCCAGGGATTGAAATATATGAGGATTCGTGTCCGACTATCTAGAATAATCGAAAAGTCACTTCAGGGATAGTTTGCATTCCGTATTTAAAAAAAAAACAAAAAGAGGGGTATACAGCATCAATATCTAAGGATGACAGCAGGAAATTAAAGTCGGAAACCAAGAGGAGAGTGACTCATCTTTAAAGATCAACAGTAAATAATATGACATCAGATAAGCTTAACGATTGTTTAATATTTTTCATTACAATATGCGTAGCAATTGCGTAATATCCCTCATTGGTTTCAGTTGTTCTTAAGTGGTATGTGTGGTACTGACGTTTCATAAATATACAGTCCAGTTGTTATAAACTTTTTTTTTTAGGGGGGGGGGTATTCTTCCCTCGGGATTTCAGGCATGAAATCCCTAAGCTTTTGAATAATGCACACTATACATTGAATTATGGAATTACGAAGTAGTATTTTTTTTGTTCAGATTGTTCACAATAATTTCTACTGACGCTCAACCCTATCTCCGGTGTTTAATTCCATTGACCCGGTTTTGCCCCA
Organism: Onchidella celtica; assembly: GCA_963931925.1. Classification (NCBI taxonomy): domain Eukaryota; kingdom Metazoa; phylum Mollusca; class Gastropoda; order Systellommatophora; family Onchidiidae; genus Onchidella; species Onchidella celtica. Next base: position 21,556,679 of record OZ007573.1, on the reverse strand, counting down.
ATCAGTGTTACTTGATCTGTAAAATCGAACCATAAATTGTTTTGTCGGAGGAGGCAAATAAAGCTGTGAGACATTACTTTAAAGAAGAAACAGGCTTTCAAAAGGTTAAAGAGTGAACCGCCTTTGTAGTCGTATTTTACCTCCTGGTGATGTTGCTAAAACAGAAGCAAAACAATGCCCACAGCCCTGACACATCTCCAGAGTAACATGGACTCAGTTAACAAGCACAGTGAACCGATCGTAACGCATCAATAGGTCGTCCTCTGTTCTCTTCCCTGGGCGACTGAAACTTGAAAAAGCCCGAGTCCCTTTGGTACTGACTTTCACGCTGTTTGTCACTCTCCGACGTGTGCCTTGGGGCTATTCGACCCGCAACGTTTATGAATTACAACAAAACTGTCGGTAGCTTGAGATCATGTGGAATTGTAACCCGATTGAAGATTTTACACAGCAGGCGAGGCGGAAACTTTGCACTTTAAACATTTCTATCCAAAAATAAAGATATATGATTGCAGAAGCAGTTCTGTCGCCTATTGCTTTTTTTTTTTTTACTGAAGCTTCTGTTATTTAGTGTCATAACATTTTCCCTCAAAACTGATTCACCTGCAATAATTAATTAGTAATGCCGTGTGATCGGGGCTGAATGTTCAGCGTATTTATGGATTTGCATTCCCTGTTGTGTTTGTTTCATTCGGTTTGTTCGTTTGTTTTTGTCTGTTTTCTAATCATTAGTTTGTGCAGACGTTCGCGTGTACTAACTGAAGGGGAACAACAGATTTTGCGAACAATTTCTTCATTCTCCATCGATCCATCCGAGCAAATTAAGAGAAGTGCCCCCCCCCCCCCCGACCTACCGCGACCTACCGCCTCGTAAAGTGAGGTATAACTTGTACTACCCTTATGGGACTCCGACGTTGTTTTTTTTTTTTTTAAGACAAGTTCCAGATTGCGCAAGATGCCGGTCCGCGGTACACATTTTCAACTTTTCTGAAAGGAAAATAACGTGAACAGCATACACCAAGCAGGTGGTGCTGAAAGGGGAGGGAAATCGTGTTCTTCGCAGCTTGGAAAGGAATTGTATTGTCAGCACCCGCAATGGATAGAATATGGTAATTTACACGACCAAGTTACAGCTTTGCCATACAGCAGTACAGGTCCTTCAACTTTGCAAAGAAAAAAAACAACAAAAAAACGTGCGATGGCTGTCTCCATTCCATTCATTCGACACTCGATAGGATGAGAGTATAGTGGCTTTGACGGCCCATTTAAAAAAAAAATTCTCACTCGTTCGGATGCATGGTTTGTTAAGCTTTGACGAAATGATGCAACATTGATGTGTGCGTCTGTGTTGTGGTTCTTGTTGTTGTTGAAAGGCCATTAAAAAAAAAAAGATGAAGGAATCGGACGGGTTAAAATGAATTTGAAATGTACACTGATACCCCTGGGATTGGTGACGGTCTTTTGTACAGTGATATTACGACATCGCCGGCCCGGCTGTTTCACAAACTGTCAACTTTCGTCACAGTTAGCGAGACACCTTGAATTGGTAGTAGTGGTTTTCGTTTGCAATAACTACACGAACTTACACCCCTGTATCCTGCAGCAACACGATAAAAGCTGTCGCAAAAAAATAACAGTGCGCACGGTGTTATAATAAAAAAGCATCTACATGCAAACATTTTGTTCGAACATACAGTTGCAGCATGATCAAAATCACTCTGCACTGAGTTAAACGATCTGTTTCATAAAGAACTCTTTGTCTGACATCATAATTCAAATATTATGAATGCAATTTCCCGCAGGGCTTTTTCCACGCTTGTGCACGACCATGCGGGTCATATTTCAGTTTATTGTTTCACATCTTTGGCGGTGATCGGCAGTGTTGCATTGTGCAACATCAGAATATCCGGATCTCTGTTTGTTTGTATGTTAAAAAGAGAAATAGGTATCAAAAATAGAGTTCAGTGTCTCTTTTAATGTCGGTGAATGCCAAATCATAACTGCACGGCGATGAGAGTCATATAGATCTAGTTCAGTTTATGACGTTTCCTGTTTAGTCGTGTACAGGAGTGTTGCATAACGCAATGTCGGAGAAAACACAAGTCCCCCCCTTTTTTTTTTATTTGCTCGGATGGATATCAAGAACAGATTTCAATGTCGATGATTGTCAAACATGCCTTCGCGGCCATGTAGGTCATTTTTCAAGCTACGAGTGTGTTATCACCGTTCTGTAGCCATGTTCAGCAATGTTATCTTGTGCAATATCAGGATTTCCATTGTTGTTTGAATTTTATGGGCGCGGGTGGGTAGGCATGGCAAGGAACACAACTGAATGTCTGTTCGTTTTTTGCATGATTTTCACAGTCACCTTTCTGGCCGAGTGAGCAGCACACCAGGGTCATAATATATTAGCTCGTTTGACCTCTCAGTGACTCCCGAGACGCAGGCTACCGAGACGGACTAGTTCGTCATATTCCGTCCGTCAACTTGCGCGCGTGTCAGCGATCAAACCAATGCAACAGTTCGCACCACACCCTCTCATAATTGAACGAAAAATAGGAGTACTCACCGTATTTGTATGCGCGTAATTTGCCGGACACATAGCTGCAGAAGGAATGATTCGTCTCGGTATCCTGTGTTTCGGGTGACTCACTATCATACTCACTCGCCCGTACGTTCGGGTATACACAGGACACGAGCAAGGATGTGTTTTCCTTGTAGTTTATTTATTATTTGGAATTTTGTTATGAACTTTCATGTATTTATCAAAGACTTCCCCGCCCAGGCGGTGGTATTCTTAAATTGCATTTTAATCCACGAACAGGCTCACAAAACTAAACAAGATTTTCGTTTTCATAACAGACGTCACTGGGATCGCAACTTTTCGCGACTTAAGTTGTAGTTTCGTCCAATTCCACTTTTTGCATATTGAGAAATTCGACGGTGAACATTTGCAGCTTTAGTATTGTGATAAGGAGTTGGAATAAAAGGGATCTATTAAACAGCCTGATAAATGCCATAATGCATTTTAAACAAGTATCTAAGAGTGCATTTGTTATACCTCTTCTACATAGTAAAAGATCTCCAGTTTTTCAGAAAATTGAGATATAACATGCAAGAACTGAGGTCACGCTACGCGAATATGGTGAAATACCTACGAAGTAATGAGTAATGAGTAAAGTACTTCTCCAGCTTCTTAAACCAACTTGTTTTTTTGACAGATTAGCAGATATATACAACAGACAAATTAGATCGTAACTCGTTGATTGTTTGATATAATAGTTGCCACACAAGATGCAAATTTGCTCAAGCAAAAATTGAAGCATCTCAACATCAACATTTTTGTTGCACAACCATTCATGTTTCTGTTCGTGCCAGCTTCATTCGGCGTGCCCCGTAGCGTAAAACACTGAGTTAATAGTATTGCCAAAGATTCCAGCTTTCTAGCCTGTGTCTTCTATTACAGGAAATAATTATGAAAGCGCAAGACCTTTTGACATTTCTCTGGTGCGCATGCAGTTCTTAATCTCTGAACCATTTATGCTATTGGAGAGACCTTTGACTTTGTCAGTCAAGAGCATGACCCAATTGTGCGTGATTTTCTTTCTTTCTTTTTTTGCATTCTTTTTTTTTCTCTCTTTCTTCCTTTCTTCCTTCTTTCTCTCTTTCTCTTTCTTTCTTTCTTTCTTTCTTTCTTTCTTTGGAGCTCATGTGTTTTCTTCCTCAGTTAACTTGTCTTCCCTTCCACCAGTTCTACAAAATTTAGTGTTTGTCTCTGAAATGGGGAACGACATCTGTGTACATATTTAAAGATGTGTGGACACTGTTAATGACTTGAAGGAGTTTTTTTTTTTTTTTCTTTCTATAGAGCCAATTTACGTCGAACGTAGGGAGCTTAATCCTAACGCCACCTTTATTGTGTACCTGCCGCTGAACTGTTTCCGTTGGCGTATTCTTCTTGAGTTCTAATTCCGCGATTCTTACTCGCGCGTCTGTCTCCCGCTCTTGAGCTTCTATCTCCTTTAACTTTAACTCCCTCTCCTGCTGCTGAGCCTCTAACTCCTTTAACTTAAACTCCCTTTCCTGTTCCTTATCCTTAGCCTCTCTCTCCTGCTCTCCTGCTTGGCCTGTATGCAGTCCTTAAATCCATAGGCTGTCCACCAACATTGCTAAAACTTATTGCATCCTTCCACACTGACATGAGGGCATGTGTCAACTTTGAGGGCTGCACATCCAATTCATTTGCTGTAAACAGCGGTGTGAAGCAGGGATGTGTTCTTGCTCCTACCTTATTTGGTATATATTTTGCAGCCCTACTCAAGAATGCCTTTGGTCAATGTTCAGGTGGAGTACTTATTAACACCAGAGTGGACGGCTCCATTTTTAATGTTGCCAGACTAAAAGCAAAATCTCGTACAGAGCATATTATGTTACAAGAGCTCCTCTTCGCAGATGATGCTGCAATCGTGGCCCACGATGAAACCACGCTCCAGGCTCTCATCAATAGCCTTGCCAAAGCCTGTGACAAATTCATGCTAAAGATCAGTGTCTCAAAAACTGTAGTTTTGACACAAGGCTTGAGAAACCCCAACCCAATCATGCTGAATGGCTCTCCTCTGGAGCAAGTGGGAAAATTCTGCTACCTAGGCTCAACCATCAGTGGTAGCACAGACATAACAACTGAAATAAATGCCAGAATAGGAAAGGCGGCCACAGCTTTTGGCAAACTCTCAAAAAGGGTGTGGAACAATAGCAAGCTGACCATCAAAACAAAGGTACTCGTGTACCAAACTTGCGTCCTAAGCACCCTGCTGTATGGCTCAGAGACATGGACCACCTACTCCAAACATGAAAGATCCCTCAACTCCTTCCACCTGCGCTGCCTACGCAAAATTCTCAAGATCAAGTGGCAAGACAGGATCTCAAATATCGAAGTTCTGAGCCGAGCCAACATTCCATCAACTCAGGCTCTCCTAGGCAAACAAAGACTGCGGTGGCTTGGACATCTCCACCGTATGGAAAATGATCGCATCCCCAGACAAATTCTCTACGGGGAACTTGCTACTGGCAACCGACCCAGAGGTAGGCCACATCTGCGATTCAAAGACACTTGCAAGGTCACGATGAAAGCATTCAACATCGACCCCAATGAATGGGAGAACCTTGCAAATGATCGAAGCAGATGGAGACAAAAATTGCGCAGTGGCACGCTCGCAATAGACTTCAAGGCAAAAGAAACATACCTGACAAAACGACAGAGGCGGAATGAAAACACTCGCCAAAGTGAACCCAAAAGACTGACCTGCAATCACTGCCATCGCACTCTCGGGTCAAACATTGGTAGAATAAGCCACGAGAGAAGCTGTCAGTCAAAGTGAAAGTGAATATTCTAGCTGCTAAGACCGTCTGTAAAGACGCTAAAGGCCATATATATATCTCTCCTGCTCCTGAGCCTTAGCCTCTTTTTCTCGCTCTCTATCCTTAGCACGCTCATCGCGCAAATCCGCCTGCTGTTCTTTAATCCAGCCGCGTAGCTCCTCTCCCTCCAGGCCAAGTTCCTTACCCAACTTCATTAGTTGTTGGAGTTCCGCCATTTCACAGATTTATTGTTATGGTATGTATTATAAAAACGGCTAACCTGTCGGTATGATCACTAACGACACGACCAGAGACCTGAGATCACACCAGATATAACAATACCCAATTGTCTCAAATACAATTCAGAAATTTACGTACTTCCTAACTAATTCTATATTTATAAAATGTATTGCCCTATTAATAATAAAAAAGAGTAGAAAAGACAAGAATAAGGAAATTCAGTAGAAAGACCACAAGGACATCGAGGAACAACGAACCAGACTAGGACAAAGACCTAAAAAAGAAAATATAATGGAAAAAAATGCAACCTAACTACGCCGATTACACAACACGGTACGAACAAGAACAGAGTCTGAAAGAAAAGAACGTATCTACAGATAGGTAGAAAGAGGGACAAGAGAATACGTCTTCCTGCAGAACAGAGAAGATATCGACGCTACAACTAAACACTAACAAAGCCCTACAGAATGTTCACCGTGATGAACGAAGTTCCAAATTTATCACACCTTTTTTTTAAAGGATAAACTAGGTTCAACACAGCAAACGAAAACAGCAAAAACAGAGAAAAAGACAGATTAAAGGAACAGCCCACAATCCAGGGCACAAAAATTTTGACTTTTACTTAACTTTCAATCAGCGTTTTATTTAACTTGACGTATGCCGGAGCTCTGGCTGCTTGTCTCCTCAGGCTGGCACACACACTCTCTGCAGAAATTTAAGTACACATTAATACATATTCATCAAAATACATGCATCAATACATATTCATCAATATACATAAATCATATCATCATGAAATTTCCATTCATCCCACGAACAAAGACAACACAAATTCCTACCACAAGATAAGTATTACGTGGACAAAACTAAAGTGACAAATGCCCACTGAAAAATACCTCCTAACTAACTACAACTAAATATTACGAAAATGGACGAGTCACAACGGACGAGCCCCCAATGTCACAAATCCCAGACTGGGAGATGTAATAGTTTATGACAGGACAACAATCACGAACAAACAAGTTTAACACTTAACAGAACAATCCATCAGACTCACACATTTATTAAACATAATTATACAGATAATAGCGCAATTACATACATTATATTATTGCAATTAACTGCCGTACAACGGCCTTATTCTCACACACACTCTCCTTCGGATCCACAATCCGGTAGTTACTCCTGAAGGCACTTCGGCCTCAGCCTCCCCCCTCAGGGTCTTAATAGCACATTAGTAATTCACTGGCACCGCAGTCTCTCAATATCACCTTCCTATTGTCATACACCTTAGCACTCCCCTAGCACCTCAGCAGGGCAATAACACATTATCATTTCAATAGACATTATCATTTCACCAGTACATTATTAGTTCACTAGCCCCTCAGCATGGCAATAGTACATTATCACATTCACGCTCATATCTACGTCCCTGTCCGTGGCCTGACTGCCACGACTTTATGTGCCTCTACTGTCCTGCACTGACAGCCTCACTTCTGGCCTATGTGTGGCCTCCGGCCCTATGCTGGCCTATCACCGTAGGCGGCGCTCTTTGGCCCGACCTCGGCACCTGTCATCACTGGAAAAACTCTCTCACTGGTCTCTCGACTGCTCCCCTTATGTCCGCCCGCTGGGCTCTTACTAGCGTCCGTTCAGTAGGACCTTCTAACTTGCAGTGATAGTAATACAGCGCTTTCGCCTCATTCAGACCCCCACCACTCATAACATGCACGCTTTCCTTACTTGTCTTCGTGCGTTAATTTTACTCTCTTCCTTTCACGTCTTTCCCTACCTGTCTGCCGTGAGCCCTTCTTACTCTACACCCGCTCTGTAGCAATCCCCTTAATTGCACTCACTCCACTCGTGACACAGTCAGTGTTTATTTTTGTCCCGTCCAGGATTCTGGGTTTTCCCTGTTGAATCCTTCTTTGGTCGGGGGGGGGGGGGGTTTCTTCCCCCGATGCACTTTTAAATCCAGGCATTACTGAAAGAGAATCAGGGAGTTCTCATAGTATTTTCATCATTTTGAAGGCAACTGGCGCTGTAAATAGAAGGAACCATGTACTGTACTCGTACTGGTTGCATTCTGTGTATGCTAGAAAGCTCCAGATGCACGCAAGTGCACACTCTTGCCGACAGAACCTTGAGAGAGTGGAAAGAAAAAGAAGAGGGAGGGGGAACGGAAGAAAAAAAGGATAGAAAGACAGAATGAGAGAAAGAGAGAATTTAACGAATAGGGTATAACTTAACGTGCCTAATTAGTTTCATTTATGGACTATGATTATGAAAGGCAGCGGTAATATTTTGTTTTCTCCCTCCACGTTCAGAATAGATTTCAGTAGCAAGTGACGCCATTTTGGCAACACCAATCAGAGGATTGAAACAGTGTTAAACATTACTGTATTAATTTGCCCCAGTAGTATCTGCGTCTTAGCCCCTCTAACCTTACCATGTGGCTGCCAGTATGCGCTCTAGTCACGCCAGTCTGCATTTCTTTCCTCGTCTTCTATTTTTTTTTTTAAACCTGTTTGTACTGGAAGAACCAGATCAATAATATTCTAAACAGCTTGAGCGATGAAACATCAGTTATTTATGAAGCTGAGACTCAGTGTGAACCAGGAACGGTGGAACTGACTTAGTGGGAAACGAACGCGAATTCGCCGTCACTTTCATAAAACAACAACAACAACAAAACGCTTTTATGTCATGTCGTGTGTTTTGTAGTGGTTGTTTTCCCAGTTTTCCAGATTAGGGACTATTTTTGTCTCTAGCAAGCAGCACCTTGATTTGAATGAGTTTGTTTTGTCGTGATTTTGGCATTCATTTGTTGTTAAATGTACACTGAAATCACTTTTTTTCAGTGTTTTGAATTGAAGCAGTAGTCATGGAATGGATGGAAGGGCGGGTGGATGGATTGATGGATGGGTGGAAGGGTGGGTAGATGGGTGGATAGAAACCGGGGGGGAAGGTGGGGTGGAGGGGGGATGGATGGATGGATGAATTATTCAGAATATGGACAGATTGATGACTGGATGCTTATTGACTAGATGGGTATTTGGAAGGGTGGAAAAATACAAGGGTCGAGTGAATGACTATAGCTGTTGTAGAAGGGAGGAATTGATAGCAGGAAGGGCAGGGCAAATGGGTGGTGCGTGGCTTATTTGGTTGATGGGTAAGTCAGTCAAGGGATTAATTCAAGCCTCTGTCAACCAGTGTGTCGATAGGTGAATAAACCAATGTAACCATGTGGCAATTATATAGTCCGCTTGACAATTTCAGTCTTTCACTCTATTGAAATAAACGTGCAGTCAAATTTGGAAGGTGAGAATAATGATATTGATAATCCATGAATGAGTTACCAATGATGTAGGTAAGTGAAAATTAGTAAGAGAGGAAAGCTAGGCTTGGGGCATTGACGTGGGACCCCGTAAAAAAAAACAAAAATACGGTGGAAGGAGCATGAGAAACAATATAATGGGTATAATCAGAGAAAGGTCCAAGTCGTAAACCACAAAACCGTAACCAAGTGATGTTTCATCTGTCACAAATCCCAGACTGGGAGATGTAATAAGTTATGACAGGACAACAATCACGAACGAACAAGTTTAACACTTAACAGAACAACCCATCAGACTCACACATTTATTAAACCTAATTATACAGATAATAGCGCAATTACATACATTATATTATTGAATTTAACTGCCGTACAACGGCCTTATTCCCACATGCACTCTTCCTCGGATCCACAACCCGGTAGTTACTTCCTAAAGACACTTCGGCCTCAGCCTCTCCCCTCAGGGTCTTAATAGCACATTAATAATTCACTGGCACCGCAGTCTCTCAATATCACCTTCCTATTGCCATAACACCTTAGCATTCCACTAGCACCTCAGCAGGGCAATAGCACATTATCATTTCAATAGCCCATCAACATGGCAATAGTACATTATCATTTCAATTAGCACACTCACGCTCATATCTACGTCCCTGTCCGTGGCCAGACTGCCACGACTTTATGTGCCTCTACTGTCCTGCACCGACAGCCTCACTCTTGGCCTATGTGTGGCCTCCGGCCCTATGCTGGCCTATCCCCTGTGCTCACCGAGGTGGCTCTTTGGCCCGTCCCCGACACCAGTCATCACTGGAAAAAACTCTCTCACTAGTCTTCCGACTGCTCCCCTTATGTTCGCCCACTGGGCTTTCTCTTGCGTCCGCTCTTTAGGACGTTCTAACTTGCAGTGATAGTAATACAGCGCTCTCGCCTCATTCAGACCCCCACCACTCATAACATGCACGCTTTCCCTTACTTGTCTACGTGCGTTAATTTTACTCTCCTCCTTTCCCCCCGTAATTATTAACTATCGCTCACCCCACTCGTGACATCATCTATATACATAAAATCGAATGTGTGTGTGTCTGTCTGTGTTCGCAAAAAAATACTGGCTCATACAGCCCGGATTTACATTAACTTTTGAAGACGCCTTCCTTTCGCCCCGCAGAAGCTTCCTTTTTACATTTGGAAGCTCCAAACGGTGGGGTACTATTTTTTTTGTTTATAGTTTGCTTTGCGTCGCTGACTGCTCGCCCCGACTCTGGCTCTCCTTTTCACAAACGCATGAGCCCGTGATGTCATCACTTCCTTCCGATGTGTTCACCACAAACTACCCAGTGCGCAGTTCATTGTCATTTCATGACTGTTTACGAGGAACTGAGGGCTTTAACGTGCAAGAGAGTGCAGTAAGACCAAAGGCACCAGATACAATAATATGAGACAGTCTAAGAATAAACAAACAAACTACTGCAAAATCAAAAAGAATTTGAAGGAGCGAGCAAGGTGAAGTAGATTCATGAAAATCACATAGAATTGGAACTAAAGACAGATTTGTCCCGGGCAGTACCTTAGCGAATAATACATACACTATAGCTTTTTTTCAGTCGCATCTTTCATCTAACTGGACGAAAGCCACAAGTCAGAACTGACAAGGCGTCAGGTTTCGCACCAGCGGATGGAACTAACACGCAAGACTTAAGCAAGAATAATCAGGCTGAGCTTGAGAAAAATAAGAATAGCTTTAGCTTCAGTGATGACAAAAGTTTGTTCAGCAGTTGTTGTTAATGATGACACCATCCAATTCAATTTAAAAGAATTGTCCACTCTTGTCACTCTTCAGTTTGTCCACGACTGGCTATTTGACGTGCATCTTTTTCCAATTACATGTGTAGGCGGGCCTTCACCTTAGGCTCGTTGATTGCCAACGACGCGACGTGTTTTTCTCATCCAGTATCCACAATAAGCTCATTGGAAATGCCTTCACGCGTTCATTTGGCGAGCCAAAAAATGGGATTGATTTATTTTGGAAAGACGTAATGGGCGCGGTGGCCTAGAGGCGAGCACCTTGCCTCTAGCCACCGATCCCGTTACGAATAGAGTCAAGGCGCTCGCCTCTCATGCCGAAGGTACCGGGTTCAAATCCTGGTCGGCGCAGGCATGTTGGAATATTGAGATTTTTCTCATATTTTCCTGTCCCTGATCCTATGGTAGTTAGGATCGAGCAGCCAGTCTTCTCGGATAAGGATGAAAAATTCGGAGGGCCTGTGTGTACGTTGCGCACGTTAAAGATACCTTGGCAGGCGGACATCGAAAAGAGCAGGCCGAACAGGCTGCTGCCCGGGCAAATTTCTAAAAAACAAATCTCTGCCACAGCGAGAAAAATAAAAACAAGAAAAGTGAGGTGTAAATGCCAAGGGCAGCGAACCTCCTAAAACGAAGACCTAAACACCAATGGAAAGTTGTAACAAAAATGAGTTCACCTTGCTGTCCAGGAACCGAATTTTGCTTTTACATCATACTGTCTCCTCGTAACTATAAAGTCGTGCTAGCGTTATCCAGTGTTAATATATAGGATGGATTGTTCGACACGAGCAATTTCCATCCAAAGAATGTTTGAGTGACTAGGTGGGTTTGAGAGTTAAATCCATAAGATCGCTGTTTGTGCCACTGACTAGCAAGTGGAGATGTTCTAAATAAAAAAAAAACAAAAAAACAGTAGCACCGTCCCGCCTCTCATGATTTTTTGTATTTGTCCCCGCCCCTGGATGCCTTTTTTTTTTTTTTTTGTAAGTTCACAAGGGATCTACAGATCTGCAGTGTTAAATCAACTGCAGTTTTCGGCCAAATAGAACCTGTACTTTAACAGTCTCCTTACTCCGGCGGAAGCTTTAAATTTGGGGGAAAACAGTCTTGAGGTAACTGGCGTTTTCCCGAGTTGAAGCAAGTGAGCAAAATATTCATTCATGAAACGATGAAACCAGGAAGAAACTTCTGATCACATTTTCACGATTGCTGCTTCACGCACATCGGATGATAAGAGTTTGTTGGGAAAAATATGAAAGCGATTCTTAACTAGAACGGAACTAGACCTCCTGTGATTCATATCAGAGTGAACGACACTGAGGGAAGGAATGTCATGCTCAAACAACTCAGATAAAAATCACTGTTGTCCTCAGCATTTGGTGCGTTGATATGATATGGTAAACCAAGTGTAGTTATACGAAAATGTGTCACCAAGCACATGAATGTATACTGCGTATAATAAAACGTCTCGCCGTTTAATGTGCTACCAGGTTTAATGTCTGTTGCCCCAACAGCCAGCGGCGTCTGATGCTGTTGATTCCTGGCATTTGTCTTACGCTGGGTTGACGTAGCGACAGGTCACCAGAATTCCCCACACCACCCAATCATTCATTCATCCATCAACTCGGCCACCCATCAAAGGGGCGGATGCTGGAAGCGACTTGTCACCACGCAGAGAAGGAGTATTTACTCAACCGCGGATCAATAGTGCAGCGTAATTCAGCCCGCCACTTCATAGTTCTTTTTCTTGTTTAATGAGCGTATGTGTTTTGAATTTTTAGGCTTGTTTCATCTTCCAGTAAAAGAAAGGTTCTTCGATTCATTTTTTTAAAGCTCGAGGAGTATAACAAATGTATGCCACAACTGGGGCCGATAAAGGATTAATGAATGAATTTCTAAATGTTTTGCTAGCTTCTTAAGCTATGGTAAAGATTGCGGGGGGGGGGGGGGGGGGAAGAGGAGAAAGAGAATGTGCTCTAAGGGACAAAGAAAATAACTGGTGTCTAGATGAACATTCAGATATGGGTTGTACAAGTTGTGGTAGTGGTCGGGTTATTTTCTTGTCAGTGATTTATTTTTACTAGGGTGACCAAAAATCATCCAGAAGCTGCTCACTTACTACAGACTGAAGCCAATTTGTTGGCTTGTCATCTATCAGCAGAATGTGTCGTTTTGCTGCTGAAGATACTGAAAGACGCAGTAATCTATTATATATTTCATTTCATATATTCTTATGTAAAGTCACCATCCACATTAGGGGGGAATACTTAGACTACAGATTTCATTATTTACATCAATTTGAATTGTGTTGGTCAGTATGAAAAGACCGTCAGGCGTTGTCTCAACGGAGTTGTGTTCGATGGTTAGAGTCTTGTAAAATGAGAGAGACTTCAAGCCCCAGGGATCACTCGTGGGTCCGAATTGCCGGGGCTGCAGAGGGATGTGTTATACGAGCACGAGTCGATGCATCCTTTTAGCCGTGCGTGTACTCGAACAGCGTGAAGTGAAGTTCTGCACCTCCCGTGCACTGAGCAAAGTCTCTTTCGAGTCGATTTTGACACAGACTTGAACTCCCTTTGAATCAACTCGTAAGACAGACTTGTGAACATTGAATAGAAAAGGGGGTGGAAATGGAGGGGAGTGGTTCCAACATAGTGTAATATTCGGTGACTTTGCCAGTGAATGACACTTCGTTACCCTGGGTCTACTAACTTCACTTCCTCATTCCAGAGTTCGGCAAGAATTGTGTGACTGTTATACCTGTCCATGTCTTTGCCATAACGAAGACTTATCTTCCTTAGTGACAAACACGCCTAGGGACTAAAAAAGTATAATAAAATCTATAGTGAGCTGCATGATGTCACACGATTGAATATTTTATTATTCAGCTCGGCCCACATGTCTGTTATTATCAGTCAGTCTGATTAGTCTGTTCATTTGAACGTCATCCACATACATACGCATGATCTTAATGCTTAAGAACACTCAGTAGCCCCCAGCTAATGATAGGCGCATGCAATTTTGGCAAATAGACTATTACGTTCTAGGCTGCTTTTATTTATTTATTTTATTAATTACAGTGAATTCAAACATTACACCCAATTATTTCACGAAGTATGGGCACATCTAATTAGCTATTTAATTTCAGATTGATTACATGTGTAATCTCTATCAGACAGCCAATTACTTGATCAATAACTTTCAGGGCTCACAAACCGCTCGAGTGCCTGTCATCTCAACCTGTTTTGATCCTTTTCTGATTGCGGAGGCGAATGGCCTTACACTTACAGCCTTAAATTTAAGGATCTCTGTTGTGATGCACCAACTTTGGTTTGGATGGATCTTGACGTTCCCGCCACACGCGCATGCATGACATTTATGTAATTTTGTATGGAGAATGAATACATACACACTCGCCTGCTTGCTTGTTTGCGTGTGTATACGGTTTCTTAAGAAGGAATTTTCCTCCTTAAGGCTGACCTCAGCCCTGTCGAGATTTTCGTCCGCTCTCAGCCTGCTATATTCATGCATCAGCACGTATTCATAATAAAATTCCGAAAAATGCAAGTTTACAGTTAGGTTCAGGTCTCTTGAATGGTTTCGGTCCTTTCGGACCTGTGAAGATTTCTCAAATCTCACCTTATGTTCAGTAAACAGTGTATAATTTGATCCATTCACCCATCAACTCACCTAACAACTCACAAAATGCATGAACGACCAGTCAGTGACATAAGGAATCAGCATTAAATCGTTCGTCGGCCAGTCTGTCGGGAAGGGGTTGAGATTATTTCTCGGCTTCCTTTAGAGCTAGCGAAATACATGGATATGGAATCACTTTTACGAAAGAGCGAATAATAAAACTAGTAATAAAAATAGCCAGCAAAAAAAATTTTAAAAAATTCATTTCTGACATTGAATTTTTCTGCCAACTCCCTCAATGAGTTAATGGAAGAATTATGTGACTCTTTCGGAGACCGTTCCTTAGTTGAAAAATGCAGAAATCGAATTTAGTTTGAATGGCACTTCCAGGAATCGGCGCCATTTTCATTTGTGCTTGGTCTGTCTGTGACATAATGATTCGGTGTCTAATGTCATACTTGATATAAGGCCAGGCGCACACGAGTGATTTTTTAGTTGCCCAGTCATGAGAAACTGTTAAGTTACCGGAACAGAACAAACGGTCCTTCTGTTCGAAGTGCTCACGGGTGATATTTTTAATCCGCAACGCGAAAAGTAACATTTTAATTACCGATAACTAAATAGTTTCTCGGACTGGGTAACTAAAAAATCACCATGCGCGCCTGGCCTAAGTGCGGAGACAAAATCACCGATCATTGGAAGAGTCCCATGATGATTTACGTGGGCAAATGTTATTATTTTTTTGTTTGTTTTGTTATTTCTATAGGCAGTCATTGTCCGCTCATACGCAGCTCAGAAAAATAAACATATCTTGGCAACATTAGAAATGACCCAAGACTTCAGTGGAGCACGAGCGACAGCGAGAGACAGGGAGAGATAGACAATAGTAGATGGAGAACAGCACCACGATCTTTAAGATGTGGAGATGTCCTCATGGCAAGATCTGTTACAGTGCAAATACGTGCGCGGGCGCGTTTGTGTGTTGAACGAAGGCTCAGTGATATCGCATGCTAGTGAACGCTACACAATTTATCCCCTATAGTTCCAGTGAGCTAGTCATTTCAAGACTTCATTTTTGGCGTTTCCGGAGTTTGGCAGTTGTAAAGAAAATCACATATCCTACAATTTTAGACTTCTGTCTGCATCCGTGGACCTATCTCCAGAGACATTCAGGGAATGGTGTAACATTGTTGGCAGCTTCCTGTGTTAGATATCCGTATCATGATTATTTTCAAGTCGGGTCATCAGGCGTTGCTCCCTCTTTTAGTCTGGTGGACCGATCCTGTTGCCCACTCCAAACTCCACTCAGGTCGCGATGAAATCAATGGTGATTGGTACTCACAGAGCATTAGTCGGAGACCTCGCAGGAACTGACTGAATCAGAAGTATTCATGAGCCGATAATGCCGCTAGAGCCAAGAGGTTTTCGACTTGAGGGGTTGACTGGCCGCAGAGGACTGACCTTTCAACAGTGTTGTGGAGTCAGAACGAATAGACGGGTGCAGCTGGAGTCACTATCAGTACACTGATGCATCCTTAGGCGATGACGAGAACATTTTGGGAGTTAACCATAGTGTTACAGTTTTCTATGGAGACTGACCGTCTGCCTATCGCAAATAATGTCTCCAAATAAAAAAAAAAATGCTAGAAATGGCACCATCCACAATAACAACGGCAACAACAACAACAAAATAAGGATACAACACAAAATCAAAAATACTTTTGTAAAGAAAAAAACAGCAAATGTATGGAGAACATTCTAGGAGTTAAGTATTTGATTTTGCTCCCGGTAGTGATCATCTGCATGTCTCTATTTCCCCCCTCCCCTCCCCCCTTCATTTTCCACCACCAAAAAAAAAAGATACATTTTAATAATCACAAGTGTAGAAACAATGACAACAAGAGAGAGAAAATAAACACAATCATTAAATAACACTCTGTGGTAGACACGGACATACCTTGAGGATGTTCCATGATGATCCGGTGGTGGTAAATCGACTTAATGGATATCAAATCGTGGTTTACATGTTTAATGAATCGTGTACGAACATTAAAAAAAATGAGATGTGAGTGAAAATTCTCGGGTACATGCTTAAGAAATGGCTACATAATTATATGGAGGGAACCGAATCTGTATTTGTCCTGTCAACATTCGCTTGTTATTCTTCCCATGTGCATTGGGTGCATTTGTTTTTAACCAAAATAGAAATGGAATAGCCTGTGAGTTAGAACTGCCTGAGAAACACAAAGTCTTTCGATATCCATTTGCCGCTCAAGATCGCAGTCTGTCGTCCGAAGTGAGAGGAAGGACGCACTACTGATGAAGTACTGTCGATGCTCATTTCACACGCTGCTGCTGTCCCTCTCCCGAGCAGTCCACCATACCAAAAACAAGAAAGCCTTAGGCTGGCTAAAGTATGTTTTGAGTCCTATTTTGGACTCAGTGCGCGAGATCTCTCTTTCCGCTGGCTGGCTCAAAATAATTTTGACGCTCCCGAACTAGTGAGATAGACTTGTTTCGATCGGGCCAGTGCGTTAGGTCCTCTGTAACTCCATAGTGCACGTCTCATACTGAAAACGAAATAGATTTGCCTCATTGCGTCACCAGCATATTTCCCTTTGTGCATTCGGGCACCAACCGGTTCATATCATAATATCGAAAGCAAGAAAGCAGTATGCCCCTAATGAGTTTGAACAGAGGATAAAGCGGAATTTATCACATATTTTTAATGTCTTCGTGCAAAAATCGAGAGGATTTTCATACAATCGTAGAAGTTGTAAGACATGCAAAATACCATAATTTGTGGAAAATATGGGTTTGCCCCATTTTTTGCTGAATATGGGGGTCATCATGACATTCGTGACTTTCCTCGCTGCACTAAGGGGCCCGTTAATCACCTTTCCAACTTAAATTGAAAATTTGGAATCATTTTCAGAGCTGCATTTAAACTGTGGTGTATCGATTTAATGAGCGCAGCTCAGCTTTTTCAGCGGAACTGGAGAAATGAAAGTGCTCTCAATCCGTTGCAGTCCAAAATGCCGTGAATGAGACAGTCTTCACCCGCAGAAATAATAATGGCTTTTTAATACATGTAATAGGCAATGAATTGCAGTGCGATAGACTTTGTTTACCCAGTGTAATTTTTCTACGTGCATTTAAGAATTTTGAACAAACCCTGTGACACCAAAGCTGCAGTTGAAATGTATTTTGTACGCAATATCGTCATTGTCCCTTAAATTATAACTTTGTAATCGGTTTTGGCTACTTTTCAGGAGAGGCAAAAAACTGTTTTATTTCAGCACAACTGGTTTAGTTACGAGTATTTCTTGAAATTTTGCTATTCGGTTATTTTTTGGCTTAGGAGTCAAAACGAAGATCATTCGATGCGGCTTTGAATGTACATGTATGTAGATGAAAATAAACAAAAGACCTTTTTTTTTCTTTTTCGAATGTTTCTACAGTCTCAAGGAACGGTGACGATAATATTGCAAAATAATTGTGTGTGTGTGTGTTTTTTTTTCTTTTTCTACTTTTGGAACCCAGACGGTTAATGTGTAATAGTAGTATCTATTGCAAAGGGGTCGTCCACCGAAAACCTGAATACCGGTGATTTGCATGTCGGGACATCAAGTAGCTCGAGTGGTCTGAATCTTTCAGACATCTTAGCAGTGCAGTCATGACAGTAGCTTTAATTGTATTTGGATTTACTAGCATCCTAGGGTAATTATTCTGGAGTGACCGGCACCCTATAGACGTACTTCACAGCACGGGCTTTCTCGCCTTCGACTTTTAATTTCACTTTCGAAATTCATATTCGTATAACATGTTCACTTTAACTGATCTTAGTTACAGGAATCGGGGGGGCTGAAAGTTAGCCCGAAGTAAAATAATAACAACAACAAAAAAAACAACAACAAAAAACGTGAAAGGCTCAAAGTGGCTGCCGTCGTAGTGTAAAAAAGAAAAAAAAAGCGTCCAAATAATCTTATACAAAATTAAAAGTGTCCAAAAACATGTGGTAGTTTGGTTGGGAGGCGCCAGGTGCAGTGTCCTTTGTTTTCGAGTAGAGAGGGATTGTACTCCCGTTTTTTTAACATGTATCCCTTGCCCCCATGTACACTTTTCATACGTTTTTACACTTTGCTCCAGCCCCCACCTCCCATCCCACCGTACGAGCCGACGGCTGTTAAAGTGGTGAATGTTCATGATGGTCTACAACGTTCAAGCTACATTTTGCATGAACCATTTGACTTTTTCATTATATTATAATCAATATATTTTCGATTTTTCTGTAAGCCTACAGCTCATTTCGTCGAGAAAATAAGCAATGAACTTTATAAAAAATTGATAAACAGTTGAAAAGCGTATCTGCCGTCTCCCCCTAATCCATGTACACGTTTCATACCCAGGGTACATCACCCCCTTCCCGCCCCTGCCCCGTCGAGTGTATGGACGATATGGATGTCATTTATTTCCCAGTGCTCAAACGAAAATATAAGGAGCTGGGACAGCCCAGGTTAATATCACCAGACATGTAGAAATTTTCTCGATTTCATTGAAATGAAAGGACATCAGCCAAAGCCGTTTAGATTTCCCTAGACCTGAGATAATTGCCGGAATAAGTTCCCCCCCCCCCCCTCTCTGTTCTTCGTTTTTCTCTTCACCTTTTCCTTTTTATTTTCATTGGCATCTTGCTTTGTCATGACTTGCAAGAGAAGACAAAAAGATTTTAAAAATCCAAGGTTTGCATGTCTGTAATGGAGATAATAAGTGGAGCTGGTGGTTAATTAACCAATTGGCCAGTCTTGAGGCCAATCCAAAGGAATTTACACTACACAGGGAATCGTTGAAAACTACACACTTCTCGTGCTTTGGCACATTTTTATAAGAGCAGTTCGGAAAGAAACACACCCGTCAGGGCTTTTGATCCTGTAAATTGGTGAGCCTATTTTCTGTGGCCCAAAGGGAGTATTTTGCAATGTTAAGACGGGCACGCATTTCTCCTTCCTCTTCTTCCTCCCTTCCTCTCTGTCTGTCTGCCTCTGTGAGTCTGTCTCACACCCTCTCTCCCTCCCCGTTTAATCTCTCTCTCTTTCTCTCTATCTCTGTGTGTATATGTGAGAGAGAGAGAGAGAGTGAAAGAGAGAGAGAGAGAGAGAGAATTGCAAAGGTCGTGAACAAAATGGAATGTGGAAATTTTTCAGGAGACCGATATTTGTACCGACAAAATCAAATGTAATTTTGACGCCCAGTCAAGTCTCATAATTCTCGCTCACCACTTCAACACGTTCGGTTTTTAACGGGAAGTTCTGCATGCAAATGGTTTACTCATTTTGGCCACGACCCATGCTGTTTTGTGGAGAAAGATACCATTTTGTCAATATTACACAGTAACCTGATAAAAGTGTTAGTTTCTACGTTGAAATCGTCAAATCAGTGAAAGTGCCAGGACAGCTTGAAGTTCTTTCTTCTTGAGAGGATTTCTACATGTACGCCGTGCAGGAAGTGCATTACTTAGTTGCAGAGAAAGACGAAAATGGTGAGAGTGCTCTTATTTTGGCATGGTCATCCAAAGGGTATGATGTTGAACATATTAGATAACATAATGATAACTTCATGTGCTTTTAGTATTCGGTGACTTTTATTGGCTTTTCTCAATAATTAAGCGTGGACCTTGGCAGATTGTCATTTAAGTTTACTTGGTTTTCCTACATCAGTCATTGCAATCCAGTTTGTTTCTTTGAGAACGACCCCCAGTACCCCCCGAAAAAAAAAAAAAGTAGCCCCCCAAAAAATTGTGAATAAGTTTAACTCGCCTGTTGGTAGCAATACGAAATGTTTACCCGCAACAGAGTGAATTTGAAGAGTGCGTTTATGTTTGCCGATGGCGTCAATTGAATGGGTAAACTGAAGCACTGATCCTATCTTGTCCAGACACAGACACATTTGGAAGAAAACGACACAGAGTATCAGTGTCGAGGCTTTGGGCCGGTGTTCTGGATTGTAGACAAATCCGTAAATTTTATTCACTGTTATCTCCCCTCTTCTTGTTTCGCAGTCATTCCCCCTTTCCAGCGTCACTCGGGTCAAATCAAGCCACGTGCATGTCAACTTGCAAGAACGCATTGTGAAATTGGAATGACAACTGTGCAACTGTTACTTTTTTTGTTTTAATCTTCAAAATTGTGTGTGTCAGATGTCATGGAAATTTAATCAAAGAGGGAATGGAAGGATCACATGTGCAAATTCTAGAATTTCAGTTAGGAGGAAGAAAAAAATCTCCTGGAGATTTGAACTTCCATGTTCTTTGAATTAGATTTAATGAAAAGAAATGGAAACGAATTATTTGGATAATGTTTCAGGTGGGCTAAAATTTGGAGAAATCCACGAACGAAGGGCGGGCACACAGTTACCGTGCTTAGCCGAATATACTTTTGCGAGTTACTGATTTTGCATTTTGTTGAAAAGCTCTAGAACTGTAGACATTACTGTAACTGAAAAGCATGATTTTTTTGGACTGGTCTGGGTTCACACAATGCAGGTTTTCATATATATTTTTGAGCTTTAAAGCTAGCTTGAAATTAATAAGGTGGGCCATTTGGTATCCATTTTGAGTGAAATAACAGGTCAAAAATTTATTCCAAACATCCATTTGGCGACCTTAATTTTTCTTTATTCCTACTCCTTTTTTTTTTTTTTTTTCCCACAACTGAGAAACTCGACGTTCAACATTTGCCGTTTTAGTATTATTATTATGATAAGGAGTTAGAATGAATCGGAACTGTGAAACAGCTTGATAAGTGCTTTAGCGCAGTTTCATCAAGTATCAAATGTGCATTTGTTATACCTCTTCTACATAGTGAAAGATCTCCGGCTTTTTAAAAAGAAAATGGTGATAGAGCCAACAAAGGTCGCAATTTGCTGTCGATACATACTCACTCACTTCCACAGCAACATTTGTGGGTATTTTTTTGTTGTTGTTGTTGGTGTTGGTCAAGGCTGGGAGGTGTTTGAGCATTTCTTCATAGCAGATGATGAAAATGGATATCTTTGTCGGTCCGCAGCTCATAAATTCTTCATAGGGTAATATTTTAGAAAGCGGGAGTGTCCAGAGAATGTGCCAGAGAGACTACTTGGGACATCGATCCCTTGTGTGTGTGTATGTGGATGGGGGTGTCCATGATGGGCGGTAAGCGAATCTTAGAGCTCGCTTGCAGGAAAGGATACAGTATTTTGTGGCATCAGCTGGAGAGATGTTGGGTTTGGAAAGTCGACGTGGAATTAAATAATCTGCAAATATTTGTTTTGTTTTGCTTATTACAGTCGCTCCCTTGACCAAACGGCATGGGAATATTGATGTTTATTATCAGGCCCTTGCATAGCTGCTAATAGGCACAGGCCAGATGAGAAACGTAGGCGGAATTTAAGACTACTCATTGAGTATTTTTGTTCAAATCATTCGTAAAAAAATATTCTTGAAAATATTATAGTTGTTCTAAAGGCTCCACCTTTGTCTTTCTCTACGATGTCAGTATCCTAAAAAGTTTTGGTGAAAGGGCTTTCAGCCATGTTGGGCCCAGGGTGTGGAATGAGATTCCTTTAGATGTCCGCAGTTCGCAAGTATTTTCACAGTTTAAAAGGATGTTAAAATGTCATTTGTATGAGAGTTTCTAGTCTATGTAAAAGCTATCTATTATTATTATTATTATGTGTGTATCAATGTGGGTTGTGTGTGTGAGTTTACCCATGTATTTTTTGACATGTTTCTGTAAAGCGCATAGAGCATTTTTGTAATGGATATGCGCTATATAAATGCCATCCATTATTATTATTATTATTATCCTTTGGCAAATTGCCTTCCTCTCCCCCACACCCCGCCCCCGCTTTGCTTCAACCGGTTGGGGATGGGGCTGGGGGCACTAGGTACTACTGGATCCCTTAATTCCTTCAGGAGTCGTGAGGGCACTGCACTAATGACGTTGCACCAACTGCCTCCACCTCTGGCGGTCATGGGTATGGGGGGTAGCCCCCCCCCCCTCTCAGAATCGGAGATCCAATGTCATCTGGCCCACCTGGCCTCACTTCTGGCCTGTTTCTTGTGGCTGAGGCACGGGAGTAAACCTGGGACGTTGTCCTTTGCATATGGCTGTGGAAATTCATGTGATTTTGTTTTTCTGGATGTTACTGAGGTTTGCCACTACACTTTAGAACTTTGCAAACAGACAGGCAACACAAATGTGATTTCTATGTTCCAGACAGCTAGGCTCACTGTTAGGCCAGCCTTTCCCCCGAACCGGCGACCGACACCTGTTTTTAAGAAGATTGTCATGCTTTTGGTGTTTTCATAATTATCATTATGAATATGAACATGCACAGAGACACAACAAAACATACTGTGGTACATAATGTGGTTTTAAGCATTGGCAATTCATGCTCTCTATTGTTAGTGTTTCGCCAGAACTTGAACTACGTTAAGGGGACTACATGTTGGAAACTTGATAACTTCAGGAATGCTTTTAAAAATGTCTGCGTTGTCATTCGTGCATTTTTATTGTTTTCTTTGAACTTCTAAGCCTCCCCTCTTCACTTAATTATCCTTTCCAGTAATACTGCATATGCTTCAGGAGTATTTTGCATCACATCACAGGTTCTCAAGCTTTATTTTGGTCTGGATCAAAGCTCTGGTGGTAATCCAAAACTGCTGCTACATGTCCATCGCACTAGAATAAGTTCGTTGGGTCTAATACACTGGGAAATGTGTCGAGAGGAGTTGGTATTTAAACAAAGCTGTGAAATGGGACAAATGTACAGAGTGTTGCTACTGGAAGCACACGACACACGAACAGCTTCGCGATACTAAAGTGGGGTCTAGACTTTAGGTCTGGGATGAGTAGCACAGCATTTGGTATGGTTGGAAAGAACTGCAGTAACTCAGCGTTGTTGGGGAGCCTTAGTTTAGACTAACAGACGTTCTCTTTTGAGCAATACGTAATTCCCATATTTAACTCGATCATAACCATCGCTGATCGTATATTGTTTATTTTGTCAAACGTTAGTGGGGATGTAGGTGGAAGTACACAAACTGAAACATTTGGAAGTCTCCAGTCAAGACTTTGGTTTTCTTTCCCTGCTGATCTTTAATTTTTGTCCCCTGAAGTTGCAGATTACCTTCATTATTCGAGGACGTTGAGTGTATTTTTGTTACTTTTAAATCAAGTGTGTCTACTCATGAACTGGCAAAGACAAGCTGATTCCTTCCCTCTTGTTATTATTTTAAACTTTGCTAGCCAAAGAAAGTCTCGAGTATCGCTGTCATTACATTTCGAATAAGATTGATGTTGTACTTTTTACTTGAATAGGTTAATTGTAGATATGTGTCAATGGCGTTGATGTATCAGTGCTATCTGCTAAATTCACTCTTTTTTTTGTGCTCGTTACTAAAGCATTCGATCAAGTGTATCATTATGTGTGTCAGCAAAGAGTTAACAGCTGTCTTTTTATTTTTTCTTTGAACAGGCGGAGATTTGGAGTGTATTTATAGCCATGCTGAAGAAGAGCCGTCGCAATCTGCACGCATGCACAGAAGTCGGACTGATCGCCCGAGCTTTGGAGCTTCTGAAGGATGCTGATGAGGTCACTGCAGGTAAGGCAATGGTCTTTTGATTCCTGTCAATAAATCAAGAATCAAATCAGTCGGCCCACTGACATACTGACGAAGATCAACATTTTTATATAACGAGCCCCGTCGCCATGGCATTGGTGCCACCAAATATTTGCATTCGTGTCAGTAGAAACTAACATGACTAACAGTTTGCACTAATACACTAATAGAAGTTAATCGAAATCCATTGATTTCTAATGAGTGGACACGGGTAATCCTCTTGGCATATTCGAAAGATCGTAAATGTAAGAGTCAACCCGGAGCAGATCTAAAAGAGAGAATAGTGTGTTTCAGATTTTAATAGAAAACCATGAACAGTTTACCATTTTCTGAGCGAGAGACAAAAGATGTGCCGTTGAGCACGAGCTATTGAAATTCAAAGTGATTTGTCCGCGCACTGGAAGCTTACATCAGATGCCAGAATAGGATCCCACAGTTCATCCAAAGTATCACCCAATGCGACCTCGATGTCCCAATTTCGACAAGAAGTATGGAGTTTTGACAGTCCAGCTAAATGAACCTACGGAAATGGAACTTTCAGTACAGGAGAAATCGTGAAGCTACTTCAGCCTTAGTCGTCACGAAGAGACGACCGGTACTCAGCGGCAGACTAGATGAGAGCTGGTCCTGATCACATGTAGCGGAGACACATTATACCCTCGCAGCGCTGAATATGAGACTTCCCGTGATTATGTGGACGCCATCGTTATTATGAGACATAAATCCAGGGGCAGATCAATAAAGGGAGGACAGAGGCTACCGACATCAAGTCAGATCAGGATGGGGCTTGGTGAACTCAGATGACGTAATTTGGATACAGTAACATCACGGAACATACCAAACTGTCAGTAAACTAATTCTTTAGCTAAAATACCAGCCGGAGAAAGAGAACAGGGTACTTGATGGTTAAAGCATAACATAATAATGCAGCAGCTGAATGTATTATGTTTGCCTGTGCCATCACCAAGTACTAATGATTCCTTGTGTCCACTATGAATGTAACCAATGACCAAGTAAAGAATCAGGCTAAATTTGTTTGATGGAATAGGGATTCATCTCTGTCAATCAAGATACCTCTGTTGCGATAACTTCAGTGACTTGCTTGCCTCGGTGACTCTGGCGAGCAAGCCACCTCTGTTATAATGCGTTTAGTGACGATAGTGCTGTGATGTTAATCTGGAACATGGATCAAACTTAGGCAGAGACGTACAACTGTTAGAGAAGGATACTGACAACGTTCTTGGACTATTGAACAAGGGGCGGTGACAGAAGACAGGACTGAAAAGCCTGTGTAAGTGAGGAGGAAGAAAGCGTGGAGGGGTGGAACTTGAGCGGAGATGCCTCGTTTAAGGGACAGGGTGGAAAGTTCTAGGCCTTTTATGCGGATGCCGCAGAATCAAATGAAGCATATGTTTGAACTCTCTCTCTGCGCCTCGTCTTGAAGTAAATGTATTTAAAAAACAAACAAATACCGGGAAGAGAAAATATGTGAAAGCGGGTTAGAAACGAATAAAACAATGTCGGGTATTAAGAGGGCACCATTAGGCTTTCTCTTTCTATCAGTACCGCACAGCGGTAGGGAGAAATCAGAGGGAAAAGGGTGAAATTAGGAGAAAGGACAAACTTATGCTGAGGAAGGGAAAAGAACAGACCAGTCATACGGAAGGAACACTCTCGGGCGGCGGAATTGATGCCTAAGCCAGGAGAAGTTAATTACTGTCGTGCAGACAGGATCAAGCAATCCATTTCAGCCCTGTGCGTGGTGCGTCTTTCTACATTGCAAGCACGGCAGCTGTCGCCCTGTGAGGATGAGACAACAGGATTGGATTGATGGAAAATGGATTAACCCTCATGGGGTTGCTCGTCTGAACTCTCACCTTAGTTAATGTGACATAGAGTAACTGTGGGTTAAAGTTTTTGGGAGGATTTGATTCTTTAGTTGGCCTGGAGAGAGAAGGTATAAATCGCTTGGGACACAGAAAAAGTCACTGTGATTTTGAATGTTACAACCCTTTATTTGTTATGCCTCTTTAGGAATAGCACAGTTTTTGATGTCATTAATAATGTTTTATACTCAAGTTGTTCATGTCCACATGCATTATAATTATGTTGCCCCTTTTTAATCGTTGCCTTAAGTCCGTGTATGTGAGCGTCTGTATTTGTGAAATTTATGTGTGTGCCTAGGCGAGTGCATGTGTATACATATATATATACAGAGAGAGAGAGAGAGAGAGAGAGAGAGAGAGAGAGAGAGAGAGAGAGAGAGAGAGAGAGAGAGAGAGAGAGAGAGAGAGAGAGAGAGAGAGAGAGAGAGAGAGAGAGAGAGAGAGAGAAGACAATCATGCTGTTTTGTTAGGAAAATGACCTCTTGCTATTTAAGGTTATTAATGACGATCTTTCTCTTCAAAGAAGTCTCTCTCTCTCTCAGTGAAAGGTTTATTAATTCTCATTATTTTATTGATTTCATTACACTGTTCACATGATCAGAAGCCCGGGAGCTGCAGGGAGCAGTGCATGGTAATTAATGATGTGGTCATTCCCACGCATTTCCCACCCCCGCTCTTTTCCACACAGAAGACATAAGACATTGAAACCCAAATATTTCTACTTTTTATTATTATTTCTTTTTTCGTTTTAATTGCATTTTTGTCTTCAGAAGCCCTGAGGATAAGTCACGCCCATTCAGTTTTCATTTCTGGGCGAATTTTAATTCCTCTTGTTTGGCCCATAACATTAACAACAACATCATCTTTTTTTTTTTTAATTTTAGTATATAACGTGTTGTGTTTTTTTTACTACAAGAAGAGAGATACTTGGGTTTTATTTCAAGCAATTGTTGACGAAATTTTTGTCTGCTGGTGTGCAAGGTGTCTTTTTGAATTTCAGTGCTGTGCCAGTCAAAGATCAGAATACACGATTGTCGACAGGTCACGCAAATTAAGGAATTTGTACCTGTTGGAAAAAAAAACAAAAACAGTTGAGATGTCTTATTATTTTGACTTTCTAAGGCGACTTGAAGCCTTATTTAAAAAAAAAATAATATGAAAAAGCTCTATGCTCTGCGGTTTTAGTTCGTATTCTAAAGTGAAATTTCAGCATTTATCAAATGAATTCTTCGGTAATTTAACCGGTACTACATTCTGTTGTTTTGTTTTAGAATTGTGTCTTCCTAACAAGTGAAAAAGAACTAAGTCAGAACTATTTGGCAATGCATAACTTAACTATATACAGTCTTAACTATTTGTTTCAAAGGTGGACACTGACGTGTTTTATGTGCACGAATAGAGCCCTGCTTCACCGGCAGCTTTGCTTTGATATTGTACGGTGGGCTGTGGTTCTTCATTTTGGTTAGTGAAAAAGAAATTGACTGAAGGTGAAACATTAAGCCAGACTATCATATGGCCGTATATAATATTAATAAATATAAAAGTTAAATACTTTATTTCCCCATGAGGAAATAAATTCGGCATGCTGATGCCAAATGAATAGACTTGAGGATAATAAAATTTGAATTTGTTGTTATCTTAGCAAAGATAAAAGTTTTAGGTGTAAATTAAAATAGAAATTCGTGTTACAGAAGCGATTGTTGTTAGAGGACCGTGGAATTTGATATTCTAAACTGTTGCTCAGGGCTGCTCAACCAGTCGATCGCGATCTGCCGGTCGATCTTCAAGTGCTTGGCAGTCGATCGCGGGATGAATGTAGGACACACCCGCGAGGTATATATTATATATATATATATATATTTTTATTTGTCTTTACTAAGGCCTAAGGTAAAAATATGTTATTAAAATAAATATGTTTTTGGTTCACTGCATTTTGTATCTAAGATTCTAAGTTATTTGTTAAAGTGAATAATGGCGATAGGCACACTAGCAGAGGTTCGGTTTCTTTTATTTTTTGTTTCAGGGCTTCGCCAGACTGGTAGATCTCCAAAGGCTGGGAAATGTAAAAGTAGATCCTATGTCAATAAAGGTTGAGCACCCCTGCTGTAGCTGATCAAGGAACACAAATCAGTATTTTCGCCACTCGGCTTTGTAATGAGACCACGGTTCCCCGACAACAGCCAGTACGGAAATTGAAATCCGCGATAGTCCGGTTGATGATGCAGTTTGTTTTGCTTTAAGTATAAGCTGAGCTTTGCACATTTAGGTATCAGGCTGGTGCCGTACTGGGTCAAGTGGTTTTTGTTTTGTTTTTTTGTTTTGGTCTGTTTGGACATAGTGCGCGAAGTCGCTTTTTCTGCTCGCTGTCTCAAGACAGTTTTGACTCGCCAGTAACATGGAGACGGACTTGTGTCAGTCGGGCCAGCGCGGGAGGTCCGGTTTAGCTCCATAGCCCTTACATCTCACACTATTACTGAGACAAAACAAGGCTGGATGGAGTCAAACATTGGCAAAAAAGCTGTAACAGTATGTAGCAAAGCCTCGCGTAAAAAATGATACCCACGATTCAATAAAACGGGGAGACAAAAAAATATCAGTATTTCGGTAAAATATCTTTTCCAAGACAAAAAAAAGAAAAATAATTGAACAGATAAAAACAATCCAACAATTAAAAAAAAAAGAAGAAGAAGAATTTGTAGTATTTAGAATCATAAGTCAACATGGTGACAACTTCTTTCTTTTTTGCCAGTTTTTGACTTGCTGCGACCCCACAGTTTTTCTGTGGTTTTATAATAGGTCGTCAAAGACTTGACGGAGTGCGCCACCAGCCATATGACCGAAAGAGCGACAATCAATGTCCATGTAATTCTTTTCTTTGACTGGTAATGAGGGTTACTTTTGTGGTTGTGGTAATGTCACCCTTTTGTCCGACATGGCTCTTTGTACATCTTCCAAACCCCCCCCCCCCCCCCCCCCCCCCGGAATTCATCTCAACATGCTCATTTTGTAGCTAGAAGAACACCCTACAAAATGAATATACTTCGGCTAGACTGAAAAACCACACATTATGTTATGCAAAAACTCATTACTGTCATTGATCATCTTTGCTTCGCGCTTTGTGGTAACTAAATTGTCCTTATTGCATTGTTCTGGTTATCACTGATGAGTGTCCGCAATAAGTGCGGAAATTGCGATGTTTTTTTCCCTTTTTTTTCTCTTTTCGTTTTTCTTTTCTCCGGTCTGGTTTTGTCGACGCTCGGGTTTCAAAACTTCCTTTCCGTCCACGCGCACACCAGAGAAATGTGTGAGGTAACCTTCCCAATGGCAGCAACGCAAAGTGCAACACAATTACAGTAAATGTGACATAACGCGGGCAATAACGACAGCTAGCAGGCAAACCGGTGGTCAAGTGCGGGGCTCAGGAAATAAGATCAGATTACGTGGCAAGCTTTAAAGTTTGGCTTTTGTTTTATGTACTTACCCACCCCAAGCCCTTGGCGCTAGGCGCGCGTACACATAAGTATTATCCCTAACCCAGCCGTTATCCTCAACCCTAAATCTTATCGAATCCCTAATCCTCCTCCCCTCCCTTTCAACCAAAAAACCAGGAGGAAAACAAGAAGAAAATCTGAAAGAATAAATAATCATAATTAATTAAGGCTGATGTCAAGGAGCGTTTCGGGAAGAGCTGTCTAGTTCTGAAGTCACAAAAGACTTTAAAATACGCACCCCAAGCGCAGAAAACTTGGGGGACATACGTACTTGTAACAACATCCTTAAAGTCTATCTGGTCAGATGCACCAATAGTATTGCCGCATCTCTTCAAGTCCTTTGAGGCCATCCATAAAGTACGGAGGGGTGTGGTGGGGAGGAGGCCCCCCGCGTATGAAAATCGTACATGTGGATAGGAGGGCATCCGGGCTGCGTAGCACGTCTTCACAACACCGGTCACATTGTGCCAGGAAGGAGCAAGAAAGACGGTAGACAGAATATAATAGAATGGTAGGAGACAAAGAGACTCTACCAGAATCACTTGCTGGGAGCGTACTTATACTTTTCAGTCGTGATGAATTAAAAAATAAGTAGAAGAAAGGGAGGGGAGAATAAGAACAAGAAGAATTCATCAGAAAGACTTTGAACTGGGGGAGAGGGGGGGGTGTAATCAAATATAGTTATGGCTCTGACGAAATCGTCTTTACATTATGGCGCTTAAAGTTTTAGAACGTCAAGGCCACATTATGGACATTCACCATTCTGATGATCGTACGCTTGTACAAGGGGGAGGGGTAAAATCGCTACAAACGATGGTAATGCTTTATGGATGATTCCTTTCCATCGCTTCCCTGTCAATCATTCGGGCGAATCGGCTGATGTGACATTAAATTTTTACTGAATCAATTTATTCAGCTGTATGAGTGAAGTAGTTTCGCCTTTGTTGGAGATTGTGTCCGCTTTGCTGTCAACCTTTGTTTTGTAAAACATTGATAGACAAACACAATGGGTTTTACGCCAGAGTGCCAAATTTCACGAGAATTTTGCACTTATTTTCATGGTTGTGCAGGTTATCTGTAGATGAAACTTTTCAGTTTACATAAGCACGTGAAGACACCTCCGGTAGTCTTGTGGGCATTTGTTTGTTGTTTTCATGCAGTCTGTTCATTCTGTTTGATCTGTTATTCTTTGTTTTGTCGGTGGCAGCTTTGTTTTCACAGTGTTGTATAAACGTGTGGTACCCGTCTTGCATTTTGTTGCATTGATTGAACCCGTGTTGGTTACTATCAGTGTGAATGTCGTTATGAGGCAATGCAGTAAAATTGTGGCCTTTCAACGAGAAGAAGGTCTTAAGTCTTCCACTGGTAGTGGATGACAAATCCCTTACTCAATTGCACTATAATTACTTTTCTACGAAAAGAAGTTTGTACACAACATCCAGCGAGATCTTATAGCCACAGCGCTCTTTCAGTCGAGTCTGTTTTGCTTGAATTTCCTCTGAATCATCTAGAGAGCCAGGCACCTTTCGGTCTCACTAATGCTCGAGGTTCCGTTTAATTGTCAGCCATATTTAAACAGAATTTATGAATTCCGGGCACATCTGAAGGCGGCGTTATGCCTGCGAATCCATGGAAAATTTATTGTCAGACGTGGGCCCGCAGCGCATCTTGTTATTTCTGAAGGGGACTGAAACCTACAAGATGTGGGCATACTCTACAGTACGGGCATTTTCCTATTATATTTTCAACTTCACTTTTATTCGGTCTTATTGAAAGGAATCTGAGGGCTGGAAACGAGCTCAAAGTGGCCCCTCGCGTGCCGAAGCGCCATGAAACCCAAACTCAAAACCGACTCCGTTTAATTCTGTATTCCACACTTCACACTATCTGAAGCAAAACAGACCTGACCCAATAGGGAACGGGATTTAATGACACAATTACTATATTTAAATTTACCGATGACGTCATGGGACATTCGAACTGTTCAATGCGGTGGTTAAGCACAGTTGTTATGGACTTTGTAAGATCAATTCGAGACATAAAGATCAACTCCACATGATAAGTGTGTACAAAGTCCATAACTGTGCTTAACCGCCGCGTTGAACAGTTCGAATGTCCCATGACGTAAATCTAAATATAGTAACTGTGCCATTCAATCATGTTCCCTCTACGCTGTCCGCCTTCGACTATTTCCCCACCAACCAGCCCTGAGTGAGTGATAATGGTTACAAGTGGTACCAGTTGTCGTGCTATCCTCATTATTCTCGCATGTCTCTCCCGATCTTGGATATATTTTTTTTTCTCCCTGGCTGTACCAGTGGAGTCAGAAATCAAAACCAGTTAAGATGTGCTTATATCCTATTGTGCAATACTGTATAATCCAAGGTAATGGTGAAAGTTTAGACAACAAAGTCACACACTCATCTCATCTATCTGGGCAGCCACTGGATAAATGAAAATTTAATATGTAAAGAGTGTGAGTGGTGGTCGCATAGTTATGCTGCTGAGACAGCTCCTTACAGTCACTGTGTGCACATGAGGGGGAAAATACCCATACATTATAGGCTGCTCTTGTGATCATCGTGCTCAATATCAGGAGAACAAAGCTTTAAATTCATCCTCCAGTATCCATTCAGGACTTGTGACCTTCTTTCATTAAAAAAAAAAATGCATAAAATGAAACTGTTTTATGACGATAATAACCACTATGACACAATAAAACTTCGTCAGGGATTAGTTTTTGTTGTTGTTTTTTAGGGAAAATTATTAGTATTTTGCCAGGAGAATTGGAAAGTATTTAATATGTTACAATATGTGTAGACATTATATGTGATGAATACGTGGTTTTCCTAAATGACGGTCTTCATGTTTTTTCTTCACCCGCTTCTCGCTCATTGAAGACAATGGGACCCTTTTCAGTGAGCCTTTACTCTTTGCATTGAGTGATAGAGTTGTAGAAGACATTGCATGTACATGTTTCAACCCCCCCCCCCCCGCCCCCGCCCTCGTCCTTGGACTCATCATGCTGTTTGGAAATCATTGTGACAAAAGTTAAAGCACTGGGGAAAAAAATGCAAGAGATACAAGATCAAAGCTTAATTTTTTGGACGCTCTAAAATAGAGATAAGGCGCAACATGTATCATATTTTGGTACATAGAATCACGGATGGAGAACTTACGGGCCATGTATAAGGTACGCACGCTTCGATTTTTGGGGGGGTGGGGGGTGGGGTGGGGTGGGGGGGGGGGATACATACGCATTCCATATGGTAACCCGAATTCTTTGTAGGAAGCCCAACCGTATATCCAGATCTTGACTACATTAAAAGCAGTATTTGGATCCAATGCAGTGACGAATAGAACTTACTCCTACACCACAATTTCACTTAGAAATACACAGATGTGATAACGTTGGTTTTCGACCACCAGTTCGTAAAGAGAGGCCAAGGACGGAATTTTTTAGCATGCTTTTTTATTCTGCTCGACTAAAATGTGTCTATATTTTTGTGGCAAAAAAACACACAAGATCTTAAACAAATAATATCAAAAATTGATTTTTGTCCCGAATGAATGTGACCACGTAACTTACCGTCAAAAAAGTGAGGCAGTACACCAAAGTTTTCATAATTTTTTGTCGCGTAGACATAAATTTTAAAAAGTGATTACAGGTTCACCCTCGAGCTCCACTATAATCTTATTATTAAAAAAAAGTGATTTGAGTAATTCGGCATTACCGCCCAAATGACAGTTTCGGCAATTATATAGACTATAGTTAATTTTCCTAAGTGTCAACAAATCTAGTCCAATCGCTTTTGTGTCGACCGGTTGTATTGATTCAAGTTTCAGGTATTTTTAAATAAAAACTTGTGAAAATGTAAAATACAGTGATCCACAGACTAATAAATAACCAGACTGGAAACACAAGCTTCGGGCTGTGTCGTTTTTTACGGAAGTTAATGAGATGCGGCCGCATAACCAACGTGGCCGCCGCTCGGGAAATTCCGATTTTAGTTCTATCTGCATTAGAAATTTCTTTTTATTTGTCAAGATTGGATGTACATGTATTGATAATGCATTGTCTTGCCTATCCTTTCATTTTATTGTCTACAGCTGCCTTTTTTTTTATTGTTATAAATTATGACCGTCTGGACTTTTAACGACCGCTGCATTGTAACTGTGCTGAAGCGTCGGTCGCAACCGTAAATCTAATGTGGCGAATGGTTCATGACCTTTCGCTGTTTTGTGACGTCACACAATGGGATCATCCAGTCTGTTTAATTTATTAGTCTGTGCCGTGATCTTTGTTTTGGCTCCCTGTAAGCCCACCGCACCGGATACGATGTATTAATACGCGTCAGATTCGGTGCACGCAGTTTCACTACCAGAAATGAGTGCGTAGTGCAGCTGTGGTGCGCATGAAATCTGTAGTAAGGCTGTAGGATATGGGAAGCTTTCTAGACCAAAAAAAAGGGAGAGAGAGAATGGTGGGTTCACAGTTTTAGCCCTGATAATGCCGGGGACCTAATCTAGGAGTAAGACAAAATAAATGGCTTTTTCTCTGGTTGTTGTTGTTCTTCAAGGAAACGATTTATAGGATAGATAAAAATGATGTGTTTAACGAAGCAATCAAAATTAATAGTCCATGCAAAATGCCACTCATTAACAACAACAAAAAAGAACCAAGGCCTTATCAAGGACATTCACCATTCTGAAGGCCGTACGCTTGTCCAGGGGTGGGGGAGAGAAGAGAGAAATGAAGCCACGCACGCGGAAAGCGTACATATGGAAGTAGGGGGGGGGGGGGGAGAAGAGAACAAAAAATGGTCAGAATCGAGCGTGCGTACGTTGTGTGGATAGTTTGTTGACTTACTAGTCTATTGTTGCTCAGTCTCTCGTTGTTACAATTGGCCACCCGTAGCGTACTTGCATACACAATCTTGACCACCTAGTCAACTTTCAGTCTTAGTACTTCTTCTGCTCCAGTGCCATTAACTTTTTCAGACCCATACATTGCTCTGTTCTTGCTTTCCCATCCCTCAGTCATTAAAATAAAATAAATCTATATATAAAAAAAAAAAGTGTCGTGGATCAAAAGCATGGGGAATCTTCAGACCAAATTGATTTTGATGTTCTTAGTGCCTGATCTCTTAACTTAGTGCATGATGATTTTTTTCTGTTTAGATGTGAATGGCTCTTGTGTGTTTTGAGAAGTATGTAAGACATTGAGTTGACTCACTTCACCAGGCCCACCTCCTGCAGAGTCTGTTTTTGAAAGCTGGTATAGGTCTACGTGTAGTCGAAATAATTAAGCAGAACAGTCGCCTTTGTCAAA
The DNA here is from genome assembly GCA_963931925.1 of Onchidella celtica. NCBI lineage: Eukaryota > Metazoa > Mollusca > Gastropoda > Systellommatophora > Onchidiidae > Onchidella > Onchidella celtica. Next base: position 21,521,935 of record OZ007573.1, on the reverse strand, counting down.
TTCCTTATATTGTGTTACGATCTAGGTGCAAAGTAATGGTCAACACTTTGGACAGAAGAGTGGCTGTCTCTGTCCCAGTAAACATTTCGCCTTAATTTTTGTCATGCGAAGTTACCTGGATGGCTTGAAAATTATATAATACTTTTATTATTAATTTCTATATATTGCTTTTATTATTAATTTGTATAATACTTTTATTATTAATTTCTAATTCTATATCATACTTTTATTATTAATTTTGTTCGCTGCTGTTGACGAAAAAATATCCAGATGGTTTCTGATCAGGTTTTCTTTCAGTTGAAATACAACACACTTCATAGATTTGTCAATGTTTGCTCTTGTGTGTGTGTGCATGATGATTGCGAATATCGTTGGTCGGCTGTTGGAATCTTTGTGACAGTCAACAGTCTCAGAAGCTAGTTTTAACGAGGTTCCAGGAGCGGACTGTTGGGGCAGTGCATGGTCAGTTTATTATTATTATTATTATTATTATTATTTGTAGATCTATATTTAAATTTTTTTAAATTTTTTTTTTGTATGCTCCCAGAGTGCAATCATGACTCACAGTTGTGTGTAAACATCTTAATCGAATGATCGTCACAGATGTTTTAATCGTGCTGTTGAAAGTATCTCGTAGGACTCGCTAAATTATCAGAGCACCAGTCACATAGTCGCTTTTGATGAAAGCATCACTAGAAGTCAGAAGTGCATCCATAATTAAGTCTGTCGACATGGATAATGGATGATTTTTCTGATTTTTTTTCTTCTTTCGTCCTTCTTGACATGACTTTGTTTACTGGTAGAAATGTCTGCAGTTTGAAAAGAAATCGAGTTTGTGGAGACATGGCTGACCCAGAAATTCGCGAGTAAGCTAGCCAGAGCTATATTTTGTGGGACAATGTACTTTACTGGAAAATTTATTGATTTAACCGTCTTTCCTCAAGTGTTTTTGTTGTTACTGACCTGTATTAAAATATGAATAAGCTATAGGACTCACTTTATACCTGCATTGCCGTGTATAGGGTGGACATCACAATTGTCATGTATGTTTATGTTCCTCTGTGTCCAGCAGTCGCAAATACATCAGTTATGTAGCCCATCATGCGATGGGCGAAGAAAATCATTTGATAACTCTCTCTCTCATGAGAGAAAAGAAGAAAAATCAAAGATTGTTATCCGTAACGACGAGTCAATAACAATCTTGCTTGTCAGTTGACAGTGTGTGTATATTTGTCACTTGGGCAGCGATGGTCGCACATACAATATGCCAGGGGTGGCCAGACTTGTTTAATGTGAGAGCCACTTCAGAGATAAACTTCAGATGTCCGACAGCCTCAAGATACGAACAAAATTTACACATGTTTTTATTATCACACTGTTCTGTAAAATATGAAGAAATACATGAATGCAACAGTTTATTCATGTATGCACTTCTTTCAATAACAGTTAGTTGTATTCGTTCCAGGAATCACAAAATTACACAATCATACATATAAACCAAATGTTTTTAAAATCTTGACTGGATTGTTTGAACAAGACAGGGCGTATTAAATATGGCAATGAACTACGGGAACATCAAAGAAAAACGTGCAAATTGGATTTCAGTAACAAAATAAGATTGCCAAAAAAAATGAAACGCTAAGGGTAAACAAAAAAAAAAGAAGAAAGATATGCTGAAAAAAGAACTCAGCCAACATAATTATTTCTGAAAGCCGCATATTGAAAGTCAAAGAGCCGCATGTGGCTCGCGAGCCGCGGTTTAGCCACCCCTGCAGCATATAGTATCGGGTGTCGCCATGCTCTGTGTTTTGACGCCTTTTTTGCCACTTGTTATGCCGAACTTTGGCCTGGTCCGTTTTTAAGTTGTAACCGCAAAAGCCAAATGTCTTTTTTTTATTTATTATCGACTAATGGTTGTTTTGATCTATACCTGGAAGATGTCCTACGGAAAAGCGGCCCGAGAGAATTTTCTGGACTGGATAAAGTAAAAGTCTGGGAAAATGCTTGGGAAGAGGAATGGGAAAGAATTAAACAAAAGTAAACTTTCTGCCACTTGATACTGTCTCCTCGGCTTTTGGAGCTTTAACACAGGACTCCACGACCCTCTGGAACTAACAGCTGAAAGCTCAGTTTCAAGCGCGATCAATGAGATGTCTCTCTGTTCTGTTTGCTCCCGGTATTGGCGACGGCACTGCTAAAAGCTGAAGTAGGAATAAAAATCAGAAAGAAAAAAAAAATACGCAAATACGGTGTTTGATATACAGGATTATTGTGATCGTAGACGACGGCTCGTTTCAAGACGAGGAACTGCGCACTATCGTCCCTAACGTTAAACCGTGAAAAAAAAAAAACCGTTGGCGTAGATTTTATCTCTAGCCAGAGGATGAGTCTCGTTCTCAATGGTAGCCTTCAGCTGGTTAGCTGACAGAAGACTGCGGCTTAAATTCACTTCTTAAGTAGAAGATCCGGACCCCGTTCTTAGTTTTCAACCCAAAGCGGGTACGCTGACAGAAAAATTTATGTTAAATATTGCTTTGCTGTAAAGTCACCACGACTTAAATTCATTTTGTATGTCAGAGCGGTCGCCATTTTCGCAAATTTAGCCTTTTTCAGGTATGATGACAGAGGAAAATTTGCAACCTTTATTTGAAGACATCAGAATTAAAACGTATTGCTAGAATAACGAGGTCATTACGAATCATCCATTGACAGAATGCCATTCAATGCAGGATATGAAAGCCTTTTCTGGTTTTAAGAAAGGAAACCAACCACGAGTCCGCAGGTGGAGTCTCCAAGTCAGTTGACTACAGTTTTCGCGCGTATTTTTCCAACCAAAAGGATTTTTACCCCCCATGATTTAAAAGTCTGTATAACTTATGATGGTGAAATCACTGTTTCTGTCAAGAAAGTAAACTATTCCTGCCCCGGGATAATTATTTGGCAAAGAGGAGTCCGTGAAGGTGGAAGAATTTGAACACATGCCAAAAATGCAGTTTTGTGCAGGCCACTGAAGCGAAACAGATTTGTTTTCTTCATGGCTGTGGTGAATAGATCGATATTTTGCTGGAAATGTGATTGATTTTTTGGGAGGTATTTTTAACGAATGTTTTTTTTTTTTATAATTTCAGCGGTTTTTTTATTTTGGGCAATGGTGGACGTATTTTCTTTGCCTCGATAGTCAGCTCTTCGTGTTCAGAGTTGTTTTTGTTTTTTCTCTTGTCGCGGTTGTTGTTGTGTTTTTTGTAAAACACAAATGGCTGGCATGCACGAGCTTCGTGAGAGACGTAAAGATTTGTGTGAAAAAGAAAAGAGGTGTGTTTTTTGGGGGTGAGAGGGAGGGAAGAGAGAAGGGGTGCAGTAATTTAATTTCCATAACCACAGTCCTGGAGATCTTACAAACCAGTTGCAACCACACGCAGTCTCACAAAATGGGATGTACATAATTATGCCGTGGTTAGCTCGCGTCATGGCTCTTCGTTTCCTAAAACAAATTACACTTGTTTGTTTGTTGTATTTTTAAGCTGCTGTGCAAGCGTGCTTGATTAGACGCCCAAAACGGCGATAGCTCCAATTTTATGACCCAGAGAAAGAGGAAGCGGATCAAGGTGAAAAAGGGGAGCAGTGTTTGTTATTTTGTTAAAGCAGAGACAAGGAGAGGAAGAAGAACTGGTATTGTGCAGTCTCACTTTAGTACAAATAACATGAAAAACCTACATTATAAAGTCTCAAAGAAAAATAAACTCTAAAAGAAGATAGACAGCATGGAACCACGAGGACTTTCGTCGTGTCATCTTAAACTTCTGAAAATCTAAGGAGGAAAAATTGAAGAAAAAAAAATTAATGCTACTTTATGTCCCTTTTTGGCTTTTCTGTTATTTGATATTAACGTTTGGGATTTTGGAAGAATTAATACATTTTTTCCCCGCCACACTTCAATTTAATTACAAGTCCTACTGCCACCCCACAGCTTCTCTGACTATTATTGTCTGTCTATCTTGATACGGTTTTACGTCCTTTAATCCTTTACTTGCCAATGCCGGAAAGTTACAATTTTCATATTCCTTGTTGCTTTCAGATTATGATTACTGCAGTCGCATCAAGTCGTGAATGTGAATCTACATAGTGAAATATAGATCTATCAATTTTCAACAAAGGATTTTCACTTTTTCTATAATTTTACAAGCTGTACTACAACTCTCAACCTACGAGTTTGCACTGCTGGCACTGAAAGGGTTAAACAACAGGCTGATGTTAGGGGACCGTGGTGTCTTTTTCATAGTAAATTACAAATGAACAGCACAATGAGGCTTTGGCAAAGACGAGGCTTGGGCGCCTGTATTGTTAGATCGCCAACGGGTTAGTGCCTTGGAAAACATCGTGAATAATACTGTAGGTTAGGTTGATAGGTTGGAAAAACCACTCCGAGCAGGATTCGAACCGGGGCCTTCTCGCACCCGAGTTACGTGTATCTTCTAGCCCAGCATGCCAGCATCATTTCAAGGTCTTGTATGTTACTGTGGTGTTCACGCGGGGGGGGGGGGGTAAAGCAAAAGAAAAAAAGAAGGGAAAAGAAAAAGAGACGCCCAGAAGAAATTACGCAGCAGCTGCCGCTCCGAGACTGGAAGTCGTGGCTACGAAGGAAAAAATCCCCGGGGCAGTTGACATTTTACCAGCCGCTCAACTTTGTAAATCAAGTATGCGCTCACTCTGTGGAGTTTTCTGGCTTTTCCGCCTGGATGGTCCGTTGAACATAAACATTATGGGGTGAGTGAAGGGGGTGAGCTCCACGAAATCTCACATACATTTATTCACCCATGTACACGAAACCACTTTGACTTTCGTGGATAACAGGCAGACATATCCTTTCGGCTCACGCGACGTCCAGGGGCAGCTGGAAAAAGTGATTCCTAGCCGTTACAGATAACCGATCTAAAGTGAATGGCATGGCCTCACCACGGAGACACCGCCGTGGTATAAGGGTCTCACAGACAGTGGCGGATCTATTACGAAACTAATGAAGCTTAAGCTTCAGGCCCGTTTTATTCCGGAAGGGCCCTTAAGAATATATTTTGGAATGAGTGAATTTTGGATGTGGCCCTTTTGTTGCCTGTTGCGAAAGGGCCCATAACAGTTCAAGCTTCAGCGTCCCAAAAATGAAGGTCTGCCACTGCTCACAGAGAAGTTTTTCGCAGATAGACATATGTACTGTATGCGCAATTGCTACACATGCAATATTTTTTCATTTCAGTCATAGCATTGCTACGAAGGGGAATAGATATTCAAAAGAAAAAAAATGATACATGCTCGTCCGGGGACAGGTGAACAGGTGGGCATAATGGGAGGATAAAGATCAGGGCAGTGAGAGACAAGTGGAAAGGCAGGCAGGCTGTCCAAGAACTACAAAGGTTGAACGTGTGCCTTTGCATGTGATGGAGAAAGAGAAGGAAGGAGAAGTCGCAATATGGCCCAGACCGTAAGTCAGTTGAGCTGACAGGTCACTGACCACTCCGTTTTGCGTAGGCCGACCTGAGATATCTTAAACTAAGTGTTAAGTTAGTGTAAGATATCTCTGAGGCCGACCGACTAGATGGCTGGCTGGCTGGCTAACTGACCGACTCATTCGGTAGACTGATTGACTGACTGACTGACTCACACTCACTCACCACAAAAACCGCGTATCCACTGCCCTAGACCAACCTCAATTACGGTATCAATTATTTCTTCTCGGCAGACAGAAAGAAACAAGGGGCGTGTGCTCTGACTTTAGGGGAAAAAAACTGCACTCAGAGATCACGCAAGTCTGGGATATAATTAAAAGTCAAAGAAAGCTTCTTATCCTGCTTCTTCTTCGTCTTATTTAAATATCAGGTCTGGGCAGTCTCAGTCTCTTGTTTCAGCAGTTGGATGTGGGTAGCCAAAATGGCATTATTGGGGCCCACGGACACCGGACGTCGAAGAGACAGTGGACAGGCAAGGGACGTTGGCTTGTAGAAAATGTGTGTAATTTCCTGTTCTCAGAGAAACGAAAGTAGGAGGGCGTGGTTGGCGAGGGTCAGGGGAAGAGCAGATTTTGAAGACACGGACGTCCTCCACCAAATGCCCCCCACCCCCCCACCCCCCCACACACGCAAATTCAAGTGTTCGAAAGAGCTTGCACTCAAAGAGTGCAAGACGTCTTTTGAAAAAAAAAAATTCTGCCATACAGCCTGTTCTTTCCATAGATGCCATTTTCGAATCAACGGAAGACTTTGCCCGTCAAAGAACCATTATCTTCAATTTCTTGTTTCGAAGATTAACGTAAATATGCTGTCCCGACAATTTATTGAATTACCATTAATGGCTTTCTGTCCTCTGCAGAGAATTACATGCCACAATTAACGGAGACATTCTCCGCAAGAGCTGACATTTTATCAGTATTTTGACACTAAATGGTTCATTCAGCCAAGTGTTATGTTTATTCAAATTGCTAGGGGCAGCTTCACCGATTCCTTAAATCTCTTTACGTTACCCCCACGGGAGGAAAATGCTGTGTATACTTAAGAGGGGCGTTTATAATCGTTTATAGCATTTGGCCGGCGCATCGGCACCCCCCTCCCTACAGAGAGAGAGAGAGAGAGGGGGGGGGGAAGAGAGAGAGAGAGAGAGAGAGTGTGTGTGTGTGAGAGAGAGAGAGAGAGAATGCATCATTGCTGTTTGGAAAATGTCTAGCCACTATAGTCTTGGCGTAAACTCAGAGACACCGCAAACAAAACCGCGGAGGAAGAACTGCATAAGTAAGAAATGATCATTTGGCTCCCTGGTCGATTTGAACCATCCAGCTGGGTCTGCCAAATCAGGTTACTTCCGGGCCTGTTGTTTGTTTTAAGTAGGTCACGGTGGGAGCTGACATCCAAGGCACTGGTTCATTTGGGGAGAAGGTCATTATGACACGAAAGTGTGGAAAGTTCATACTTTTAAGAAGGGTTGGTGCGTGAGTGTGTGTGTGTGTGGGTGGGGGGTCATATTTTATAGTAAGTTGAGCCAATGTGATTTTCATCTGGAAAGTGCCGAACGCTTAGGCTCCTTCAGATTTGAACATTTTGAAACGGACTTACAGTAGGGCCATACGTCGCTATTTAGATTTCCCAATTACATTTCGATGTTCAAGTCCTCATTTAATTTTACATTCAAGACTCACACTATAAGCTATTCACTGGGGTCTTGAGATTGTACAAATGATAGGAAACAGGCTACACAATTTAAATAACACTATTCCAAGTACCATCACTTCAAATAAACCGGAGACAGGGAGCCCTATAAAAAGCCCCCCCCCCCCCCCGGGGCTTGCAAAGCGTATTTCAGTATATATTGTTACGCTTGTGTCATATGATAGACACACGATACTCACCGCTCAGATCTATCAATGTGTCGCATTTGACGCGATATGTTTGTTGCTGTCTGGTGCAGAAAATGCAACATCTTAATGATACTTTGGGTAGTCTCATCCAGTCCGGCAACATTTATGACATCGTCTATAGTAAACACATAGGTACATTAGATTTCTGTCCTTGTCTATCAACACCCATTGCATTGGAAGCCGGGTTTATGATGTACTTTTAAGATGTTTATACTGGACATTCTGTTCACTTACCCATGAGTCAAGTGTTATCTACTGGGTGCGGAGTTCTCATACCTATCATTCTGCAACAAATACCGGGGGAAAGAACTCTGTGTCATTGGTGCAAGAATGGACTGTGATAGTGAAAACTTGGTCCCATTCAGGATATTCAAGTTAACCCCCTATGCTTTGGCAGATCTTTGCGCAGGCACTGTCTTGATTGTTTTAAAAACCAAAGTCTCATTTTCTGTGTTTGATTTTAAAAAGGCAAGTTTTCATTAGAATTTGGTACAGTGATTTGTCCTTCTTTTGTGATATCCCCCTGAATCTCCCTTTTTTCTTCTTTCTCCCCCCCCCCTCCTTTTTTCCCCCCCCCCGCCTTCTATGATTGCTTTTTTTTTTTTAAAGCACTGTTTATTTAATGATTTTGTTTTAAGGTGCATGGGGTCTCTTGCTTGTTCAGGTTTTCATCCACATCATTGTTTTTAATATAGTTTTCTTGCTTTTGTTTATTCCCGCTTTTTACACAAAAAAATTCTACTTTTATAATTTCATTCACTTCAAACTAGAAGAAGTAGGTCTTTGGCGTTTTGGTTACTGTCACAGTTAGATTTCTTGCAGTTGTATTTTCATGTTTTTAGCATGATGAAAAAAACAAAAACAAACAAAACAACAACACATTGTGTACTGTGAAATTGGCAGGTGAATGCATGTAACTTGTGCCAGCTTGACATTACCAGGTGATGATTAATATTTTGAAAGACCAAAATACTTAGCTCCAACCAACATACTCATATTGGAAAAGATACTTCAGAAGACCTTCAGGAACACAGAAAAGTTGTGTTTTTAATACAGTATTTGAATTTTAACCTCTCCAACCAACCTGCTCCTGAAAAGATATTTGGGTAGACCTCCAGTTATGCACAAAGTTTTTTTATTAACTTTTTATATATTAAATTGTTTGAATTTTATATGCACCTAATACATTTCTTGCTCCAGTGTAAAGAGGATTGTGTTGAATGACATGCTCGTCAAATTTATAGGCAGAGGAATTTTGCCAGTTCTAAGTGAGAAGTGTTTACGCTGTATTTTATACATATATGTTTTAAGTAATTTGATATTTTACAAGAAACAGCCAATACTTTCCTTTGAGCCTGAGGATCTAAATGCATGTATTTGCAAAAGGATAAAAAGAACAACCTATGCTGTTTGTGTATGTTTTCTCTATTGTGTGATATCTTTTGTATTGTTACCTGGAGGAATGATCTGTTGTTATTGTTCCTGACCTGGTCTGAAAAGATTGGCATGACATTTGTACATTCTTTCGTTCTTGTGGTATTTATGGTATTGGTATGGACATTGTACGTGTCATTTTTGTGTTTGAATATCAGGCTTAAATATTTAAAGAAAAAAAAAAAAAAGCATGTGAAGTTATAGATTTTATGACATGATAATGTTGTGATACTGATAGTGATGGTTTAAACTTGATTTGACCTGTTCAGTTTTTTTGTTTTTTTTAGTTAAAGATAAACTTTCCAGCTTCTAAAATAAATACCGAAAGCATTGAATTAATATTTCTGTTTTCCCTATTATCACAAAATGGGCTTTATGACAGTCCTAAACAATGATGCATTAACCAAATAAGAGCAGTCTAATAGAGTTTACGGAAGCTTCTTATTTATTTTTAATGGGATGCATTTGCCACATAAAAGCAGTCTTAAAAGGGTTTATGGAAACTTGGTATTTGTTTTTAATATGAATTATTGCCTGCACCACACTATAAAATCATCTGATTTTCACTTAATGGAGAGAATACACTTTTACATGCAATTTGAAAAAAGGTGGAGAACTGTTTAATGAAAAGATTGTTCAATTTATTTTTAAGAAATATATATTTTTTCGCTTTTAACTTAAATTGTCCCAGAGCAAAAGCCAGATGTTATTGTGCTTTCAGAAAATTTTGTCTCATGCCAGCTGTAGTCAGGAGGACTCCTTTGTGAATTTCTCTTTTAATTAAACGAATGAAGTAGAATGAAAAATGCTATGAAAATCTGAAAAAGTATCAAAAGACATTACCGAAGCTTGTTGGCAAGTGCTAATGATTTGTCACCTTTCCTTTTTCTAGATCTCTTGATAGACATGCTGGGAGTGCTTGCTAGCTACAGCATCACTGTCAAAGAACTTAAAGCTGTGTTTGCACTGATGAAAGCCAAGAATGGTGTCTGGGTATGTTGCTGCACAGTATACAGGCCTATAATCTGTCTGTTTACAACTAAAATTCCTGTCCTATTGACTTCTGTTTGTGTCCTCAACTCAGCTGAATCATTGCATTGTGGAATAGCACTTTAGAATTAACGTACCTGAATTGCACCAGCTTAAACAATACATATAAAAATCCAGATGCAATTATGCTTTTCTTTTGATTTATGTAAGTGATAAATACTCCAGTTTGTGCATATTTTAAAAATATTTTCCTTTGTTAATACAGAGCAACTTTCAGCCTGCTAATTTTATTTAGTTTTGAGGATATTTCTTAGATTCGTGATTGCAGATGTAAAATCCAAAGACGTGCCATGAACATTAGCCATTTTGTCCCTGAAATCTGGTGCAAATTAAGCACAGATTGCTATTAGAGAAACTTCCTTGGCCTGTGACATTTGTTGCATATTTCTCAATTTTCAGCAACGGCACTCCACCAAGCTCATTTCTGTACTGCGTCACATGCCACAGCGACAGGGCCCTGATGAGTTCTTCAGCTACCCTGGAAAGAAAGGATCGGTAATTGAACAATAAGCTAATGGTCACCAGACTGTTGTGTGGCAAGAAGATGGGACAAAAATGACCCCGATCCAAACATGTCATAAATGCAAAACTGATTTTCACAGAGTCAGATAATTTTAAAAACATAAATATTTATCATGAAAAATTTATTTATTGACGACTTAGGAACTATATCAAACTTAGATCATTTGGGCTCTAGATGACCTGTTTGAAACATAAACACAGGACCCCAAAGGTTTCATTAGTGTGAGAATTATCACCATTGTTACAGAATTTGTTATTGGAAGTGCACACAGTATTTTGTGTGTAAATGATTATGTTCATTATTCTGCAAAACAGAATGCTATCAAATTCGTGTAGTGCAGAGAAGAAAATGTTCTGTGGAGTTTAATGAAAATCCATGAAAGGCAAACAGTATTCTTCCTCCACATGATCAAGATATTTATTTTCTAAAGTGGGCTTGGGTTGGGACCAATAGCAATGCATTAGATCTGGGTGGCTTTGAAGGCTGTGTCACAAATCCCAGACTGGGAGATGTAATAGTTTATGACAGGACAACAATCACGAACAAACAAGTTTAACACTTAACAGAACAATCCATCAGACTCACACATTTATTAAACATAATTATACAGATAATAGCGCAATTACATACATTATATTATTGAAATTAACTGCCGTACAACGGCCTTATTCTCACATGCACTCTTCCTCGGATCCACAACCCGGTAGTTACTTCCTCAAGGCACTTCGGCCTCAGCCTCTCCCCTCAGGGTCTTAATAGCACATTAATAATTCACTGGCACCGCAGTCTTTCAATATCTCCTTCCTATTGTCATACACCTTAGCATTCCACTAGCACCTCAGCAGGGTAATAGCACATTATCATTTCCATAGCCCATCAACATGGCAATAGCACATTATCATTTCGATAGCCCATCAACATGGCAATAACACATTATCATTTCAATAGCCCATCAACATGGCAATAGTACATTATCACATTCACGCTCATATCTACGTCCCTGTCCGTGGCCTGACTGCCACGACTTTATGTGCCTCTACTGTCCTGCACCGACAGCCTCACTCTTGGCCTATGTGTGGCCCCCGGCCCTATGCTGGCCTATCACCGTAGGCGGCGCTCTTTGGCCCGACCTCGGCACCAGTCATCACTGGAAAAAACTCTCTCACTAGTCTCCCGACTGCTCCCCTTATGTTCGCCCACTGGGCTTTCTCTTGCGTCCGTTCAGTAGGACGTTCTAACTTGCAGTGATAGTAATACAGCGCTTTCGCCTCATTCAGACCCCCCACCACTCACAACATGCACGCTTAACTTACTTGTCTACGTGCGTTAATTTTACTCTCCTCCTTTCCCGTCTTTCCCTACTTGTCTGCCGTGAGCCCTTCTTACTCTACACCCGCTCTGTAGCAATCCCCTTAATTGCACTCACTCCACTCGTGACAGGCTGCTTATGCTGAAGAAGAAATATGACTGCTAATTTTACAAAAAGATGCAGAATTGATTTGCTCATATCATACATCTGTATTTAATTTCATGTTGAATATTTTTGACAGATTCTCATCTCAATTCTTTGCGTATTGTGTCTCAGCTACAGCTGTAAACTGGATTTACCAGTTTCTGAAAATTGATGAGCAAATAAAGATCAGTGGCTGGCTGGGGAATAAGGGCAGAGTATTCTATGCTTATGGGAAAACACTGTCACGTGAAGCATAAAAAGTCCACGGGCCATTTCCATATCTGCTGTATTAAAGAAATATGCAATTATTGCAGATCCACAGCACAAGATCACCAGTGTCTTACCTGCATTAGTTTAGCTTTTAATTTTCAATGGTTTTGTGAGGCAAGATAACGTTCATTATTGTCAACAACTTTGTACTTGTTTGACATTTGATATCCTTTTACAGTCTCTCTTTTGTTCTCCCCAGCACATTGCCTTGCCTCCCATCAAGACCTGGCCATACCAGAATGGCTGGACATTCTCATGTTGGATCAGGCTGGACCCTGTCACAGGAGTCAATGTTGAGAGAGAGAAACCATACTTGTATTGGTAGGTAGCTCTGCCAATGTGTCACTTATCTCACTCTCACTCACTTGAAACTACTGATTGCAATACAAGGAAGAAGCATAAGTTTTTGTCCATAATACTGTCTTGTAAATTGAATATCTCTTACAGACAGTCCCACGTGTGCTAAATTTACACTGAAGATTTGAGAACGCTTTAAAGATTTCAATTGATTTCTGTATGTAGTGATTCTGTTATTAAAGTCTTTAACCCTCACCCTGCGCGGGGCGGCAATAGTCGGTATTGACTTGCAAGCGCTCACGCCGCACGGGCGGCAAAGGTCGCCCAGGTCAAGCTGACCGCGCCACGCGCAAGCCCTATTTTCAGGCGTCGGGTCACTGACCTTTTTGAGACGTAACCACCGTGTTATTGTTCACTGTATCTCTTCTAAATCAAACGCATTGTGACATGGACATGTTAACCAGTGAACCACTGGTCGGAATCACAAAGGCTAAGCTTTCAAAGGCTCTCCCCACACTTTCAAAAGATGTAACATCGACATGCGAACTGTTGCTCAACAAATTTGCAATATTACATTCTCACAAGCTGACCACCATCTGGAGTTGTCTGTATCTAAGAACCAATCACAAACAAGCTCTGAAATAATCTTTGCCCCAAATGCCCACATTGGTTTATTAGTATGTGTCAATCAGGATGAAACCATTTGTGTAGGGCTTGGGAGGGCGTGGCTAGTTATCATGCTTCGTTCTCACGAAAACTACAGCTGTCAGTTTGGTATCATAAGTCAGATCATTGGTTAGAGACTGACAGACTAAGGTTTTGCTGGTTAATTCATTATCAAGCGTGATAAGGCATAGCAGCGAATGTTTTCATACCGATCAATAAAAACCGAACCACGTGGACAACGTATGTGGTCATCGTCTAGCGGCACGGGTCAGTGACCCCAGATAAGATTCTCCGTGAGTAAGGTCACTGACGGGGCAGCGGGCTTTACGGGTAGCGCGCAGGGTATGGGTTAACAGTGCCAGTCCTTAAAGTGAGATGTATTTGAAAATTAATAATGGGATTTTGTTGTAAGAGGTTGAGAGGCCTGAGATCTGATTCTTGGAACACTAAAAGAAATATTTCACAAGTTATTTGTTTAACCCTCGTCGTGCGGGAGACCACTATATTGGTCTCCTCGTGCAATACGTGAGGCACGCGAGGCCATTATTGTGTCCCACATTTTGCAAACCGGGTCCTGTGGGAGGCCAATTTATTGTATAGCAAGGCTGCTCCTCTTGTTTTGTTTATTTGGTTGCTGTGCCTATAATTTTTTTAATGTTTTTGTTTTCACACTAGTTCTGCTTGTTTGGCTTATCTATCCTGTCACCCCTACTATGTCTCACAAAATGGTGTCATCCTACGTTTATTCCAATGCAACTTCGTAACAGTTCGTCATACTATTAGTGCTGGCGGTCTTAAGTTCGAACTGGGGAAAATCCCGGTGAAACTTGACTTTGATGCTGGTTGTCGTCTACGTGTGAAATGAGAAGAAGGGGGCTTTCTGCATATAGTGAATTCCGAAATAATACTAGGAGAAATGCTGTATAAGGGCGTCTGTCGGTAGGTTTTTTGTCAGGGAAAACTGGGAGAAAATGACTGACTTTGTTGTTGGTCGTTGCCTTTACTTGATGTGGTAATTAGAGAGATATTGTGTTGCTTTGATTAAACCACTTTTCGGTACATGTATGGACTCTACGAGCTGGAAATCAAATCTCTTACTAAAGGTGTGCTAAGAAACTAACATCATAGAAGTTGTACCTTCACATAAGATATGTGACGTATGTAGTCAGTACATTGAGTCCCTGGCTTAAAAAATAATTTTTTCACCTGAATGATATAGCTTAGGGACAAAAGTAAAAGCGCAGAGCTCTTGGGAAAAGGATAAACGTGTGTTAAACGGCATGTAAATGTAGAAAATTCATTTAACAATAGAAGTTATTGTATCTCATCACAAGTACTTTATCCAAATATCATAGGGATCACTTACGATTTATCCACCATTATTGTTGTTATTGCGTCCTAAAGTAAATATGATATACATGTTCAAAAAGACCCGATCGACCTGGCCACTGAGGTTATTGGTAACACGTGAATGATTGGCTGAGTGGCCACTGGCTATCCGCACACAAGGCGTTACGTGGACGAGTTTACTCGACGCAGTATGAGGGTTAGGACTGAAAATATGGCTCTATGTGTAACTGATTAAGAAACATGCATTATATTGTAAAGAAGTGCTTCAGTTGGGACAGTTTTCCAGTAAATACTGTCATAATTCAGCTATATTTTCTCTATTGGGCTTCACGTGGAAACTGTTTGAACTGAAGCTTTTCCATGATGCTTTTATAATCATTATTATTGTTTGTGTTGTTTTAAAAGTTTGCGTCTTATATGAATATGAAATCAATTTTTTTTAAGACAAGCAGCTATCAGGTATTTTAATTGATCTAATACCTGTGGTTTGCGCTTTTTACTTCAGCTTCCGCACCAGCAAAGGTATTGGCTACTCAGCTCATTTTGTAGGTGGTTCTCTGGTCATCACATCCATGAAAGTGAAGGGTAAAGGTTTTCAGCACTGTGTGAAGTATGATTTCCAGCCGAGACAGGTGAGAATATCTTTCAGAACTAAAATATATTTGATTTTGATGTTAATGAAATATAAAAACCACGGAAAATCTTGAAGCAAAGTCAAGATATGGTAAAAGGAAAAAATTGTATGTAACAAAGCCTCGAATAAGATGTAGTAGAGAAATGATACAATATTACATCTGAAAATCCAAGTTTGGACTTGCAGCTAGGTATTCAAGTTGGTTTAACATTCTACTTTTCTTTTTATTTATTAAATATCATAAAAACCACAGAAAAACTGTGGGGTTGCAGCAGGGCTATAAGCAAAGTCAAAATTAAGCAAAAATAAAAGGTTGTATGTTGCGAAACCTCGCGTGAGAAATAAAACCCAAACAATACAAAGCAAATTTTGTGTATTTTCTGTTTTCTCTTTAGTTTGCTTTGTATTGTTTGGGTTTTATTTCTCACGCAGGGTTCCGCAACATACAACCTTTTCTTTTTGCCCAATTTTGACTTTTTATTTATTAGTTCAGTTGTTATATTGGGTCAGTTTCCATCCTATTACATATTTTATCCTGATGAAGATCAATCAATCGAAAGCTTGTCTTGTCTTCCCTTTTCCTTTGCATTTTGTTGTATCATTTCTGTATTATTTCTTATGTAAGTCTTTGCTGCATTCAACTTTTCTTTCTGCTATGTTTTGACTTTGATTTTGATGTTAGAATAAATATTGCAAAAGAGGACAGGACTCAAAATCAGTCATATGAAATGCATGTGTGCCACTGAAGGCTTTTAGCCTCAGTTCACCAATACCTGTGGAGATCAATTTAAAAATTCTTTACCCAGGCTATGATTAGTTATTATACAAGATGATTCTACATCACAGTGGAGGATTAAAACCAAGACACTCATGGATTGTCAGGAATGAACTGCCACAGCTGAGGAATTGAAGGGAGACAATTATAAAGATGAATACTGGAATTTTGTTACAGATATGTGTGTGCGCCTGAAGAAAGGTCCCAGTTGTCGGTACAGCTATTTTTGAGCTAGGGTATGAAAAGGTCGAAAAAGTCGTGCCTAGTCGGAAATGTACTTCTAGCAGAAAACGCAAGTTTAACCATTTCTAAATAGCATATTTAGGTGTCAGGTCAGGTCAGAAAAATCTGCTACTGGTAACATGTAGCCTACAGGCAGCCGGTCAGGCAATATGACTGTCCCTCTGGCATCCTCCTGCACCTGGATACATTTCCAGTCGTCTTGACCCTGTCTTGCCACTTGGATAAGTTGTGTCCAGGCGAGAGAGTGAGTCTGATGTTTGCGCAGCTCTTTCTCACTAAAAACAAATTCTTTGCGCCAGTCTTAACACTCACCTCGTCTTCTTTCATCTTTGTCTCGTCTTCTTTCCTCTCAAAATTCCAACGGCGATGGGCGAGTGCGGTGGCAGCAGGTTTGGATAGACTGGAAGCTGTTAGCACAGACCTACACGTTGGTGGCTGTGGGCTATGGTCGCTTCATCGTCGATTGAAGTGGAGGCGTGGGGAGGCAGCACCCACAGTAGCTGAGCAGCCTTATTTAAGGATAGCACTGCTCACCTCAACTGAGGAAGGGGCTAGAAAAGGTGCCCTAAAGAAAGCCCACTTCACATCACCCTGACTGGTATACCGCGACCAGTGGGGATCCCTTTTTGCGGTCGAAACAAAAAGAATTTCAGCCTACTCAGGCTAGGAGCCTGGAATATACGCACACTACAGGACAACTCAAACAACCCGGAAAGACGCACTGCACTTATTGCCATTGAGCTCAGCAGGTACAACCTGGACATAGTGGCACTCAGTGAGACCAGACTCCCTGATAGTGGCCAACTCAAAGAGCTCAGTGGTGGATACACCTTCTTCTGGAAAGGCAAGGGTGCAGTCGAACCGAGACAGCATGGTGTTGGGTTTGCAATTAAAAATGACCTTGTCAGAAACTTGCAGTCCATGCCAATTGAAATAAATGACAGGCTAATGACACTCAGGATCCCAGTTGGGAAAAGCCAGTCAGCCACCCTCATTAGCGCATATGCGCCCACCATGACAAACCCAGATGAAGCCAAAGACAAGTTCTATTCTGATCTAGAATCTGTCGTATGCTCTGTCCCGGCAGCTGATAAGCTGATTCTCTTGGGGGACTTCAATGCTAGGGTTGGCTCCGAAATCTCAGCGTGGCCAAATGTTTTGGGCCCTCATGGAGTTGGTTCATGCAATAACAATGGGTTGCGCTTACTTACTTTGTGCGCTGAATTTGGCCTGTTCATTACCAATACAAATTTTAGTCTCCCCGTGAGAAACAGAACGTCATGGATGCATCCCCGCTCAAAGCATTGGCATCTCATAGACTATGTCATTGTGAGGAAGACTGACAGAAAGGATGTCCTTGTAACAAAGGCGATGTGTGGTGCCGAGTGTGGAACTGACCACAGACTCATTGTTTGCAAGCTCAGACTAACATTGAGGCGCAATAGACGCCCTCAAGGAAAAGCGCCACCTAAACGCCTAAATGTTTCAAAACTCTGCTCAGCTGAGAAACAGAGCGAGCTCTCATCAGAACTCTCCTCAAAATTGGATTGCGTGACTTTTGACCCTGAGAACACTGAACAGAGCTGGACTGACCTAAAAACGACTGTACACTCTTGCGCCAGCAGCACAGTTGGTTTTCCTGTCCGCAAGCACCAGGACTGGTTCAATGATAATGATAATGAAATCAAAGTGCTCATCAAAGAAAAAAATAGTCTCATCCAAGCTCACTGCAGTGACCCCTCTTCCACAGCAAAAGCTGATGCACTGCGTGCATGTAAGGGTGTACTCCAGAAGAAGCTGAGGAAAATGAAAAATGACTGGCTTGAAGAGCGAGTAAGAGAAACTCAGAAATATGCCGACACAAACAACACTAGAAAGTTCTTTGAGAGCCTCCGAGCTGTGTTTGGACCATCCCGCTCTGGCACTACGCCACTTCTTGCGTCAGATGGTTCAACACGCATTGTTGAATTGAATGCCATAATTCAGCGTTGGGCAGAACATTTCGGAGGTGTGCTAAATCGGCCATCAAATATAAATACTGAGTCCATTGACCGCCTCCCTCAGACTCCTATTAATGCAGCTCTTGCCAAGCCATTCACAGCAAATGAGACCCGAACTGCCACAAATCAGATGTCCTTTAACAAATCACCAGGCGTGGATTCAATTCCTGCTGAGGTGTATGCCTTCGGTGGAGAAAAGCTTATTGAAAGGTTGACCGAGTTGTTCAATCATATGTTGAAAGCAGGGAAGCTGCCACAGGACTTCAAAGATGCTTCAATCATCCATCTGTACAAAAACAAAGGGGACAGCCAAGTCTGTGACAACCATCGGGGAATCTCTCTACTTTCAATTGCTGGCAAAATATTGGCAAGAATGCTTCTGAATCGCCTTCTTGATCACCTCTCGTCAAATGACTTGCTTCCCGAGAGCCAATGTGGCTTTCGTAAAGAGAGGGGAACGGCGGATATGATTTTTGCTGCCAGACAGATTCAGGAAAAATGCATGGAACAAAATAAAGCGCTGTATATCACATTTGTTGACCTCACAAAAGCATTTGACACAGTGTGTCGTGAAGGCCTCTGGAAAATCTTGGCGAAGTTTGGGTGTCCACCCGATTCATCACAATAATGCGCCAGTTTCATGATGGCATGCAAGCTGCAGTCAAAAGCAACGGCAGTTTTTCAGAGCCCTTTGCTGTCACAAATGGGGTAAAACAGGGTTGTGTCTTAGCCCCAACTCTGTTCAGCATCATGTTCTCTGCAATGCTACAAGAAGCCTTTAGCTCTCCTCCTCAAGGGGTAAGCATCAAGTACCGAACTGATGGCAGTCTGTTCAACCTCAGGAGACTTCAGGCAAAAACCAAAACCAAAAGTACTCAAGTCTGTGACCTACTATTTGCTGATGATTGTGCACTTCTGGCACACGATGAGGATAGCATGCAAAACTGTGTTGATAAGTTCTCTAGTGCCTGTGACAACTTTGGCCTCACAATAAGCACAAAAAAGACGGAAGTGCTCCATCAGCCTACTCCAGACGACAAGTATCCTGTGACCCCAAATATCAAAGTCCATGACAGTCTTCTGAAGGTGTCGGAGAACTTCACCTATCTTGGCAGTACACTGTCTTCCGCGGCTCGTGTTGATACTGAAATTCTCTCAAGAATCAGCAAAGCCAGCTCTGCATTTGGCAGGCTTCGAAAGAGAGTGTGGGATGTTGCCGGCATTCGCACAGACACTAAGCTGAAAGTGTACAATGCTGTGGTCCTTCCCACCCTACTCTATGGGGCTGACACCTGGACAGTGTACCAATCGCATGCCAGAAAGCTAAATCACTTTCATCTGGCCTGCCTTAGAAAGATCCTAAGGATCAAATGGCAGGATAAAATTCCAGACACTGAGGTCCTCAATCGTGCCAAGGAATTGAGCATCTTCTGCCACCTGAAAAAAATTCAGCTACGTTGGGCAGGACATGTTGTCAGAATGCCCGACTCCAGACTCCCTAAGCAAATCTTCTTCTCTGAGCTCTCCAATGGAACGAGGAATGTTGGGGCCCCAAAGAGACGTTACAAAGACACTCTCAAGCAATCACTGAAGGCCTTTGCCATTGATGTGAGTGAGTGGGAAAAGCTCTCGCTTGATCGTGCAAATTGGAGGGCGGCCCTTACCAGAGGCAGCAAAGCATGGGAAGCTGACAGAGTCCAGCAGGCTATCAAAAAAAGAGAACGGCGCAAGAAAAGGCCCAGTGGTACTGAACCAACGGAGCACTCTTGTCATTTATGCGGAAGGGTCTGCAGGGCAAAAATAGGACTTATCAGTCACATGAGAAGCCATAAGTCATGAAAGAACAGTCTTTCCATTCTGTCCTCTGTGTCCTTTAGTTCTCTTTATTGTCCATGTGTTGAAATTCTCAACAATTTCTGTTCTTTATTCCTCTGGTGTTGTTAAGGTCATCATCATACCTGATGGACGAACTATTATTATTAAATAGCATATGCAAAGGATTTTGGAATATTTTATGTTTAAATATTATTTTATTAATTATTTGTACAACATGTGACTCTTCAGGAAGTAATATTGGAGTGATTGTTGCTAGGGGACCGTGGACTAATTACAAAGCCGTTATAGAGATAATACTGAGTAGTGTTCACTGCTCATCTATGGTTTACCGTGTAACATGCCACGGTCCCCTAAAAACAGCCAAGTCGGAAGTTTTTTGGATCTTGTTAGGAGAGCGCAGTATTTTACATAGAAAGCTAGAGCTGAGCAGTGAACACAACTCAGCAGTTTGCCTATTTGCCTTTGTAATAAAATTACGCTCCCCCAACAATATCCAAAAAGTCTGTCATGGGAGAGAGCTGTTAAAGCTGTTTTTTCAAGTTTGTGTTTGCCTCCTGTCTTACAAAATGTGTCATATCTTCAAAACTACTTAAGATATTGGAAAAAATTTTTAAAGCAGCCCTTATCTCAAAATCCAAAATTTGCGACAACTGGGACCTTTCTCCAGGCACACACACACATATATTCAACTTTTGGTGAAGATTGCACGGGCATATATATCAGTGATCTTGAGGCCTGACCCCATGTCTTTTGTCTGAGTTGTAGAACAGATAGTATGCATATGATGCCATTGAAGAAAAAAAGCAGGGAAAGTAATTGATCAAAATGAAATTTGAATTTTTGTGTTGAAACATAAATTTACATACACTTTCTTATTTTCAGTGGTACATGATAACCATTGTCCATGTTTACAATCGCTGGAGCAAGTCTGAGATAAGGTGCTATGTAGATGGACAACTCCATTCTTCAGGGGACATGTCATGGCTGGTATCCACATCTGATGTGAGTGGAGTCATTCCAGTTAGAATTGTTATAAAGTCTGTAAATTTCCCCATACATTAATACTGCCTTCGTACAGAAAAAGATTGTAGCCTGTACTCCAATGTAGGGCAGAATTACTTTCAACATTATTTTGTTGAATGAAACGCTGTCTATCTTTTAATACTGTCATTACACTTTTCTTTGTAAGTATTGGCATGTGTGGTAAATTGAACATTTTTTTTTTCATGCCAATACAGTAGTCTCCGTCTAAGAACCCGGTCAACGGGAGACAGAAAAAAGCGGGCACTTAGGCGGATACCAAAGGATGCCACCCATATTTGACTTCCCGTGTCCATGGCTTATCCCCCTTGATTGCTCGGACCTGGGTCGTGACCTCGTAATGAAAATAAAGCGTTGAACATTTTTTTAAAAAAATATTTTTTTTTGCGAATGGTCAAAGTGACGACTTATGGCTAGCAGAATGCTCTTTTCTTACAGTGATGATTGTGTAACGAATAGGACGATTCAGACTGAACAATCAAGTTGTGAATCACAGGTGCCGATTTTAGACAACACGAGGCCCAGTGATACCCTGTGTAATAACCACAATCAGCCACAAGTACATGCCGTGCAAACCAAGCACGTGGTCAATTACATAAAATTCTGCCCCTTGAGTCAGACAACAACAGATGTTAGGTGATGACTATGCTAATTTAGTCTAGGAGTGGCCTGCTTGCACACGAAAGACGTAACTGGGCTCCATCCTTTGTACGATTCGCCTCCCCCTACCTTCCCTCCACCCGCTCTTTTTCACTGTACTGTGTGCCTTTCTTTGTTCTATCCTGGCTACTTGAAAGAGAATTTTGCGTAATAATATGGACATTTTACGTAAAAGTGTGCTCGTCTCTCGGTCAAATGCCGGGTTCTTAAGCGGAATTTTCGTTTTAGAGCGGGTTCTTACGCATGTAAATTACAGTGAAAAAATTCGGTTTCTAAGGCGGCGAGTTCTTAGACGGAGACTACTGTATCTTTGTTCAACAAAAAAAATTGGGGTCATTGAAACAATATTTGTTTTTTAAAACTTTTATACGACATCCTTCTCTGGTGCATTTGTGTGTAATCTGTGTTTTCTTAAATGTTGTTTTATATTTTGTTTTTTTGGAATGTTTGTGTGTATTGTTTAAAAAATATTTAACAATAGGAATCAGTACAATGTTGTATTTTAATTTTCCATCGTTTCTTTTTTTTGTTTTAATTTTTTTTTTTTACCCCTTCTTCCAGCCATTTGATAAGTGTTACATTGGATCCGGTGCCGATGGAGATGATGAAGAAATGTTCTGTGGCCAAATGTCCACCATCTACATGTTCAGTGAAGCCTTACTGCCACAACAGATCAATGCCATGTACCAGTTAGGACCGGGCTACAAGGTGAGCATTGTTGCATCCTAAAATAAGCAGTCTGCAAGGAAGAAAAATTGCCTGATGAAATTGGAAGAGATGGAAAGAGTGAAGAAATAGATGGAGATGAAAATGCCTAAAAAGATATTATGGGAGATAAAGCGATGAAGACTGTGGAAGAAATGAAGGGAAGTAGAAAGATGAAAAAAAGTGGAAATGAAAAGAATAAAAGAAATGCTGGGGAACAAGTGGAGTCTAGAAGAATGAGAGAGGGATGAAAAAGTGAAAGAAATTAAAGGAGGTAAAAAGAGTGAAGAAACAGATGGAGATTAAGAAAGCTAAGGAAAGGCAGTGGGCTAAACAGACTGAAATGAGTGGAGGGGAAAGAAGGGATATCAGGAGAGTGAAGAAGCAAGTTGAAAGATAAAGTGAGTGAACGAGAAACAGGGAGTCAAAGACAGTTAAAAAAATGTATATGTAAAGTTCAGATGGAATGTGATAAACATTTCAAGCTATTCTTTTTTATTTGAAACAACAAAAAAAAAAACTATTCACAAAAAGTTGTGTGAGTGAAAGGGAAAAGAATTCTGGTGCGGGATGTGTTTGTAAGGAGAAGAAGTACACTTGACTGTATTAGTCAGGCTTCAATATGATGACAGAGAATTTGCTTGAAGCTCTGTGCATGTCCAATATGAAATTATTAATTTTACACTTAGGGGCTGTCAATAAAGTACATATGCTCTTCTCTTTCTCTCTCTTTTTCCCTCTCTATCTCTCTCTTTCTCTCTCTCTCTTCCTCCCTTCCACCCTCCCCTTTGAATGAGCGTTCGACAGTTGGAATGACAAAAGTCCATGATAAAGTCTTCATGTTCCAAAACTCCAAGTGGCATATTGCATGGGCTTTTTGACTGTTTCATTAGATACATAGTCTAAAGTAAAAGTTTTTATTTTATCCTAACTCTAAGAAACAAAAGACAAAAGTAAGAAAAAACTAAAGGGTTTATTTCATAACCATAATTGAAAGGTGTATGTATGCTCCCCACAAATCCTCTCCAACCATGAGCATTTATCACACACTAGGTCACCCTCCCTTACCTTGAGTGTATGTAGTTTATGGATGGCCTCATGCCACACTTGTATTCCTTTTTAATTATTCTCATTTAACTCATTCCCCACGGGAACTTTCGTGGTGTGGACAGGAACTCCCAACACTATCCAGTTTGAAATTTAGACATAGTTCAAAGATGTTTTCTCTTTCACTCAGTATAACTCACTGACGCCCGTCATCGCATGGGTGCGATTTTCTCACTGCGACGGCAGCTGCCCGTCATCGCATATGTGCGATTTTGCTATTAACAAGGAATAGCTCGTACTCGTAAGGGTAATGTAATAGTGCGATGACTGTGGCACGGGTGAATTCTAGAGTCATTTCCCTTTCACTGAGCACCTGGATAAGCTCTCTAGCGGGAAAACTAACGAAATTATGATCTTTTTTGTACTGCTACCCTCCCTTGCTCAAAATGGCGTCCTCCAGTGGGAAGCCAACATGTCGTTCCTACTTCGAGTACAAGTAGATCTGGCTCTACACGGCCTTCTAATGATGCAGTAGCCTCTCAGGGTAGTAAACCAGATAGTGTAACAGCTACATGTAGACGTAAACACCAGCCTGGATCCTCTACAGCCCAATATTCACAACTCAAAAACTATAAAAGATAACTCAATTCTGTTTGTCACATTATAAATTTTATTATAATATTTACATACATGTAAAATTGCAACACTAGCTTAAATAGTTTGTTTTTTTGTTATTTTTTTAAATACCCTTGAAACGCTGGGTACCACTACCAGGCAATAGCTAAGGTAAAAATCCTGGGCGTCAGTGAGATAAACACAAGACACAATACATTAGACATCCAAGTAAAGGAAAATCAGTAAACCAGGATGAGATTTAATATTTTGAGAAGGTGGCTTGGATATTCGTGTTGGAAAATCATTGTCCACTCAAGCTGAATATTCGGCTTTCTGTGGGGAAGTGAAAATCCGCTAGCCAAATATGTGGCTTACCGTAGCGAATGAATGAGTTAAAAGACACTATTTATCTTTATTTAGCCTGAAGCTTACTGCAGATGAAAATGCTGACAATGATAGCATTAAAATTGTTCATTTTATGTCACCGTAATAAATGTGCCGGTTAGGTTTATCATGCTTTTTATAGCTTTGAAACATATGTTCTGAAGTTGGAAAGCAGGCTGCTCCTTTCAAATTACAAATTAGGTGTTTCATTTTTCTGGTGAATTGAAATTGATATTTTTAAATAGGTTTTCAGGACATTGCTTGGTGGTTGAATGTTTTGCTGCTTATTCATTGATTGTACAGAACACTCAGAGAACTTTGGAATGCATTATACACTTTCTTTCATTCGATAATATCATCTTCCTTTCTAGGAACCATGCACAGCTTTTAAAACATTCCTTCCGTTGTGATCCCAGATTTCCTCGATTCCTACCCCATTTTGAATTGTTATCTAGTAATTCTCTTCGTCATTACACTGTTTACAGTGGTAATGATACTATTGATACAGTTTTTTGTAAAACTAAATTTCTATATTAATTGCAGATGAGAAAAAGAAATCCTTATGTCAGTGGATCATAAGACTGATTTATGCAGTAGTGTTTTTCAATTTGGAGTTCCTGCACTGGGAGCCAAGAGCCTCCCCATTGGGAATCACTGTTTTAGAAGAGTAATTGGTTTTATCGATGAATGTAATCCATTTGTATTGAAATTAAACATAAGTTGTTCATTCAAGGAGAGGTTGAAACAATATTATATATGAGACTGGATCCTGGCATTATTACAATATATTTCTTCTTCAGCTGAATACAGTTATCATTGCATTGTAGATGAGTGCTTCATATAGCAAGTTAGGTATTTTACAAAATACTCATTGCTACTGCTCATTTTAGCTTAGAGCAAAGGGGGGAAAAGCTTTCATTTTGTTCTCTTGGTATAGTTGTCTCTCTTTGCTATTGAAATGGCTCTTATTGGCTGTTGCAGTGAAGAATATAAACATTATAGCATTTTAAAGTGTGCAGTGTATTTTGTATTGTGAGCTATTAACATTTAAAAATTTTTTTCAGATATGTGTAATATGTGTATACAACATGTTATTCATTTTTATTGTCTCTCATATTTGATAATTTCACTCACCCAAACTAATAATTTCCATGAAAAGTCAGAAATCTGTCAGGTATGAAGTGATTTAAGCAATTAGTAGGATGGATAATATACAGATTTTGTTTTACTCTGTGAAGCTGTCAACACCACCACAAAAGTTTTAAAAAAGAAGAGGAAAAAAGAAGTACATTGTAAATGATATGATGTATTTATGTATTTTTCACCTTTCAGTTACATTAATTTTTTGTGTGCCCTGAATTTTTCCACGTTTGCCGATGCAGGAAGAAAAGGGGGGGGGGGGGGGGGAATGAGTGAATGGAGACTAACTACAGCAACATCGATTAATAAAAAGTTGACTTTCTTTCTTCCCAAAACAAAATAGTCTAGCATTCTTAAATCTTGTGCACCGATGCGTTGGTGATTGGCACAACATGACCAGCGGAAGAACTGATATATCCGTGATTGGCACACATATAAAAAATCTCCATCTGGCTATGTTTACCGTCCAGTGTTCACCTAATTTCGTTTGGATTTTTGTTTTTCCCATATTGTGGAAAGTTACAATGCATTGAAAAGTATACAAATGAAATGAAGTGGCAAGCAGGTTGATGGAGGGTTCAGAAGCTTTTTTATATTGCCCCTCAAATTTGTCTTTTTATGCCACTCCTTTGTAACAGTAACGTTGGATCACTCATTTGAAATTGACCTCCAATTTGTCATTCCTTCATTATGTCACTCCTAGGAGGAGTTTGTTGTTTCTCGGGGGCCTCCGCCTTAAAGCTATTGGCCTCAAATTCATGAAGAGAAAAATGCATATGTTAGAAAGGCGAACATTACATCACACCTTATATACTCCGTCACCATCAGGTTATAATTAGGGCTTCTGACGCAAACAGTTTCCTGTTCCTGAAAGTTGAGATTACGTGTCAAAGAAATATGTCTGGTAAACAGCTAAACTGGGTATCCACTACGCCCCATAATGCATAGTTATTGTGACATGTGGGACTGCCTGTACTGGTAGGTCAGTGAGACACATCTTGGACAGAAAAGAGCTTGATGTTTTATTTGGGGATCATTTCTTAAAGTAGTCTGTGGCTCATGTTGTACATTTCTTTTTTTAGCATCAAAGACAGAGGGACCAGGCAATGGCTTAATGTCTGATAGGGCAGTAATGATCAGATGGTGCCACAGCACTTGATAATTGATAATTAATCCTACTACCATCATAAGTCATTCAGATTGCCAGTTTTGTTCATTACTGGGTTGCCAAAGCCAATTAAGTCAGCTTTCCAGAAATGTAGGCTTTGTTGGGGTTAAATTAAAGACAATACTCAAAAACAACTGTAAGATGTAGGCTTGCTCTTCTAATGCCCTTGGCTGGACACAGTAACTCTTTCCGGACAGCAAACGCTTTAAAGCTA
Source organism: Onchidella celtica (assembly GCA_963931925.1). Taxonomy (NCBI): domain Eukaryota; kingdom Metazoa; phylum Mollusca; class Gastropoda; order Systellommatophora; family Onchidiidae; genus Onchidella; species Onchidella celtica. The sequence continues at coordinate 21,495,034 of OZ007573.1, read as the reverse complement.
ACATTCTGTTTTTTGCAGTTTGTCTCATCGGTAGTTTCAGAAAAAGAACAAAAATTTGCATTTCAGAGAAGAGCCTTTTTGCACCTGAGAAAGTTCTTTTCAGTGGGAGTAATTCTAAGTGTCGTGACACTGACATATCAAAACATTTCTTTGGCAGCACATGTATTTATTTTTAAAAAGACTTTAAGTTCGCTGCCCGAAACCTTAGATTTGAAGAACACCAGTTGTTTTTTTTTCCCTCAGAGTTTCATTTTGAACAGACGCACACATATAAAATTCTGTTAATCAGTCTTCACCAACAAGTAATCTGCGAGTATTAACTCCAGTACTGCATTTAGTCATTCATCTCTGCCATTTTTCAATTTTGTACTGTCTTAGACACAATGACACTTTGGTTTTCAGCAAGTGCGTATTTTAATTGAGGTTTCCCGGTCAGTGCGACCTCAAAATACCAAATTTATAAGGTCACCAGTGGGAGGCTAAAAATCCTTGCAAGTCACAGTATTTCCTTCTGGCAGTAGCAAGGTTAAGCATGGTTTTGGTTCATGAAAAGTGGATAGTCATTTGAAAGGGATCATTATGATCCTACAAATATATGGCTCAGAGGCTGCAATGAGAATGTATATTTGTCACTGTGGCATCTTGGGATACAGTAAATTTTTATATATTTTTTTTTCTGATTCAGAAGCCTTAAATATCTTGACAGGGTATGGTTGAAAACATTGACTATTACTTAAAACAGAATGAAATTCTTCATACCCAGTGTTGCACATCAAAGAGTATTAAAAAATAAAAATCATTTGCATTCCTTCATTTGCCAGTTTGTGTTCCTTTCCTTCATGGAGGCTTCTGTGTTTCATTGCCTACAGCTGATGGCAGATTCTGGTTAAAAAATTTTTTGTTAAATGTATTTTTTGTCCCCCTTGTTAATACATGCAGAATGAAATTTGGTTTCAGTCTCCATGGCTGATTTTGCATCATCGCAGGATGAAAACTACATTTGACTGAGTACTATTTGCCACTGCCTTTTTCTCTTTCCCTCACAGAGTCAGTTCCGATTTGAGAATGAAAGTATCAGCTTGATATCCGATGCTCACGAAAGGGTATACACATTTTCATTACAGTGTTGTCATTTATTGAGTGGCTGTTTTCTTATCATTTAATGATGTGTGCTTCTTTGTTCTATGTTGTTTTACTTGTGATTTGTGCTAGTCATAAGTGTTGTTTTGAATTTGTGGGATGATATATATCAGTGCTAGATAACTCAGAGGGATGGGATCTTAACACCACCTTGGATGAATTGTTTTCAGGTGTTGCATTTTTATGTTGTTCAGTCTTTACATTGTGTTGTAACTGTTTACAACCTGAGCAGCAAAATGTGCATAGCAAGTGCGTTTATCTTAAAGGAAACCAGTTAAAAACAACCAAAATACCACTGACAGTACTTAAGATTCCCTATGTATTGTAATGATAAAGTTATCACATTATTGCAAAGGCCATCATTAAATATCTCTATGAACATTTATAACTTGTAATATTAAAAGCTATCATGATTGATGCTGTGATTTGATGAAGCCAGTTTCCAGTCTATTTTTTTTTTCCATAAAGATGAGCAAAAAATTTATGGCAGGGTTAGTGTGGATGCCGGGGGTGGGGGGTATGGTGTGGTATGGTGTTAGAAATTCAGTGAAACGAATGATTAATCATTTCAGTGTAAAAAGGTCATACGCCTGTCTGACATTCAAATCAAACACAATACATTCTATGACTGGCCTTATTCAGGAAATTCAGGAATAAACCCCTGCCGTCTCACAGCTGCAAAACACCTGTATCTTTATAAATTAGGCTAGAAGTGTACTGAATCAAATCTGGTTTGCATCAGTTTTGACTCAGACTTGAACTTGTTTTGAATCAACTAGACTTGTGTCAGTCTCACTAGTGCTCCAGGTCCTGGTCAACTCAACAGTCCACAAAACCAATGCAAAACTCAGACCTGACTCTGTGCACTGTGGGTCATACACATGATGAAGATTCTCACCCAAAAAAATTTTACTTCAGCAATTTTTACTAAGATCTGGTGAATATAATTGTATCTTGAGGTGCTGTGAAATACCACTCTCTGCTGAAAGTTATCCTTTGATCAGCGGTAAATCACCCAAAAGAAGCTCTATTATTGCAGTATGACATCATCCAAATTTAGGTTTTGTCTATACATCATTTACATAGCCATTGTCATCAACATGTCTCCTGTTACCGCATGATAAATACGAAAAGAAAGACATTCTTCATGCAAACAGGGCTTTTTGAAGGCTGAATAGGACCTGGGGAACAGTAGACCTGACATAAGGCCCATGTCAAACTTTGTATTGTTTGCCCATAAATTCTTTTGAACGACCAGACAACAGATAATTTTCTGAGGCGGCAAGCCCTGTAACTGAAGATTAAGTGCAGTGTCAAACTGAAAAATATTGAGAACAGGATATTATCCTGTGGCAGTTTGTGCAGATGCATAATGTTTCAAAATGATATGATATCATGGTATAACTTATGAGGATATTTCAGCCTAGAGACAAAAATCTTGTTCCAGCTCATTCATTTTGTGGTATTGGCAGGTTATAAATCACTTTCTCCAGATCCAGGGTAGGTCTTATAAGCCAAGGGAAAGGCATCACAATCCATTTTGATGTGATTTAGAGCCCACATGGTGTCAAGTTTTTCTTCCCTCTTCTTCATGCAACATTTCTGGGCAAATGTGAGTGACCTGGAATAGTCGTTAAACACTTCTTTCTTCAGCCTTTTTGTCATTTCTGGTTGGGAGAAAGGTTGTGAGAGAAATTAGAATAGTTAAATGAATCAAAATCAACAACTTTGTCTGCTGACTTCTATGAGATGGCTCAGGGGTTTTACATACCATCTGTTCAACAGGTCACAAGTGATTTTGTTGCTCAGGTTTTTTTGCATGTGCAGTGTTCCAATTTTTATGTAAACAATGAAAGTGCTTTTATCACTTTCCCTTACTGGAGTAGACAGTGTCTAGATGTATTTTTGTTTTTTTTTTATTGTTGTGGATGTTCCTTTTATTGTTACAGTTGTTAACATTTGTTGGAGCTCGGGATTGTCTCATTTAGCATGCAGTTGCATGTGCTGAACCGTTAAGGTGATACAGATAACTGGCTGGTGTTAATTGGTTAAAGTCACTGACTTTCAGAAAATAATTTGGGCCGAAATTGTTGATAGTGTTTTGGTGTCCTGGAAATCAATGCTTTCTAGAGTGAAGTCTCCATATCAATTCATTTTTCTTAATATTAGGTAGTCCAAACTGCCCCGCTGAAGGGGCAAAATCCCGTTTTGGCGTAATTTTAGGCCAGCAGTACAAGCTGTGTATTTATGTGAAATGCCATGTATCCTACATCAAAATAAAGTTCAGTCATCCTCTGACAAAATATACTTCCTTTTGTATTGTTTAATGTGTTAAGCTGTGTGGTTTTATAACCTGAACAGGACATTGTCTTGCCTTTTTCGCTCTGAGCTGCACGTACCGAATTGACCCCTTCATAACAGGGGTCGCATAGCGTCATGCTGATGAAGCATACCTGTTTGAAAATAACTCATACAGAAAGCCAAATAAATGAGGTTTAATCAATGTATTTTTCATCGTGTTTTAAGTTGAAATTCCTTTGAAAATCATCTGTTGAAATGTTTGTAGACTGTTGTTGAAATGTTTGCAGACTGAGAAACCAGCAGAGAAAATTTTACAGATCAGGATCAAACTTATATGCAAATAAGCCTCAGCCTTTGTATTATAAGGGATCCCAAGATCAGACATGGTTTTGCGCCGACTGTTTTTATAGATCCATCCAATGCTTGATTTCATAACCTTTGTCCGACACTCAGTGCTAAGTCAATGGTAACACGGTGGACCGCCTTTTCAATTAAAAAAAACAACAAAAATATTATTTTTGTCTCCCCATGAGAGTTCACAAAAAAATTGACGTCGGATGAAGTTTGTAGGCTAAAAAAAAAGTAAAATGAGATGCTTGTATTATGTTTGTACCCCTCGAAAAAAATTAAGCGTAATTTACAACCCCTTGACTGGGATGCTGAGAATTTTTAATGCTGTAACTCAATCAACCATAATTTTATGGACGGTCAAAGTTGGAACTATCGTGCAATTTGCAAAAGGTAGCAAATTTTTTCACTTTTGAAATTGCCGCAACTTTCGTAACCTTTAAGCCAGAATAATAAATTTGGTATCAAAATTTTTAGGAAAGCAAGACCAGTCCGATGAGACAATAATTGGTGAGCTATGATAAAAAGTAAAAATCAGTTTGGACTACCTATTAATATACTTGTTTCTGGTCTTTTTTCTGTCTTCTATTGTCTTTTGTCAGACCCTCTTAGGTAAACTGAAAATTACTTGCAGATTATTTTGTTATCTTGATTCTTGACAAATCCCCACCCAACTTAAACATCTTTGTATTTAGTGATATGGGCCCAGGTTCACACATAATTCTTGATTAGCTCTTGATAGAAAATTGTAATTGGGCAACCTATCATTATGGTAAATGCAAGTTCAGAGGAAAGTAAAACTCTGCAATCAAGAACTGTTGTGCACTTGACTTTTCTGCAGTTGTGTGCCCCAACTGTAGTCATTTTCCCTGCTTGTCCTACTTACGGCTCCTACAAAAACATAGACAAGAGTGAAGCCAATAGGTAAAATCACAAGCCAAAATTACCATGATTTGAAGCTAATGTTGGTGGCAAAACTCACAAGCCTGTAGATCTGTTTCTTTAAGCAAACTCTAATATTAATAGATTTGTTTTGGCAGAACTGCCAACTATCCCTTAATTTGTAAAATCATCCTGTATAACAAATCGTTTTTTCTTGAAAAAGAAATTCCTACCAGGTTTGAGGATAAAAGCTAGTTCAGTTAAGAAAAAAAACCAAGAACTGAAAGACAGTGGTGACGGTATAAGGAGAGTATTCTTATGATGCAAAGTGTATTACAGTGCTTGGTGTAAATCTGTGTTGTCCTTTTTATGGAAATAATAACTAACTGACGGCTTCAGTTTGCCATTCATTATAAGGTATGGGTTCTTGAGACCCCAGAGGTGTCCCTTTTTGAAGTGGTCATTCAGTTGGCAGGGCTGAATTGGAAACATTTATTGTTGCAGGTATACACCACAGTAGCAGTTTGCAAATCCTAGAATTTGTAAATATGAGTCACCTGTCCATTTCAGTATGAGACTGACTTCAGAGATCTTTTGTTTTTTTGGTCGTCACAGCTATCTGAATTGCCACATACATTTCTGTTCTGTATTGTTATGAGCCTTTCAGTTTCATTGGCATAAAAAAGATGCATGCCTCCAGGAAAGTAAATAACAAAAAAAAAAAAAAACCTTTCCTCCATGAAATGCAAATGTAATTGAATCTAGTAATAAGTAATATCATCTAAATCTATATATCGGGGAACAATGTTCAAATATAAATGCTTTTGTTTTGACATGTTGTGGTTTTGACAATACTGAATGATAAGCTTAAGTTTAGTCTGCATTGAAAAGACATCATGTTGAAAACTAATTGCAATAGGTTAGTTAAGTCTTTTTTTTTTTTTTTTGTCCTCAAAAACTGTTAACAAAAAAAACAAAAACTAAATAAATAAAAAACATGACACAGTTCCCCTACGTTTTCAATTTCATCATGGAATTTGATTCATTCTTTCAAGGTTTGGTGGGTAGGTGTTCATACAATGGGAAAATGATTATTGTAGAGCAATGGAGAAAGCTTTGGTTGATGATAAGTGTCATGACAGATCTGTGATTTTGTATAGTAAACAATTATTATATCTGTTATCTTGGATTACTGTAGTTGTGGGACGAAAAGTTGCTGGTACATTAAATTGCTGCATGTTTTTTTTTATTTTTGTTTTCAAATGTCTGTAATGTCATGTAATGGTTGCATGAAGGAGGGTTTTGCATGGTTTAATTAATCGTTGGGAAGGAAGAATCAGTGTGGGATTTAAAAAATGTTGTCTTCATTAACCAAGAATCAAATCTTTGCCCAATTCACCCAATAATTAAATAGTGCTAGAAGTGAATGTTGATTTCTGTTATGTTGATATATTTATTTTATTTTTTTATCTTTTATATGCACCATTTATTCATAGATGGTAGAACTGTATGAAAAGGGTTTGTGGCTTCAGGATGTGTATGAGGTAATCCTCTTTGTCTTTTTTGTGTGCTACTGCGGGCAAAGTTGGTTTGCTACCTCCAAAGACCAAAGACTTAACTTGAAGAAATGAAGAGATAAGGGTTGTCATAATCAACAAGTTTAGAAATGAAGAAAAAGGAATTCATATCATCCATACAATAGAATTTGGACAGAATTGGAAGAGGTTTAGGCAGGCAGAGCCAAAGCTCCAGAGTAATTTAAGAAACAGATACAAGTGTAGCATGTGGGTCATTTGTGCTTTGTAGGAAGTGAGGACAAGGTGCAACCAGATCTCTAAAGCCAGGCATGATATGATGCAGCTCAGTTTTAAGTAAATTTATGAGCACTTTTCCAGTAACAGATCTTTAACCTCTTCCATTTTCTTTCTTGTATCATAGCAGTGAGATATTCTCATTTTAGTGTTCGGTTTCCTGCAGCATTCATATGGAGGAAAAGAAAAAAGCAAAAGAAAAACTGGTCTTTTATTCTAATATAAGGGTAATTTTCTCAATGACAGGCATCAGCTTTGCTTGCATGATATTTAAAATAGACTGGACACTAACCCTTTCATTAGAACTGGGATGATACTGACATGATGTACTCCTATTAACATGAATGGATTGCAGTTGGCCAGAGTGTGTATTAGATTCTGATTGATTGTATACACAGAATGCATTGTTTGGATTCATTGATGAGCTGAGCACAAGCTACACTCACATGTCACTGTGCTTATGGAAGAGTTGATTTGGTGCATATGGATCATTTGCTTTCTGATGTTCACATATCTTTATTGTCCCTTGACTGTGTTTGTTTCATTGTCATAATGCTAGTGTGTGTTTACTGAATTTTCACTTTGGTATGGTGCATGTATTTTATGATACAAATTTGAGAAAAAGATTGAAATGTTTTGTTGATTACTAAGATTAGCTGGAGCTTGAAGTAATAAGGTTGATATATGAAGGTGTGAAAAGGTACTGAATGAAGGTAACCGAAGTAAGGACCAATGAAAAGTGTTGAAATATAAGATAACAGAGGAGGTTAAAAAACAAAAAACAAATTATTTTGAACAGGTTTTTGGAAGATCATTTTTTCTAGTCACTCGATGCTGAGCATTTATGCCTCATACAGATGTATTACTTATATAAAGCAAGTATTACACAGTAGTGAAAAAAAAAGTGCAGCATGCAGCTGATTGAAATGTAGAGCTAATATAGAGGATTGAAAGATGCTTACAAGATAGAACGATGGGTGGAGTTAAACAGAATTTTGTGGTTCAAATTGAGTTTATAAAGAAATGCAGTGGATTTTGTTGTAAAATTCTGTCACCTGAGTTTTGTCTCTCTTATTATTCTGACTTAAAGTTCAGATTTTGCTGTGGGTAACTTTGAATGTTTCTCTCGTTATGATTTGTTAGGCTAGATTGCATTTGGTCACCATCAACAACAACAGCTGGTGATTGCCAGCAGGCAAATACAGGCAGTAGTGACAAGAGTTGATATTGGAAAACCTCATGGGTTTGAGTTGTGAGATAGGTTTGGTTTCAAATGAAGAAAAGCTGTTCTGCCAGTCCTCTGAAGTGTAAGGGTAATAGAATAGTAATTGACTTTATTCACCCCCGAAGTGATGTTATTTGTTGTTGACTTTGCGTCACCCTCATCAATGTTATGAGCATACACATCATTCCCAAAGTGATGTCATTTGTTGTTGTCTTTGCATCATCTTATCAATGTCAGCATACACATCATTCAGGCATATTACATTACAATAGAGGGGCCAAACTTGCTTGATAAAAGAGTCACATACAATAAAGTTCAGATGTTTGCGAGCTGCAAGATATAAACAAAATTTGCATATGTTTTTATTTTACATACACATGTTATTATTGTTATTACAAAAATTTTACATAAATATTCAGAAATACATGTATGCAATAATACTTACTCATGTGTGCAGTTTTTTTAAACTGTTAATTTGTATTAGTTTCAGTAATCACATAGCACACATATACTAAATGTTTGCAAAAAAAAAAAGAACACTCAATCCCCGCATATTGGAGGTCAACAAGCTGCATGTGGCTCACGAACCGTGGTTTAGCCACCCCTGCATCGTAACATAATAATATAACCAGGAGACTGGGTTGTTGCTGTGATGTCATCTTTTATTGATCTGTTTTCCATAACTGTGCCACGGATGTTGCTTGGAAACATATGCACCATTTACCCAGTGCAGGATTTTGTTTGTATCGTGATGCATATGTATATGTGATTCATACTATATGTGTATGTTTATTTACAGGAAACAGTGCTTTGTATAGCTATCTCGATATTAACAGGAAACTTGCATCAAAAATATTGTGTGTACACATACGAACAAACCAAAAAGTAGAGAATTTTGCACAAATATTACTATAAGGGGGAATGTGCAAAGTGTTTGGTGTCTGGGCTGGCGTGAAAGGTTTGGGTATCTCTGCTCTAGCACAGCCTGAACTCATATAATATCAAAAGCACAGAAAGACTTCTGTTCATCATGATATATTATTGGAGATCGCACTCTGATGATGCAATAAGATGGCGGCATATAGCGAAATGCTTTGCGAGCCAAAAGCATGTCTAATGCTCTTTAGCTTTTATTTGAATACTTGAATGATTTTGTATCATGAATCTCATATGTAAACTCCCTTCTCTTAAATGTAATTTAAAAAAAAAAAAAAAAGAAAGAGAGGAAGAAAAGTTCCACCCAGGAAAGCTAACTTTTAGTTCATTTTGACCTTTGCAATGTGTCTCAGTTATGGAATAAAAATACCATAGATGTATGCCATTTACTATTTGGATTTCTTCTGATAAACAATTAATTGATTGTGACTTCTGGGACACCATAGAGACTAAATATGATGCAGCTCAGTTTTAAGTAAATTTATGAGCACTTTTCCAGTAACAGATCTTTAACCTCTTCCATTTTCTTTCTTTTATCATAGCAGTGAGATATTCTCATTTTAGTGTTCAGTTTCCTGTAGCATTCATATGGAGGAAAAGAAAAAAGAAAAAGAAAAACTGGTCTTTTATTCATCTCTCATTTATTCACATGCTGCTGTCTTTGCATCCAAGATTTTCTGTAGTTTACCTTTTTTCTTTTTCCACCCTAGCAGTAAAAGTGCAATATTTTGGTTTCAGCATGAGTAATAAAGAACTGTCAAAATGTCTCTTGTTGTTGTAGTAGTTATGTTCCCTTTTTTCCCGCTTGTCTTTATTGGCATGTATGGTGGGGTTACATTCCTGCTCTATTCATCTTTCACAACTGTGCAGTACTTCTCTTGTTATTTTTCCTTCCTGATACTAAATGTTGGTGGGATCTTGTTAAGAAACTCAAATTAATGTCTCATCTAATAATATCATGTGGTGGTGAAATTGGGTTATGGGTTTACTTAAAGAGCTGACCGTTTTCTTCTTTTTGTCTCTCTTTTCTCGTGACTCTTTCTTTTCATGAGGCCATTCAAGTGGTATACTATAAGAAAGTAATACAAACTCAAAAGTAGATTACTGGGTTTTGTGTCTGTATTTTAAAGTCTCATATAGCTTTGTTAAGATACAGGAATCAAATTTACTACTGTGATATTTGATGCCATTGTAGGAATTTGTAACGTCTACCGGCTTTGATGTGTTTTAAGTATCAGATGTTTAGGCCCCTAACAGATGTGATTGTATTGAAACTGAGAGTGCTGTCATTAAAGGTGTTTTTTTTTTTTTTTTCATAATTTTGTGGTCCAAGGAATATCTTTTCTTCATTTATCCAACACTCTCATATACCACATATTTGTATTACGATAATCCGAGTGAATTGTTTGCTTCTCTTTCCTCTCTTATAGGTTCTGTATGATGGCAAACTGACAGGCTCCATTGTGTTCATGTACAACCCTATAGCATGTGACAGTCAGCTGTGTCTGGAGTCCTCTCCCAAGGGCAATCCATCACATTTTCTCCATTCACCTCATGCTATGATGTGTCAGGTAATGGGCGTGGATGGTCATCAGTAAAATGGCTGCTTTAATTGCAAGAGATGGATGATTGTATTTTGTATTTGTATTTGTATTTGTATACTACTTTAAATCCCATTTGGGAGATTTGCCTTTGTGTCATTGTACCCATTTACAACTGGAGCAGACAGATCATCGCCACAATGCGCCAGTCGCGGTTTATTTTTTGGGGGGGAGGAAGTGGTAGGGACGAATTTTCATTATTTTGCCTGGGCAGTGGTGTGTTCGGCCCGCTCTTTTCGATTTCCAATTGCCAAGGAATTTAACGTACACACGGGCCCTGAGAATTTTTTCGTCCTTATCCGAGAAGACTAGGTACTCGATCCTACCCCCCAGTAGGACCAGGGACATGAAAATATGAGAAAAATCCCAAACTTCCAACATGCCTGCATCATCAGGAAAGTCACTTAACTCGTTCACTGTGGTCAGGTACTCGTTATTTTTTTCCTGTAGCATTTTGGTAGGCCAGGTTCATGAGGCTAAACTCCTTCTCAAGCACAATGTCATCAGTCGGCTGTTGGAATCTGGTGAAAACTAACATCAAAGGGCTGTTGTATGGGACAATAGTCTAATTACAAAACCAGATAGAGAACATACTGAGTTGTGTTCACTGCTCAGCTATAGGTAGAATGGGCATACCCGCCATCTTTAGTGTAAGCACCCACGCATCACCATGGCAATTGAGGCATTGATTTTGATTCGTTAGTTGATTTGAACTGCGAGCACGGGAGATGTCACGAACCAACCGGCGGGCGAGTTAAAAGTAGTTCACTATAGTAAACAATAGCAATGGGAGACATTCGGTCAATTCTTTCACTTCGTTTCCTTTGTTTACACGGATGGTAGGGAATCTGACCAGCTTGGATCCAGCCTTTCCACCCCTGTCATAACAATCAACTGCAATGCAACCAGCAGGCTTTTTAACCGCTTAGACATATCTCGAAGTTACACTAATCAGCTAAGCCATCGGCCATCTTTAGTATAGGAAGATCAAAACAAAAACACTCTGTGACATCATGCGCATTCTACCTATAGCTTTCTATGTGAAATACTACAGTCCCATTGAGTTTAGATTTAACAAGATTCGAATAACTGACCGACAATGTGTACTTAGTAATTTATGTCTAATGAAAATGCATGTGAACCTAATGAACTTGTATATGTAGACTGGTTCTATATTTTCTCTTGTGAAGGTTCATCTCATCTCTGAGCTTTTGTGCTGTAGCAATAAATACTGTGTGTTCTCTTTCTCATTACCAGGATGTCAAAGCCGTGATCACTCATTCCATACACAGCACCCTCCACTCTCTGGGAGGTGTGCAGATTCTTTTTCCTCTGTTTGCACAGTTGGACATGCCAGTGGATCGAGGACCAGACAAGCCCAGTGAAGTAGACTATACTACATGGTAGGACTTTCATTGCACAGTATCAATGACATCTCTTCTATATGTTAAAATTTTGGGGCTCAAGGACTGCTGTAGGACTTTGTCCACTTAGAATGTCAAAGTTCTAACTCCATTCCCTCAAATTTTGGGAAATTGATGGTTGAAGTTTCATGTGCTCATAGCTTTTGATGATACGTCTTCTTTTCTTTTTATTAATGCTTACAACTTACACATCGAATTCATTTGATGCCTTGACATATAATGGAGAAGGGTCGCAGAAGTAGTGTGTGACTCAGTTCAGCCAAAAAGCGGAGATAGAACCTTGTCATTCTAAGGGGACGATGTATAGATTTCCATGTTTCTTTGACTGTTTCCAAGGCTTACTCCTTGTCACTGTCAGAGTACATAAATATATACATATGGCTCAATACCAAAATGTATGGAGATATGGGGCCATCCATGAAGCATGTAAGCTCAGGGCAAGAAACAACAACTAGTCTGCGCAAAATGCCATCTCAAGTTACAGAATGTTAAGGCTTTATCATGCTTGATCAGCATTTCAATGACTGTTGGCTGGTACACAGGGACAGATGTTGAAGTCAAGTTTATGAAAATCATACAAGAGATGAAAAGCATGCAAGAGAGGAGCAGTCATCAGAAATCACCAAAATTGAGCATACATATTAAATGGATGACACCTGTATAAGTTGATGTGATATTTTCTTTAAATTTATATATATATGTGTATGTAAGCTTGTATCGATGAGCTGTTCAGATAGAGTTCGTAGCTTTCAGACATTTTCATTCCCATTTTGAGCCCTGGCCTTTTCTGCAAGAATTGAAGTTGCACAAAATGCAGAGTGCATTTGACATGTCACTTTGCTTTGGTTACATTCTCTTGAACTATGCTGTTGCTGCAAACAATGACATACTCACATTCATTGTAGGGATTGCACTGATGTTGTATTACATTTGTAAAAGTTAGGGATAAAGGAGTAAGTTTTCTTTAATACTTCCCCCTACATTTTTTCCATCTTTTGTTCATCCTTTCTCTCTTGTGACATCAGATCATTTTCCCTCAGATGGCACTCAGTTCATGAGGTCTGCTGAGGTATTACCCAGAAATTTATAGTGTTGGGGGGTGGAGTATAATGAGGTGATTGTAATGTTATGTTTAAAATGTACATCACGTTCCAATGTTTACTTTTTCAGTGCCAATTTGATTGGCCTACTAGGTGACCTGGTAGAATGTTCGCCGGCCATTCAGCAACAAATGATTCAAAACAAAGGATTCCTGGTCATCAGCTATTTGTTGGAAAAGGTAAATGGATTATAGTAACCGTATAACCTGATCCTCCTAATAATTTAGCCAGAGATAGGCAATCAATTAATGTCTCATTGTAATCTGGTATTTTGTGATCTTAGTCATGATCAGATCCTGACCTGAGCAAAATATATGATGTCACATTTATTATACATTGACAATACCAGTTTGAGTCTTTATATTAGGAGGCTCGCTACGTTAGCATTTACACCTCCTTTGACTGTAGTGGTTTCATGGGAAGCCAAAAACAAACAAAAATTTACAAATATTAACATTAATTTTTTTTTCTGTAATCAGGGTAAATCTCCCATTTTGCATCAAATATATAGATCAGCCCTTTGAAAATATGTGACATTTAATATCCATAAACTGATCCAATGGTAAGACGGTGCTATGCCAATTATGGATGATTAGATATCATAATAGCACAGTTTAAAAAAAATGACTAAGCATATAATTACAAGAGATCAGACACTGCCACAGTATGTATAATGTACAATAAAAGTGTGTCTTTTTTTGAATGCCCTGGAACATTGAGAATGAAAGAGAATCTATTTGAAGTTCACATAGTCTTATTGTTCCCTTTCTACAGTCTTCTCGAGAGCACATTACTCCAGCAGTGCTGGAAGCATTCCTGAAGTTGACAGAGTATCTGGTAGAATTGCCCAGTGGAGGGATCATGCTGAAATATCTGTTTGATTATGTCCTCTTCAACCCACAGCTGTGGGTGCACACCTCAGTAGAGGTATGTTATCCATGGCATAGATAGGATCTGGTGCACGTCTAATACACTAGTTTGGTTCGTTATCCCAAAGCAGCATTATTTTTCCAAACTCATACATTATTTTTGACACAAACTGAGTTATGGCCAATCTGCTATAAAGGTATCAATATAACCATTTGACAGCTTTAAAATTTCTGCAAGTAAGTTTGAAGCAACCTGTTTCCTGGCTTTACTATTCTATAATGGTGAGACAGAATTAGTTTATTTACATATTTTTTCACAACTACAGAAATTCAAATGGGCCTGTGTAGAAATTGCTTTTCACCTGCCAGTTCTCTTTGCAGGTGTAAATGGAGTTTGGTACTCAAACACATACTGAATGAGATTACATTAACTTCTGTGTATATGGAACAATGACGTAAGAAACACCAGGCAAAGGTCCTCTTCCTGAATCGCGGTTTAGTCTATCCAATAAATATTACAACTCATATTTTGCCACATTTTTCAAAACAGGTTCAGACGAAACTTTACTGCTATCTGGCCACTGAGTTCATTAGCAATGCTCAGATTTACAACAACATTAGGCGAGTGAGTGCTGTTCTGCAAACCATGCATTCCTTGAAATATTATTACTGGGTTGTCAGTCCACTAGACCGCAGTGGTGTCCAGCCCAAAGGAACAGGTGGGTATTGTCAGAATACAATTTGATATTGAAATCAGATGTCACAGTTTTCTAAGACTTCAATAACTCAAAAAATCTAAAAATCTATTTTACATATCTTCAACTACATTCAAAGCCGCATTGAATGATCTTGGTTATAGACTCCTAAGCTGTAAAATAATTGAATAACAAACCCTCACAAAGTCATCATAACTAGACCAGTTGTGTTGAAATAAAATAATCTTTTGTTTCTCCTGAAAAGTAACCAATACTAATTACTCTAGTTTTGGCGAACGGGGACGAGGTAGTGTATGGAACTTGGAATTTTTAGCAACGGTCAGGGGACAAATTCCAGGACTACAGATGACGTGAAATTTTCATGCTTGATGCATTAAAGCGAGGATATATAACTGCCAAAAATGTGTGGAAATAATGTCTTGCAAACTTAGCTTTTGAAAAAGCTGGTAATTTTGTACAGAACATGTTGGTCACTTTGTCCCTTTGAGTGGTAGAGTGCTTGAAAATTTAAGAGTAATACAGCTACAGTTGTCGGGGGCAGTGTTACCTGCTATCTGTTTTTTTTTTTTGGAAACTACATTTGTTTCATTTAGTATTTCACAGCATTTATCCAGGATCTAACTTCTGCTTTCCATCTTTTGTCAGATGGCCCACGCCCTACATGGGATGAGATAGTCAAGTTGAGGTCCTTCATGCTGATGTACGTCAAAGAGTTGATCATAAGAGGGCATGGCATTCTAGAAGATGAACTGCAGTCAATGCTCAACTATCTCACAACTCTTCATGAGGCAAGTGCATATGTAATAATTTTCTTTAATTAGTAATTGCTGTTTTCAGATGTTCATGTCAACGATATTTAGTGAACAGGCATTCCGGATAGCCCTCGGAGTTTGATCCCTATGTAAAGTATGGGTAGGGAGATGTCATCTTGGAAGTAGGTACACCATTGTACTAAGTCAGACTGAGGCCAAAATTGCATTGACTTATTCTGTTTTCAGTCAGGCCTGACACTATCATGTGAACAAAAAATGGTTACTCCAATTTGTGTCGATTACACATGAAACTACTGAAACCATCTAATAGATATTTCAGAACTGTGGAAAATAAGATAGGCCATTGTATTAGTAAATTAATGACATGAACAACGTGTTACAGTACTAATTCTGGCTGAGGAAGTACAAAGAGATAAAGCCAATAGGCCAATAAAGCATGCTAAATTTCTGTGCAGAAATGAACTGAGCCTGAATTAGCAGTTAAACAACGCATGTTAGTCGGGACTGACTCAGTTCATTTAATTCACATAATTCACAAAGCTGGTTTATTTGCCATGATATCAATTGTTCCACTTCTTTAATTCTGTTAGCTTTCATTTTATTTGAAAAATGAGTAATGATGATGATTAATTTTGTTCAGGATGACAACCTGATGGATGTACTGGAGCTGCTGGTACACCTTATGGCAGAACATCCATCATCCATGGTGCCTGCATTTGATCAGAAGAATGGAGTCAGGTGGGTAAATTGTCAAGTAAAACAAAACATCCAGTGGTACATGCGTGAAATTATATAAGAACAAGAGAAATGGCTCTTCTGAGGCCAGAGGCCAAGACTTACAAAAAATTTGCTTTTCTCAACAGCTTGACTTGTGTGTATAGAAATTGTTGAACCAAAAATGAAAATTGCCACGCCTTCACAACTGTTCACCTGTGAACGTTGAAATTAGTATTAATAGCTTGTCACATGACCAAGCTGGTGGAGATTCTGAGCAACCGTATTATTTGGTTGGTGGACGCTACATGAGAAGAAGTAATTTTTTTTTCCATTTAAAAAAAAACAATAAATTACGGATTTGAAAAGCTGGAAAGCTTAGACTATAAAAATGCTGTATAGAAAAGGTAGGGTTCAACTTTGAGAATTGTCTTTGCTTAGCAAAATATTGTCATGTACCTACGATTTTAATTGTCCATTACAAACTATTTGTTTTTAAAGGAACTAGCTCAATTCCACGGTTTCCCTCCCAATCTGGGAACACTGAGAAACAACCAAAACAAGTGCCGATTGTGTTGATGTCTTTGTTTCGCTTCGTGATTCGATCCAAATTTTATGTTTAACGGCAGTCTCGTTGAGGAAAATGTTGGACCACCTTCTTCTGTTCAACTCAGTTGTGGCGCAATATCAACGAGAGGATTAAAAATATGGTGGACATCGAGATCTTTTGAAATATATGCACGCAGACCTTTACCTCTTTCTAAGGGTAATCTGATATTTTGTAGAATTTAGGGATCGGCAGTTAAAAATATGATGTTTATTGTTTTATGGTTATGTCACAGGTCTCTATGTTAGTTTTTGCAACTTGCTCTTATATATACAGTGGAACCTGCTTAACTCTTTGTGTGCCATGAATTTTTCCACATTCACCAATACAGGAAGAAAATAGTGGGGAAGATGAATGAAGACTTACTACAGCAACATTTATGAACAGAAGGTCGCCTTTCTTTCTTCCGGAAACAAAATAGCCTAGCATTCTTTTGCACCGAAACATCGGTGATTGGCGCAAACGTGACCAGTGGGAGAACTGATTCATCGGCTATTGGCACACAAAGAGTTAAGCCAAAAATTCAGGGGCCCAACAATTGTATTTTAAGATTAACAGTTATTTTTGATAAGATTAATTATTTAAAATCACCACTTTCAGTCTCTTAACTCACTGACGCCCAATCGACCTAAATCGATGCATAAGCCCAATCCCGCACCTCTTGCGGGGTACATGAATAAAATTTCTAACCCCTGCACTGTTCCTGCAATGCTTACAGGATTGGTTCTCTGCGGCAGTTTAACATCTTGACTTGTTTCGTTGAAAGTTTCAGCGGGTTCGGCTGGCAACTTTTTTTTTAAACGATTTTTTAAAAACTATCACTCTATGCCGGGTCGAAATAAGAAATTCTGTCAGTTACGCGATCTGTCACAGCTGATCGCTAGATCTAGTCAAGATAATGGCTTCAAAACGCAAGAAAACGAACATTTTCCCGCTGTTTGAAGACGCCAGTGAGGAATCTGAGGTAGATGTAGCCTATAATTCAGATCTAGATCCTGAATTCGTGCCTGGGAAGGGATATTCTGACTGAGATTCTAGATCTAGCCCTCCCAGTACCAGCGATCGTGCTAAGGCTAAGGCCAGTGCACTGAGTAAGGGCAAGGGGGAAGGCAAAGCCAGTAGTAGGTCTAGTTCTTGTTGACTAAGGTGAATAATAACATTACTTTCAAACACTTGTTACACTTTCATACAATTTTTTTGACATTTTTATTAGGTCATCAGTACAATACACAAAGGCCAGAAATTTTTGCAAAACAAAGAAACTTGCCAAATTTTGAAAATTCATGAAAAAAAACAACTATCTGAATAAATTTATTCAAGTTTTGTTTTTTGCATTGTTCAATTTAAAACCTGTTATGTGTCAAAATATGGAATGGATTGGTGAATAAATGTGGTTGTGGGAATTTTTTTAAATACCCCCCAAAACCCCTGGTCTTTAAGAGTTGTTCCGCCATGGCGGGCTGGTCTTCAGTGAGTTAAACGGAAGCAATATAAGATATCTTGGTTATTTTACTTTATTACCTCCCTTGATGTACTCTATCCAACAGCAAAATTCCATTTTGTTTGGCAAGTGTACTTTGAAGTGCCCGTTTTATGTACAGTAGCCTTAACCAAAAACCAAAACTGGCTGGTGATCAACCAGCTGTATTGAGCATTCCCCAGGAATCAGAAACATTTATTTTATCTTTTTATATCTTGAGTTCTACTTTTGTAATTTTCCAATGGGAAAGCAGAAAATAGTAATTGATCTTAGAAGGGGATCATACCGATGATAGTAGTAATTATATAAATTCATTTTACCTGTGTGTCAGTTACTGCATTTTGAATACTGTTGTTAACCAGGAGGAAATTCATGGAATGCCATCTGTTTCAACAGGACTGTTTTCAAGCTGCTCGCATCTCAGAATGAAGATGTGCGACTGTTGGCTCTGCGCCTGCTGGGATTTTTCCTTATGAGGAGCACGTACAGGTAAAATTGTCTCCATTGCATAACTGGAACATCTACTTGATATAAATTTAAAACTGCATTTGCTGTAAGGACTGGTAAGCCAGGTCTCACCTAAATAGTGAGAAATGCCTGCGTGATTATGCCTCTGCCAGCTAGGCCAACCGTACCTTCACGAGTGATCGCTCCCTGATCCGGTGCTCCCTGTTCTCACAGACACGGCTCTGGCAAATGGCGAGTAGCTGGCGCCAACAAACCAGCCCCCCCTGGAGTCTGTGGGGGCTAAACTTCAGACCCGGAGGAGTGAGGTCCCCCGAAAGGTGCGGCAATGCCGGGCCCACCGGCGAGTGGACATGTCCCGATTCCCACCAAGACCTCACCCAGGGAGCACACCCTGGTAAATCAAAGCTGGGGAGAAGGACCTCATAGCCCAGTCAAGCAACCTTCTAGGAGATGGAAAACTCCAAAATGCAACCCGGGGAGAGGGACCCTCGCAGCTCGGTTAGCAACCCTCGAGAGAGAACACTCGAACAAATCGGTCCCCCGAATCCGGAATGTGCCAGCCTTGTGCGGGGAGGAATTGGGCGCTTACGAACCCCACCATAGAAGTCATGCGAAAGTATCTATTACCTAGATTAAGTGATGGTGTCACCCCCATGGGAAATCGCCAGGTGGAGGTGGTGCCGGGCCCTATGCCTCGAAAGGGTCCAAACCAAGCGACTGGCAGTCCCGAGCCTACTTGTGGAGTCAGGAGAGACCCGGGAAATGCTACTGGCCAACAAGACATGCGACCCCTCATAGTTGTCCACTGGAATGCTGAGGGGGTGGCAAACAAGAAACGTGCCCTGGAGGCACGACTAAAAGAGGACAGCATCGACATATGCTGCATCCAGGAGACTCACCTCAAACCTGACAAAAGATTTCACGTAAGAGGATATGAAACTTTCAGGCAGGACAGGGAAGAGCGACACAAAGGAGGTGTGCTTACCCTAGTCCGAAATTCCATCGCCGCAGCAGACATTTGCAGATCGCAAAACCTAGGGACAGAATATCTTGGTGTGCAGATCATCCTTCCAAACATGAAACTTGGAATTCTGAATGTCTACTCTCCCCCAGCTGTGCCACTTGACCTTGATCACCTACCTATGGAAGGAGAATGGCTTGTCACTGGGGACTTCAATGGCCACTCCCCTAGCTGGGGGTACGAGGAACTTGACAGTAAGGGAGAATACATGGAGGAATGGATGATCTCAAACCAGCTTACCCTCATCAATGATCCAGATGACCAGGATACCTTCTATTCCAGACCATGGCGCACAACCTCCACTCCAGATCTTGCAATGGCCACGGACAGCGTAGAGCAGAAGACCACTAGAGATGTATGCTCCCAGCTTGGTGGAAGCGACCACAGGCCTGTCAGGCTCAACATCAGAGATATCCCCAGAGAAAAAGCAGCCTACAGGGAAGCAAGCTGGAACTTTAAGAAAGCCAATTGGCCCCTTTTCAGCAAATTGACAGACAAGTACTGCGCAGAGATCCAGATGACATACAGTACTGACAAAAACATAAAGGCATTCAACACAGCCATCCTCTCTGCTGCCAAGAGATCAATCCCAAGGGGACACAGGAAACTCTACCAACCCAACTGGAGTGCTGAGCTGGACACTCTACATGCGACAGTCTCCCAGAAACGAGACACCATGGAGAGGGAACCCACCAATGAGAATGTCATCGCCTACAATAAAGCACAAGCGAACTTTGTGAAGGAAAAGAACTTCCAAACCAGAAAAGCTTGGCATGAGAAGACAGGACAACTCAACCTCGACAGAGACACCAACAGGCTATGGAGCCTAACAAGAGCTTTAAATGGTGACACCCGATCAAGAGGGAAAATTGTCCTCCGGGATGAAGACCAGCTAGTCACAGGAAAAGATGCTGCAAATCTCTACGAAAGTGAAAGCAGGTGCAACATACCTAAGAAG
This sequence comes from Onchidella celtica, assembly GCA_963931925.1. Taxonomy (NCBI): domain Eukaryota; kingdom Metazoa; phylum Mollusca; class Gastropoda; order Systellommatophora; family Onchidiidae; genus Onchidella; species Onchidella celtica. Next base: position 21,474,660 of record OZ007573.1, on the reverse strand, counting down.
CGAGCAGAGGCTGTGAAGAAAGATATTAAAATACATTTCTCCCAAGCCAGCCATGAACCCTGCATGGAGACAGAGATAGGCCATGGTGAACTAAAGAAAACGATACACAAACTACGCCCAAAGAAGGCACCTGGACCAGACGGCATCACAAACGACATGCTCAGACACCTTGGTTCTGCAGCAGAGAACATACTCCTGATAATTTTCAATCACAGCTGGAAAACTGGAAGAGTCCCTGATATCTGGAAGGATGCAACAATACAGCCCATCCTCAAACCTGGGAAAGACAAAAAGGACCCAAGCAGCTACCGCCCAATTAGCCTCCTCAGCTGCGTGGGTAAGCTTATGGAGCGAATCATCTCAACTAGATTGAAATGGTACCTTGAGTCCAACAAGAAGCTGAGCCCCAACCAGACTGGATTCCGCCAGCATCGGAGCACTGAGGACCAGATCACCTGTCTAACACAAGACATCGAGAACGCTTTCCAAGAAAAAAAGAGAACCTTAGCGGTTTTCTTTGACATGTCAAAGGCTTTCGACAAGGTCTGGCGGGATGGTCTCCTCCTCAAGCTGCTACAAACGGGAATCAAGGGCAAGATGTACCACTGGCTCCAAAACTTCCTTGTCCACCGACAAGCCAGAACAAAAGTGGACACAAAATACAGCCAGAAAGTAAAGCTGCTTGCTGGTGTGCCCCAGGGAAGTGTTGTTGCTCCTCTCCTCTTTCTGATTTATATCAACGACCTGCCAGATCATCTACCAAAGTTTGTATCACACTCGCTTCATGCGGACGACTGTGCAGTATGGTATTCCTCGGAACACCTGGGTCCTGCAAAAGTAAAACTTCAAGAGAGCATCAACAAGGTTGCATCCTGGACAGAAGATTGGGGACTTCAGCTGAACACGAACAAAACAATGGCAACATTATTTTCTCTCTCCACAAAGAAAGAGGAAGTTGTACTGAAATTGAATGAGAACCCCCTTCCTCGGACAGACACCCCCACCTTCCTAGGGGTTAAGCTTGACAGTCGCCTTACCTGGAAACCGCACCTTACACAAATAAACAACAAGGCGATCAAGAAACAAGCTGTAATGAAGAAGCTAGCTGGAACAGCATGGGGTGCCAACAGTAAAATCCTCACACAGGTCTATGTTGGCTCAGTACGGCCCACGCTAGAATACTCTGCAACATCATGGTCCACAGCGGCAAAAACCAACAAGCAGATGCTGGACAAAACTCAAAACCGCAGTCTCAGAATCATTCTTGGAGCCATGAGATCTACTCCTATCTCGGAGATGGAGAAAACAGCAAACATCCAGCCCCTAGAATTCAGAAGGAGAACACACACCATCCTACAAGCTGAAAAGATAAGACGGATACCAGACCATCCACTTTGCAGGAGACTAACTGCCCAAACCAAAAACCGACTGAAGAGAAGCAGCCCAAACCACGAAGCCAAGGATGCTGCAAGGGTATACCCTGACTACACTGGTAAAAATGTGACAAGGGAAGAGACTACAATCGAGGAATGGAATCCGGATGAGACGCCTATGTATATCACCACCAGCATTCCGGGCCTTGAAGGAAGAGACTCTCAGCCAGATGCTATCAAACGCTCTCTTACCCTCGAGCATCTAGACAAGAACTATCCATCAACCCAGTGGGCACGAGTATACACTGACGGATCAGCGGAGGAAGCAGTTAGAAATGGTGGATGTGGGGTCTACATCCGACTTGCTAGTGGAGAGACCCATGAGATAAGTGTTCCTGCAGGCATTTTGTGCTCCAACTACAGAGCAGAACAGGTAGCACTACTGCAATCCCTGCAACATCTCAAGACCATAGTTACACCCAAGATGAAGATAGTCTGCCTGACCGATTCCCTGTCAACACTCCAGGCACTCAGCTCTTCAAAACCGGACACCCTGACAAAGGAGCTCCGCACACAGCTGACCGACCTTTCAAGGATCGCAACTATCCACCTTCATTGGATTCCTGCCCACTGTGGCATTTCGGGCAATGAAAAAGCCGATGAACTTGCCAAGACAGCCAGCAACCAGGAACAGATATTGCACCCATTATCATATAATGAAATTAAGTCGATCCTTAAACATAAGATTAGTCAGGAGTGGAGAGACAGGTTCCCAGAGTATGATCATAGGAAGGACCCTATCAGACACCTTGAAAGGAAAGAGCAGGTGCAGATATTCCGCCTCCGGACAGGACACTGTGGCCTCAACCACCATGCCCACAGAATAGGCTTGTCGCAGACAAACCAGTGTCCATGCGGAGCCAGCCCTGAGACTCCAGAGCATGTCCTCCAGGACTGTCCACTCCACAGGACGGAACGACAAAACTATTGGCCTAGTCCCACGGACCTACACACCAAGCTATGGGGCAGTGAGGCAGACCTTCACCTGACTACCCAGTTCCTGGCCCACACTAAACTAAAAGCATGACTTGGAACGCTGAAGAAGAAGAAGAAGAAGCTGCAGGCCCCCCTTCCCCAAACTTTGTGACTGATAGGTGCTTAACCTTTTCACATTGCGGGGGGTCATGGCTTTTGCGTGCCTACTGTCCGTTCTTTCTCTATAGTGTGTGCGCACTATTTTTGGGTGTTTTTGAAAATTCATATAAAATTTTCTGATAAAGCTAGAATGTGATATTTGGTATCATTGGAAACAAAAACAGCATGTGCTATGAAAACACATGATATTCCAGTTGGTACAGCGTGCTGCAAACAGGTGTGCAAGTGGCTGCATCTCACAGGCGACTGGTGTATCGATCGGTTGTAAAACAGCCAGTACCTGAAAGTTGTGGGGTGATGTGAAGACGTTAATCCAATAAAGAGTTCTCAGCTTCTTTTTTTTTTAGGTGGTCCTTGAAAGTCTTTTACCACAACCATTTTTTTTTTCATCTCTGTGAGCACCTTTTTTCAACATGCACCATCAGAACACTAATATTTAAGTATCATTTCATCCAGTCATCTCAAAGTAAATAATAATGATAATTTGTCTCTTTTGTTTCAGACGGAAGCAGGATTCAATGACTCCACACAATCTCTTTAGCCTTCTGGCTGAGCGACTGATGCTTCACACCCAGAATATTTCAATGTCAACTTACAATGTCCTCTTTGAGGTAATTCATTAAACTTATGATAGAAATATTGTAAATTATAGAGGTTCTTTGCTCATGAGTGATGCGCAAAATTTTCGAATCAATTTTCATATTAATAAATTGAATCGTTGGACATTGGGCTTCACCTCAGTTCAAGTCTGAATGAAGAAAAATATAGAAATTAGATTGCTAGTACAATTAAAACACCTCAAAGGACAAAATGTTGATGCTGTAAATAGTTCCTGTTTTTTCCGAGTGTAAAAGTAATTTTTACATGGGACATCAATTAAACAGTAACAGTGAACGTTAGATTTCAGCATTATATTATTTGTATTCTTATACGCCATATATGTTATCTTTTTTTTCTCTTTTTTTTACTCAGACCTGACAAAACTTCCAAGTTTATTAACTACTACAGCTTCTTAAAGAGAATACAGCATTTTTTATGAAGTTGTAATTTATAAGTTGTGGAGAAACATGATGGTAGCATCCAGACAAAGATGTGGATTTCTGGCAGGATTTGTGTGAAAGGCAAAGTATTTTTCGGACCAGGTCGTTTTTGTGTGTTAGGCTTGGGAAGGTGGGACATAATTGTTGAGGCTGAAATTTTCAACTTGTTCAGAAAATGTTATATTGCTTTACTGATCCACTGTTTGTTTTCATAGATCCTGACAGAAAGGATGAGCCTGGATAATGTGAAAGTAAGAAAAGAGGAACCTGAGTCAACATTCCGCATTGAAAATTCAGGTGTGTGACCACTGATACAAAATCCTTTGGCAGCACCACCATCTCATGTTTTAATTTTTACAATGAATGATACATATTTTTTTTATTGGTCAGCCTCAGATGTATCGAATATAGAGTGGAACAGCCTGTATCAGTGTCAGCCACTTGATAAGGAAATGGTGAAAGGCATACACATGTAAAAAATATAAGTAAGAAACCAAATAATTATATGACATTAAACACACTGAGTTAATGTATCATTGAAAGACTGAATTCATACATTAATTTTTTTGTTGTTTTTTTTAGTATAGTAACGCTGTAACAAAACTGTAGCATTAACCCTTTGAGGCTGTAGCACCGGTATACCAGTGGGAACCCCAGGCAGCTATATGCTGTACCGCCGGTAAAACGGTGTGGAGATGTGCTTTGTTTTATGGATTGCAGAAAGGTAGTTTCTTTGCCTGTTACAAACTACATCCAGGAAAGGCAAACAAGATGTCTGCATCCACCCGGCATGTGTTTTCTGTGAGTTTTGAGTGAATTTTTCGGTCAGGAGATCAGGGCTCAAAGGATTAACTTACCATTAGCATTTAACAAGCATTCTTTTCGGGCACTTTATCAGAGGCTTTGCCCATGGCTAACACAACAACTGTGTGCACACAGAGGCATGAATAAGATGCTGTTTGGTCTTACCTAACTCTGTTGCCTTTCATTTGGTTTACAGCAATCTTGAAAGTGGTGGCCACCATGGTTCGTCAGTCCAAACCTACTGCAGAAGTGCTGGAAGTGAAGAAAACATTCCTGTCTGACCTCACCATTTTGTGCAACAATAACAAGGACAACAGAAGGTAAAAAAAAAAAAAAAATCATGATCCAAAGAGCAGCATAACTTTACAATAGATGCTAGCAGGGAATATGAATGGAACAAGAAGAATCATTATTGGTCGATTGCACTGGTATGCATGGGAAACTCCAAAACCAAAGTTATCACTGAACTTGAGGTTGGTCAGTGTGGCAAGCAACCCCTGTTTGATCATTTTCATTGGGAAAAAGAGCTTACCTATGTTGTTGTTTTTTTTTTGCACTTCCAATCAACCCAAAAATGTAACTAAATGACAGTAACTGCAGTGCAGATGGTCCTTTCCAAATTTTTGTTTACACCATTGACCTGGCTTTGCAATTTGGCAGAAATGATGCATCTTTTTGTATTTATATCGTAGGTGCCAGTCAATTCAAGGAGATAAGTCCTGAAAATGAATATTGCCTTTCAGAGCAGTCGAAGTCTAAGCATGGAAGTGAGATCCAATAGATTTAGTTATGATTGTGGAATGTGGTGAAGTCCAAGCAGTCTCCCATTCTTGCCCTGCTGCCTTTAGTCAGCTGGATAGTTTCTTTTGCTATTTTGAGCCTGCAGTATAACATCAACAAGAACAGATCAATTTAACATATGGTCAGTCGACTGTTGGAACCTGGGTATAACTGGCCTTTGATGCTGTTGTTAAACCCTTCGACCCCATAGTGACGTCACAAAATTGTGCAATTTTTGCCGGTGTGCCGTACCAAGTACGTCACGGAAATTGCGATACTCTGGGTTCCCCAATACCATGTAGACGTACCAGGTACGGCATACTAAAACTGCTCTACAAATGCTTTGTATTCAAAGCTATGGGCGAGTACGGGCGAAATTCTGAATCAGCACTGAATTTTACGCATACTCGATTCCAGTTTTTGGAAATTTCTTTACTGCTAGCGCTTCATCAGAGCAAATAATCTTCGGTCAGTTGCCTTCCTCTCATTACTGTCGATTTGATCGTAACTTTGTGACCTTGTATATTGCTTGAGATGAAAAAACATGGCATATTTAGAAACTACATTCAATTTCCTTTCAGAAAATGTATACTTTTGTGGGGATAACTGTACAAATAAACTGACCACAGTCAGTTTTAAAACATAATCTTAACAACTACTCGCATGCTGTTGTACTGGCTAACCAAAATAGCTGAAAAACCTGTCGTACACAGGAATGCAAAACGCGTCGTGGCGAAGGGGTTAAAGGACCATAGCCTAATTAAAAAGCCAGAGAAAGATAATACTGAGTTGTGCTCATTGCTTAGCCATAGCTTACCATGGCAAATTTTACGGTCCCCGAACACCAGCGTCAAAGGCTAGTTTTAACAAGGTTCCAACCGCTGACTGACAATATGTGGTCACCCAACCATTCTTAGTGGCTAACTGTGGTGTTGTAAGTTTCAACGACATTTTTTTTATTAGCTTAGATTATTATCATTGTTACTATATTTTTTTTTTTTGGTTACTTTTCTTTTTTAAATTATCTGCATTAAAATGCAGTTATTGATAAACAGATTCTTTAAAGGAAAAATAAAACTATCATGAATAATGGTAATAACCAGAATAGTTTTGTCCTATCAACAGAACTGTCCTTCAGATGTCAGTGTGGCAGGACTGGTTGTTTTCCCTGTCATACATCTATCCACGGAACTCTGAGCAGCAGCGGATCACAGACATGGTGATGGCCCTTTTCAAGATGTTGTTACATCACGCCATCAAATTTGAATTTGGTGGCTGGAGAGTGTGGATTGACACCTTGGCTATATTACATTCCAAGGTGAGCAAAACATTTCTTGTATTTTAACACCATTTTAGACTGAGTCATTAAAATCACAGACCTGCCAACTGTCCATTATTTTACAGTATTGTCTTGGGACGGACAGGAGAAATAACTTTTTTGATGAAAAAGAAGTTCCTCCAGTCCAGTAATGTGCAAAACAGTGGTGACAGTATGCACATTGTACAAATTATAATATACATGGTGTATGTTTTGTGATCTGTAAAGTGAGTTACAGAGTTTTGAATTTTTCTTTCTGTTGAAATCATAACTAATTGATAGTTTCAATTTGCCTTCAACTTTCAGGATATGGATTAACTGCTAGATGAATTATTATTCCTTCTTTTGTCAGTTCTTTCTTTCATATGTTTCGTGAATGTTTGATGTCCTGCAGGTTGCATATGAAGACTTCAAAATTCATATGTCCAAGATGTACCAACAGTTTGAGCAGCACAGAGCTGACAACATCACTGACCCCTCCGAGCAGCAGCAGCGCCCCATCAGCACCATCTCGGGGATGTCTGAGAATGAAGAAGATAGACCTCCGCGTAAATCTTCAGTGAAAATCTCTGAAGTGTCTGACAAAGAGGCTGAAGCCATTACTGCTGCCAACGGGAAAGCCGCTGGAGCTGGTGATGACAAGACAGAACCTGGGAAGGACAATGATGAAGCCCAACAGAAGCCTGAGAGTGATGCTACAGATGCAGCTGCCGTGGAGGCAGTACCGGAAGTCAAAGAGCAGACCAAAGATGAAAACACGGAAGACAGAAAGGAGGAGAGTAAAGATGAGGGTAAACCAGAAGAGGGAGAAGTGAATGCATCAAAGACAGAAGACAAAAATCCAGAGAAGGGCCCAGTGGCACCTAAGTCAGAGGTTGAGGAAGTCAAACTTGGAGTAGCAGCAGGAGGAGGTGAATTCCTTGCAAATGGGTGAGTTTGTTTGGATTAGATTTTACATGTGCTAGTGATTATCTTGACTCTGTGTTGTTAGGCAGGTGATGCACTGAGTGGACACACTGAGTTTATGTGTTTAGGCAGGTGATGCACTGAGTGGATACACTGAGTTTATGTGTTTAGGCAGGTGATGCACTGAGTGGACACACTGAGTTTATGTGTTTAGGCAGGTGATGCACTGAGTGGACACACTGAGTTTATGTGTTTAGGCAGGTGATGCACTGAGTGGACACACTGAGTCAGGTCTGTTTTGTCTTAGTTTCAGCATGGGATGTGAACTTGTGCAGTTAAATGGGACCTTATGCACTGGCAAGACTGAAACTTGTCTGTCTTGCTAGATTGGGCTTATCGAAACTGTCTTGAATCAGTTGGGGAAAGAGAGACCTGGCAAACTGAGTCTAAACAGACTTGACTCAGTGTAGCACCAGTCGTAGGGATAAGCCAGACCAAGGCTGGCGTAAGTCCTGCACTGTTGGCTCACCACCTAATTATGCATCACACTAAAACACTACTCACAAGCCAGACCTCGGCGATGTGAGCAGTTAGTATTGTTATAGTGTGATGCATAATAATTAGGTGGTGAGCCACTAGTGTGGGGCCTCTGCCAGCCTTGGTCTGGCTTACCCCTTACTCTCAAGTGATTATACCTCATCTTGGACATTTATCAAATTTTATTTTGGTTTTTTTTTTTTGGATGGAATAATTATTAGCATGTAATTTTAAACACATTCATACCTCAACTTGAAAATATTTTCACATTGTAACTTCAAGGACTGTTTCAAGTCACATCAGTAAAATCGTTTATAGTTATGGTATTTTAGGGATATAATAATAAAATACCCCACAAAAAAATCTTATTTATAAATATACTTTGCTTAGATCTGCAGGACAGCAAGGGTAAGGAAGCGCTACGACAAACACAAAAGATTTGTTTTACCCCATTATAATTTTGTGCCTAATCCCACTTTGACCCACCACACATCTGTGTTGGTTTATTATTTGGGGTGTAACTAAGTGCCAGACAGTCCCAGTTTTGTTGTTTAATTCAAAGTTTGTGTGATTTATTTTTTTTTTGTCACAGCCATGATGGAACTAGTCTTTTTGAACCTGGCGGGGGAGACACTGGGGCTGGTGCCAGGCCTAAGTCAGGATCACAGTCCAGCCAAAGCGGTCCTGGTGTCCCAACTCTCCAGAGAAACCCATCCAATGCTAGTCGTGGAGGTGGCCACATCTTCAGCCCAGGCCCTCGGGCTCCAGCATTCCGCATTCCTGAATTCCGTTGGTCTTTCTTGCATCAGAAGTTGCTCTCTGATCTGCTGTTTGCTGTAGAGACAGATATACAAGTGTGGAAGAGGTATGTGTGGTCCTTTATCGAAGCAAACAGTTGGTACCAGAGAAGACAGTAGAATTAGATAAAATGGGGCAGCATCTTCTTCGGGCATATAAAGAAAGCTTGTGCACTGTATAAAAGAGTGCTTGGTATAATGATGAATTAATAATTCAATCTTATAACAGTGCCATTGAACGAAAAATGAAAATGGCGAGAGTTCTCCTGTAATACAGCGATTGAAGTTATTATTACAAAATAAGCAATCTCATTCAAGGCCTAGAGTTATAGTTCGACTGCTAGGGTAGATGGCAGTGTGAAACTTGTGGACACAAAATGCCTGGGCTATCCCATCTTATTATATCTAGTAGCGTTGGTACCAGCACAAGTCGTAATCACTAACACAGTATATTTTACCATGTGTTGTTAGTCAGAGGTTAGTCTTTTCCCTGAAAGTGTTACGTTATTAAGACTAACTGACACAGTAATGTAGACATTTGTGATCGTTGAGTCCACATAAACTCCAATCTGATATATATTCAGAGTTTTGTCCATGAGGTGGTGAATTTTGTCCTGAATGGAATCATTTAATATCATTTTATTTTTGCAATGAAAAGTCTGAATAGCATCACCCAACTGCACTCTGAAACTGTCTGTTTCATCTGGATTCAGTTACCAACTTTCATTCACATTTTTTCTTTCTATATGTCTGTTATATTTGATTTTGTACCGACGTGCAGTGACATAGCCCTTTTGAATTTAATTTCAGTTGTTAAATTGTGCATCAGACTTACAGTAGCTTTAGCAATGGAATACCTTTCTTTCTCAACAGCCACAGCACAAAAAATGTGATAGATTTTGTGAATTCTGGTGAGAATCACATCTATGTGGTCAACGTAACTCACATGATCTCTCAGTTGGCTGACAATCTTATCACTTCATGTGGAGGACTCCTGCCCTTGTTAGCAGCTGCAACCTCACAAAATGTAAGTATTGGAGACAAATTTTCTACAAGTGTCTGTTCCCTGTCAAGAAACAGCCACAGACAGTTAAACCACAAATAAGAGCAATTTTTCATCTTCAAAATATCTTTGGCCCTATCACGAAACAGTACATGTCCGAATGACCTGAATTTACAGGCGAGGACCAAAATCATAAAAAAGAAATGTTCTACTTGAAATGATAGACATTTCTTCTGTGTATAATCTACATTCTATACCCCTTTATTAAACGGAAAAGAACAAATTCCTTCAAGGAGTGCACAGAATATTTTGGCAGATACAGTTGTCATGTACAGTTGTGTGAATACAGTTCTTCTTCTTCTTTTATAGTTGGTTCGTCTATAACTATAAGACGATTCCCCAACTGCACTATAGTATATGCGACTCAACGTCGCTCCTCTGAGGCTAAAAACAGGGTAAAATCTTACATAGATGTTAAGACCATTTAAAATATATTAGTTGTATAAAGTCTTTTGTATATATAACTCTGGTATAAATATCTCTTGGTTTCCAGATTGTGCACAGTTATGCGGTTCTATGGTAGGGCCAGTGATATTCTGCCTAAATTCTTGTTATTAATAATAAATTTAATGAATGTATCAAGTTTGTCAGTGGTTTGATAGTTTTTGGAGCATAATAAGACAGGGAGTTTAAATCAAAGTAATTTTTTTATATTTTAAATTCTTCATTGTTGTGTTGGGAAAAATGTCCTAGCAAATTTGATCACAATAAGTGGAAAACATGGTCATATCATGATTAGCCTAAAATTTGGTATTCAGAAACAGCCATTGTTTATGAATTTTTTAATGAAGACTGTGTAGACAGGCTAAAAATCGGTCCTTTGTCGGAAATATGTTCTGACTGATAGATGATGTCTCCCTCAAGCCTTGTTTGTTGTGTACAGCATTGAAAGTATATTTTTAAGTACGCAGGAGGGAGAGACAGAGACAGGAGAAGGGGGGGGGGGGGAGGCAGGAGAGTTCTTACTAATCTGTTGCCAAGTGCTTTGGATCTACTTGTTTAATCGTGCTATAGAAATGTACTCCATTTTTATAATTCTTCTTCTTCTCATTATTATTATTATTATAGGCTGAGACTGCTCATCTTTTGTTTTTGTTTTTAGGGAGAGATTGACATCCTGGAGCCCAACCAAGGACTGAGTATAGAGCAAGCTGTGATGATCTTGCAGAGAATTATGTACATGACAGACATCCTGGTGTTTGCCAGCTCCACCAACTTTGCTGAGCTGGAGAATGAGAAAAATATGCCTTCAGGAGGAATACTTCGCCAGTGCCTGAGACTAGGTGTGGTCTTCTGTTCTGTTGATTTATGAGTCCATTTCAAGTTACAGATGTGCTGGTTTTGTTTATTTTTGAATGCAGCATGCTTGTATTTTGCCTTTTAAAATAATGTGGCTGGAAATGAAGAAAAGGAGCTGAATTTAAAAGAAAGAAAAATTGATTGTTGTGACCGCAGCACTGTAAGCGTTTAAAGTATTGAAGTTTTACTAATTTCTACTAAACCAAAATTTTAAAATGCTAGACCTATGGAATCATTGTTTCTGTGCCCAGAGTTAAATGCCAAATTGTTTTTTGTTTTGTTGCTTTTCTTTCTGTTTCTTTGTTTTTAAATGGTTCTGTTGAAATTTTCGCAAGACGTTTCCAGTTCACAGATATGTATTGAACCCAAGAGAAAGCAGATATTTGTCATTTTAAACTTTGATGCAAGAAATCTAGAACAGCCTATGTTGGTATAGGATAGAGAATCTTATCAGGAATTCTCTTTTACAGTCTGTACATCAGCTGTGCGGAACTGCTTGGAATGTCGTCACCGCTATCAAGCACATGGTTCATCTGAGCCTCCTTCACCAGCATCCAATAAACCTATCAATGGAGTGGATCCTATACAGAGTCTTATTGGAGGATCACATCCATCAGCAAAGGTATATCTTTACCTTTTGTATCAGATTCCATGTTATGTAGCCACCTCATATTTTGTCTTTGAACTTGCAACTGCCGGATGAGTGTGAAAAGTATCATATTCTCATTTGACGACTTCGATTTTCTAAAATTTTACCATGTCATTTTTCATAATATCCTGCAGTTTTCAATGAGTGTATGTCTTTAGCATCAGGGTCCCGCTTGTCTTTATTATGACATAACTTGTTGTTTAGGCCGGCTTAAATTGGGCATGTCCAGTAGTATTTGGGTGTCATTGCTCCAGCTACTTAGAATGGCAAAAAGACAAAATATTTTTAAAAATCTGCAGTTTTGAAATTTTTCCAAATTTTCTTTAAGTATTAAATACTGTTTCAAATTATTTTTTTCCTGAGGCACATCTTTTGTGACCACAAGTTTATGAGTTTTTTGTTTTGTTTTGTTCTTTTCTTTTCATTCCAATTCTTTTATGATTTGTTGTAGTGTTACTTTGTTGTTTGTTTCTAATGTGAAACTTTACAAAATACAACCTTTTCTTGTATTATTTTAATTTAGAATGGCAAAAAGGTGGATTGAGGTGTTGCAAGAGTGCGGAGGCAGTACTGAATCTTCAGTCTATTTGTCATTAAATCACGAAAGCCTTTTCTTTGTCAGAGATATATTCTAAAATTTCCGTCCATTCACATAGAATATTGTGGAGAATTTGGCTGGCCAAACTACTCCCATCAAAGACCCAGAAAAGCTCTTGCAAGACATGGATATCAACCGTCTCAGGGCTGTTGTTTACAGAGATGTGGTAAGTGCAAGGATAAGCATTTGTTTATGCAGTCTATGGTGAACAAAAGACTCATATTTTGTTTATTGTTAACTAATACCAAAACGCAGGTGTGCTACTGTTAAATGATTTGTCAAATGCACGGTGGATTTATACTGTCATGTAGTTAAATTGAAGATTTTATTGTCCCTTTACATTATTTTGAAATAGGATGTGTAGATAAGGAAAAATAATACTTTTATAGACAAGAAATAATGTCAGGTATCAAACGTCTATGATCTGTTACATAGTAAGTGTATTGTGTCCCAGCCAGTATGAAGTGTGGATTTTGACTTTCTGGGTTGCATTTATTTTACGAAGTAAGACTCCTTTATTCTGCAAATTTATTTTTGAGTAGATTCACTTCTGGATAAAGTTGCTGCTATTTCATTTTATATATACATTGAGAGAGATATGTTTCCTGTAGTTAAAATATAGAAAAGAGTTGGATGTTATTGAAAAGTACCTCTTTTCTCTTGCCATTGGTTTTCTTCTCATTCCTTCATATTATTTTGTACTGCATTCTTCAGGAGGAAACAAAACAAGCACAGTTCCTGGCACTAGCCATTGTGTATTTCTGTTCTGTCCTGATGGTCTCCAAGTACAGAGACATCCTGGAGCCCCCGTCACCCGCAGCCACACCTTCGGCAGCTGCTGCACCTGGAAGTAAAGAAGGCTCAGGTAAAGAGACCGTCAAGACTCGTTTATACTTTGCCTTGGTCAAATGGCGGTGATGGGTATAGGAATAGTATCAGCATGAATACTTGGGTCCTTGGGTTTGCCAGTTGGATTGCAATGGATTCCATTTTGTTGTTTACTTATCAAGTCAAAAATCAGTAACATATTAAGGGCAAGTTTCATAATTTTGAGAAGAAAATGAAGTTTTTGTTGCTATTACCTAAACTGAAATTTGACAATCTGCTGATAATTAAACATGCCCAAAAAAAAAAGTATTGGGCCATTAAGTTTTTCTGTCTTTCTTTTTTCACTTCTGCATTGATGAAACTGTTCTTGTTTGTTTCAAAATCTTACATCTCTATTTCCTATTCAAATCATGTTCGGCTCTCGTGCTGGTGGTATTCTCATTCATGCTTGCATACCTCCAAAAGAATGCAGTCTTTCTGTTAATATGCCTGTAATCCAGAACAAAAACTTATTTTCAAGAAGAAAAACATACATGTGTTTTATATATGCACCCTGATGAACCCTTGAAAATTCTATAGTCCAGCTTTTATAAGGAACATGAATTATATTCAGCTGCAGTGAAGCAGCAGAAACTTTGAAACTGAATCAGAAGTTTAATTGATGAATGGTAACGGCGTAAACTGATATTATTGTTTTAATTGTCGCAAAATTTTAATGATGTGACTTGAAAAAGAGCAAATTTTCCATATAATGCAATTGTGGTGTGCTGTTGTGTTAGCAAAACCAGAGTATTCCCTATAAAAAGCTATGGTATGTTAATGACAAAGAATTTGTTTATCAGCTTTTGTTTGTGTGTGTGCTCTGTCATGGAGCCTGTGGGGTGCCATTCAATGTCTTAGGTATTTCAGAAAAGTCAATTCACCTTTGATTATTGATATGGTAATATTAGATAGGTATTTCCAATGTCTAAACAACATTGATAACGTTAAGTAACTAATTCTTATCTGCTATGAAGTAATCAGTACTTGAATGAGCAACTGCTATTCTTCTAAAAGGTTTCTTGTGACTGCAATTTATGAATCTTCACTCCCAGTTTAAAAACATTCAGTGTAAAATTTGCAGGCAGGAATAATGGGCCACAAAACATTTTATGTGCATATAAGTTGTTCTGTATGTAGAATTTAAGAACCAGAGTGATTCTGTAATGTACATAGGGTTTAGTTGCATGTCCCGAAAACCTGTGAGCCATCCCTCTAGTTGTGCACCATTGCATTGCAAAGCCACAGGCAGCAGCAAAAAGCGTGCATCATTTGATCCCTTCAGTATTAAAATAAATACATTAATATTTAAAACGAGTTCCGAGCCACACTACTGTCATCAGAAAGATTCCAAATATTTCTCAGTTTTTCTGTGAAATTTAAAATCTTCACCATGAACAACAAGGAATCAGTAATCCCCAAAGTGCAACCAAACACCAAACATAAGAGAAAATTTGCCCAGTCTAGCTTTGTCATAGAGTCTGGGAACTGAACAGAATATTGAACTTCACCTGTTTTTTTTTGGTTTTGGTTTCTTATTTTCCATTTTAAGGAATTCAGAGAACAATTTGCCAAGAGTTACTTCGCAGATGTTATATTTCAGTAAATGACCTCACATATTTGATAACTATCTATTGTCCCTCTTTCCAATGTATATCAGTAGTCTTAAAAGTACCTTAGCCTCCAGAACAGTGAAGTGCCTCAACCACCCTCCATCCTCATGTGTTCAGCATTCTCATCTGTAGTTTGCATTTTGGACTTTGTCATCTGTTGCACAGTACTGTCTCTCTCTCTCTCTTTCATTGGGCCATTCTGTGGCCTGGAAAAATGTCCAGCCTTCATTTGTCTTCTATTAACCTGTGTAATCCGCCTCTTTACTAGGAGCTCCTACATGGCAGAAAATCACCTCTTCAGCCATGCCCTTGCTGCCTGACAGTGGCAGCTCTACCTCATCTGTCACTTCTGCCTCCATCAAATCTAGCGAGGAGTCTGTCACACAGGGAGATTCTGCCAAACAAAATGGTACCGTCGTTCAGGACGAGAAGAAGGAAGAGAAAACAAAAACAAAGGAGCAAGAAAGTAAATCGGTTACAAATGCCACCACCCTGCCCCCACCTAAACCTGAAGCTAAAATCCCCAATGCCAATTTTGCAGGAAAATTACAGGGAGAATGCAAAGATGTGCCTCGGACTACTGTTGTGATAGCAGAGGTTAACAGGGATCCTACAGCTGATGGTGGTCAAGAGGGAATGTCAGAGAATAATGATGAGGAAAATAGCCTTGCAAATGGAAATGGAGAAACAGCAGTAAAGGATACTGAAATCAAAGAACCCGAGGATAGTAAGTCTGGCATTGGAAATGAAGTGGGTCAACAAAATGAAACGAAAACAAATGAAGGAGGAGAAGATAAAATTGTAAATGATTGTGAAGAAAAGACCACTACTTTGGGTGATGAGCAGAACTCTTATGATTCAAAGGAAGAAAAATTGAACCCAAATGATAGTACTATCATCAGTGATGTAGAAAATGAAAACAAAGAAATTGAGAAACAGGAAACGAGAGGTAATGAAAATGAAAACAATATCAGTGAGAATAAAACACAAGAGGTAGATGCAGATGAAGAGAAAAACAAAGTGAATGAAGCTGGCAGTGTGGATAGTGTTGACAATGAAAGTAGAGACAGTAATAACAAAGAGCAAAAGACATCGGACAACTTGCAGACAGATCTTGAAGATGCTGAAGCAGACACTAAGGAAAGTGAATGTACAAACAGTAATGTTGAACAAGAGAAAGGCAAAGAAGACCAACAAAAGAGGTCGGACAACTTGCAGACAGATCTTGAAGATGCTGAAGCAGACACTAAGGAAAGTGAATGTACAAACAGAAATGTTGAACAAGAGAAAGGCAAAGAAGACCAACAAAACAGCAGTGAACAAGAATTTAATAGAAAAGATGAGGAAGTACCGGAGCAGGCAAATAACGAATCCTCCTCGGATGCAGAAAAGGCAGACCAGGCAATCACAGCTTCAAATTTGGAAACAACAACAACAGCAGCAGCATCACCACCATCACCAGAAGGTAGTCAGTGGACGGTGGATGTTGTAAATTACCAGCAGCTCATTAGTTCAGTGTTATGTTCATTCCTATTTCCAGCCCCATCCCAATTCTCCATTTGTACAAAAAAACATCAACCAACCCCCCCCCCCCTTCTTTATCACCAGCACCTTTCCCCAAAAATGCTCTTACCAGTAGATGTGGAGGCTTCTGTTGCATGATATTTAGAGCACTCTTGTGTTATTGATTTGTTTTTTTTTTTTAGCCTTTGTTTCTTATATCACTTAATGTGTTCATATTCATTTTTGCTCAGAAAAACTTTCTTATAATATTTTGATGTCAAATGTTGTGTGAATTCATGAAATACTCATGTAGCACTCACTGATGCAAGCTTCATGCAGTCTTGGACTTAAGAGACACAATGGAGAAAAGACAGTAAATCGTGGATAAACATACTGAAGAGGAAATTGTTCTGCACAAATTCCGACCATAGTTGAACTTCTAAGGATTGTTTACTGAATGATTGTATGTTTGTGCTATTTTTGAATAGTTAGGACAAGCTGAACCGTTGACTCGAAGAAAACACAGATGTGATTTTAATGTTGATTTCTAATGCTCTCAGTCTGTAAATAGAGGCGTAGAACAAAATTTCCGATCATATTTTTTGATCCAACTCGACATGCTCTTTTCTGGTGGTTCAAATATAAAAACTTAAGCAAATAATATTAAAGACTGAATTGTATGCAAAATGAACATATCTATGTAATTTGATGTCAAAAAGTCCACAGAGTTTCATAATTTTTGGTCTCGTAGTGACGAAGTTTTAGGCGCTTATATGTTGACCTGTAACTTCATTAATAGTATGGGTAATCTTTACAGGTACATTTTTTTTTTTAAAGTAGCTTGCAGGACATGAAATCAGTTGAATCATTTGCATGATTTGGCAGGACTGAAATTGGCATTTGCATTCATTATTACTGGCTGACCACATTCTCATAACAATTGCTTGTTACTATGTAATCCTAAACATTAGCAACAGTTCATATGGCAGCCATTGAAGTTTAATAGGAATTTCAAGATGATTGTGAAGATCAAGTGTCATTATGAAGGTGATATATTTAGTGGAGAAAAAAGTTAATTAGCCTTTGAGAGAAGAATGAGCCACCATTGAAGTAGTAGGCATATTGAAGAAAACAATAACCACAAAAGAGAAAGCTTCAAGTTTGAAGAAAAGTCCATTACATGTTTTATTCTGTCCTTCCCTGTAAATAAATTATGGGGCCATCCATAAAGTTATATGTATAAGGGAGGAGAGCTTAGGGAGCAGAGCTTAGGGAGCATCTGTACCCTTTTTAATTCTGGTGACAAACTAAATTGAGCATACATACTTTCTGTATGGCCCCTTTGTGTAATTCCTTACTGTGCATTCATTGTATCTTATCCCTTTTTATTTTTTCTGTTCATTTTTCTTGAACTTTTACTTTTATGGCCTTTCATTTTATATTTTTATGAACACACCACTCAGGGCTTTAGATTTGGTGTTAATATCATATTTTATCCCAGTGGATCTCATCAAACTGATGTAAGTTTAGGCTGAAAAAGTGGGGAATTATTTCTTTTGAGACGTAATGAGCAGAGAAAATCCAAGTGCAGAATCACCAGTTTGGCTTCTTGCTGTTGATAAATGTATAGGTCT
The DNA here is from genome assembly GCA_963931925.1 of Onchidella celtica. Classification (NCBI taxonomy): domain Eukaryota; kingdom Metazoa; phylum Mollusca; class Gastropoda; order Systellommatophora; family Onchidiidae; genus Onchidella; species Onchidella celtica. Next base: position 21,456,724 of record OZ007573.1, on the reverse strand, counting down.
TTTAATTTTTTTAGTAACTATACTTTGTGTTTATTTTACAGTAACAGCATGTTGCTTTATTGATGTTTTGTATAAGCTTTGTATACTAAGCTGAGGAAATGTTTTATTCAGTCTGAATTTTATGTTATACTCTATGATGTCTCAGTGGGTCTTTTTAGTCAATACTCTCATAAGAGAAACAGTGTCTCCTTCAGAAACAAGCCAGAAATGCTGTGTGTGTGTGGGGGGGGGGGGGGGGAGAAATGTTATCGAAAAAACAACTGCAAGCACATTAATAAAATAGTATTGATTTGTAGCTTCAGGGTGTTGATGTTCAAAACTGCTTATTCACGAGATGAAATATGGTGCAAATGACTGTTAACTGTTGTTTGATGTATTTCTTTCCTATCAGTGTTTATTCTTTGATACTAAACAGGCATAGAAAGCAAACAACTTGTCAGTCTGAACTTGATTTGTAATTGGAGATTCATATTCTATGAGAATGTGTGTAGACGCCAATATGGCACATTGGCACTGTCAACTTTTTAACTCTATAAGAAGCTGTTTGTATTGGGATTACAGTCATGACAGACTGATAGTCTGACACTTTCAATTAGTCATGGTATTGCCTGAATGCCTTTTAAATCCTCAATTTTCAGTCACTGTTAATGAGATTTAGATTATCTTGATTTAATTCTTTATTCATTAATTATATTGACAATTGAATTTTCATCCTTTCAGCATAGCAAGTAGATTCCAAGACTTATGAGTAAAAAATTTTCCTTGCCAGCAGTTGACAATTGTTGGATAAAGTATTAATAAAGAGTGTTTGAAATGGTTAAAACATTGCCTTGTTGTTTGAGGGGATTAAGAAGGAGAAAAATGTGATCATCTAATGGGAGATTAATTTTTATGGTTTTTCTGTTGACCAGATACTGACTCCACTCACATCAATAAAATGGAAGGAGAAGGTTCTAGTGAAGACTTGAATGTGAGGGAAGCAGGCGAGGGTGAAGAACATGAATCAGCTGCAGGTGATCAACTCTTCATTATTTCTTCTTATGTCATCACGTTTCTCTGTCTCCTGTCTTTCCATTCATTTTCCCATGTGTAGCAATCATACTAGGAAACAGACTGACTTCACTGCTAAACTCAAGAGCAGCCTTGATTCTTTGCGCAATGGCCAACTCACACTAAAGAGACACATGAATAGTTGCTGTCATAGAATAGTGGATGATGTATACAACGATTGGACAGTGCCACTTTCGTGGAGTTGACTTGGCAACTTGAATAGAGATTATGATAGCCGGAGTGCCTGAAATACCTAATTTAACCAATATATTGTGCCGTCTAAATTTGTCATTCTGCAGTACGAGACCAATATTTGATAAAAACTGTAATCTGTCCCACTGTGCTGAATGTCTCCTATTCATTCGCTCATGTTTTCATGACACATCTATAGCTAATGATTTCTGAGAGTTAGAGTGGAAACCATGACACTGTGGGCATAAGTATAAGATTCTCTGATTCACCACCAAAATTCTCTCACGTTGAATATTTTAATTTTAAAAAATATTGGCACGATGACATGACAAAAACACATTTTCTTTTCCAACAAGCAGTGGGCCTAAAACTTGTCATGGTACAATGTTTCTTTAATTCAGATCTGTAGTACTGTACTATATTTTGATATGATATGGTCAAATGTTGACAAAAAGAAATTTGTAGGTTAGCAAAATGTCACGTAATTGTATTGTTTGGGTATTATTTCTTACGTGAGGCTTTGCTACATTCAACTTTTCTTTTTGCCAATTTTTGACTTTGCTTTAATTCTTTGTGTGCCATGGAATTTTTCCACATTTGTGAGTGTGCATGAGAAAACCCACAATAAGTCGGCAGAGCTGATTTTGAGAAAAACGGCTTTGAAGTGAAAATAATGGATCCGACACAAACTTTCAACTTGGCTGTTGTTTTAGGGGTCCGTGGCAAGTTACAGGGTAAACTGTAGACTAGCAGTGAACACTACTCACTGTGATCTCTATAACGGCTTAGTTATTAGACTACGGTCTCCTAACATCAGCCACTCCAATATTACTTGGTCAATTAGCTATTGCCACTTATAGGATTAAATGCCGTTTTCTCAAAATCTTGTTTTAGGGGGATCACTGACTTCAATTTATCAGAAATGCCTTGTCTTTTATTATATGTACAGAACTCAAAATCTCATGTTACCGACTTAATGTGGGTTTTTTCATGCACACTCACATTTGCCAATACAGGAAGAAAATAGTGTGGGGGATGAGTGAAGACTAACTACAGCAACATTTATGAATGACAAGTCGATTTTTTTTCTTCTCGAAACAAAATAGACTAGCATTCTTGTGCACCGATACATCAATGGTTGGCACAGTCGTAACCAGCGGAAGAACCAGTTCATCAGTGATTGGCACACAAAGAGTTCAGCCTAGCTGCGACCCCACAGTTTTTCAGTGGTTTTCATAATATTTCGTGAGTTTGATATGATATGTTACAGATTGCATTCTCTCTCTTTGAATCTGTTGTGTTTTAGCTGAAGTAGACACCATAAGTGACAGAGCTGGTAGTGAAAGAAGTGTTGAGGAATCTGAGACCTCGGCTACTCAAGAACCTCAAGAGGAAGATCAATCCAAGCCAAGTGACGGTCAAGAGCAAACAGAGGCATCCGTTGCTGAAGCACAGGAAGCTCCAGATAGCCAACAAGAGGCAGAACCGGAGAAAACTGCAGAGGAAACAAATACAGCAACTGCTGTGCCATCTGGTGAAGAAGTAGATGGGAAGGAGGAGGAAAGTGAAGAGAAAGAGGAAGAAACTGCCAAAGTTGAGGAGAAAGACAGGAAAGATTCCCTATTGGACGAGTCGAAAATGGAAGATGTGGACTTAAAAGAGGACTCTGGTAAGAAATAGTGTCACCTGTCTTGTTTTGTAAGCTTTCTCCTTCTTATTTTTAATCAATGTAATCTTTTATGTTTTGTATACATTGCTTAACTTTTAGTGTACGCAGGCTCATTCCACGTTCTGATGGAGCCAAATTTGGTGATTTTATAGTGCTTGTGGTAAATTGCATATAACTTTCTTATTTTTAGGCCTGTGTGAGTGTGTGACCCCTCATTTTATTCAGAAATGAATGTACTATACAATTCTGGTAGGAAAAGCCATGATTTTAGTAATGTGAGAACAGGAGGTGGATAGGAATGGTAAGAAAAAGGTAAAAAAAACAAAAAAAATAATGACATATTTTCCACTTACATGTGTCATGGTTGCTAATAATCCTATTGAATTGCATGAAAACACATATCAAATGAAAGAATATCCATATTTCAGTGTATATCCAAAGTTTCTTTCAGCTCTGCACTATATGAATGAGTTTCTGCCACTCTGAAGTAGATCTCTTATTTACACTTTACACACAAAAAAAATCTCTAATTATGTAAAAATCGCTTTCAAACTCGCTCCAACGTTCGCCACACGGTTCAAAAACTGTTCACTTCCGTTAGTAAATTACCTCCACGGAAGAAGATTTCCATACAGGGTGTATAGTTTATACAAAGCCCCGGAATATAATGCGTGTATCGAAAGCCACATGAAGTGGCGTACCGGCATTTTGGCTACGTTCGGTGCGCCACATGAAGTGGCGAGCCGGATACTAAGAGTTAAACTTTTGTGATCTTTATTCTTTTTATAAGCAGTAGAGCATATGAAATAATGGGGACTCAGATACAGTGTACTTAAACAGTGAACACTGATTGTTGTGTATTGTTCTGTTGGACTGATGTATTGACTTGCATGTGTGTGGTGTGTGTGGCCACAGTTTTTTTTCCTAAAAGTTTTGTTTGGTTTGTTGTACCAGTTTTAATTTAGAAGACAAAAAAAAAAAACCCCAAAAAAAGAGGAAACAAAACAAAATCAAAATCTGCATTGACCAGATGACTTTTCAGATGTGAATCAATGAAAAAGTTTTTGATTTCACATAGTCACTTTCATAATTATGTATTTTTCATACTGTTGTAACAAATAGTTTGTCTACATACAATCCAACTACTTTATTGTCAGATGCCACGAAGTCTGGAGCACAGGCTGCAAGTGTTTCAGAAACAAGACCAGAGCGGGTAATTAATTCAGTGCTCTCTTTTCTCGTATTAATTTTGTGACAGTGAAAATTTTTCCTATACAATAAAGGCTGAAAGCTTTGTCCCCAAGGTGAACCTTATGTTGTGAAATTTTGGGGTGAAGTTTTGCTATGGTTTAAATCAGATGCACGCATTTTGTGTTCACACATGTTTGTATAATCTCTAACCTTTTGCCTTTGGATATCACAGTGATAATTTTTTGGCAACAGGATAAAGAAAGGCCTACCCCTCAGTAGAGTGGACTGTGTGTTGTTATGGAAAGATAATCTTTAAAACAGTGTTTCTCAACCTTTTTGTCCTCTACTCACACTTCACTTTTCAACAAAAAACATGTGCCCCACCATGATCTGTCATAGTTAGTATACAGGGTGTCCCAGAGGTTGCAGACCATCCTGGTTTTAAAAAGACACCTTTATTAATTTTATAAACACCTTTATTGATAATAATCATAACAAATGCTCAAATTGAGCACCGTCTGCAATAAAACACGCATCAATTCTCGTCATCAAACTGTCTTTCACACTCCTCTGAGGGTTTCAGGGGTGATCTTTTGGCACTCAGTTGTTATTGCATCCTTCAAATTATCAATTCTTCCTACCTGGAAATTGCCAAAAAGATAACCCCTGAAACCCTGAGGAATGTGAAAGACAGTTTGATGAAGGGAATTGATGCGTGTTTTATAGCAGAGGGTGTTCAGTTTGAGCATTTGTTATGATTGTTGTCAATAAAGGTGTTTATGAAATCAATAAAGGTGTCTTTCTAAAACCAGGATAGTGCGCGACTTCTGGGATACCCTGAACAGTATATACCAAAAGATTTTTAAAATATTTATATATTCAGTATGTACACATTCAAAAGAAGGTTTAATTAAAACTTCATTTGAGGTCTTATTCACTTTTTTCTTACTTCAATGGGAGCCTTGCCCTTGACAGTTGACCAATCCCTATGCCCCATTCTGGAGTCCCACATCCCACCAAAATATTGCCACACCTCACTGCACCCCACCTTGAAACAATGCTTCGAGAGAAATGACATGACTTATTGATCTTTATTTCAGGCTGAAGGAGAAGGAGAAGAATCTGGAGAAAGCTCCAAGCCTATCTCCTCAATTTCTGTTGCCCACAAGCCAGCAGGTAAGGGACAGGGGAAAATGAGCAAACGGAAGAATATGTCTTATCAACATGACAAATGTACCATTGGAGCACAGTGGAAAACAGATAGTGAACATGTTTGTGCACTTTGTTCATATCAGATTGCTTGAAATGATCCAGCAAAAAGCCTTACTATCCTGAAGAACTTTGAATACTCAAAATGTTGTGAACATGCCCAGGGAGCATTTTGTGAACATAGAGATAAATGCCCCCATGTGTTATCTGAAGAATCCAATGGAAGGGTTTTTATTCAGAAGCCACATCCTGCATTTCAAGTGAAGAAAGGTTATACTAATGTAAAGGATGAGCCATGGACCCAAGGCAAGATATGCAATCCTTAGGGCCAGTTCATCTGAAGTTGATCTGAAGAATTATATGATTAAGGGCTTTTATTCAGAAGCCACATCCCCAATTTCAAATGAAGAAAAGTTATAATACTATGGTAAAAGATGAGCCATGGAGCAAGGCATTATACATGAGCTCTAAGGCCAGTTCATCAGATTTGATATTATGCTTTGAAATTGGACAGAAAATGTATGTTGTAAATGTGTTCGGAGAAAGGGGTTTCCTGATAAAACAAGATGGCAAAGACATGAGTAGAGAATGATATGGGCTCTTTGGTTTTTTGAGATCACAGGTGGGAATTGCACATCCGAGGGTGGATGTTAGCCCTGTCGAAACTGTTTCATCCCTCTTCAGCCTGCCCCCAGGGAATGTGTAGTCACATAACATCATTTATTCATAAAAATATGAAATATGGAAGTTTACAGCTGGGTTTAGGCCAGTTGAGTGATTTTGTTCCATTTTCAATGCTATGAAATTTCAATGCTATGAAAATTTTCCAATTCCCACCTTTTTGTGACATTCTTTTCAGCTATGATAGTGGGAATTTCTGACTGGTGTACTGTTCAGTGGACTTTGCGAAAGTCTTTCGGGGTTAAAATATTGTTTTTCGTTTTTCCTTTTGTAGGGGAGCATGCCAGTGGAGATCATGGACAAAAACCAAGTGCCTTGGAACTTAACATCAGCCCTCCAATGCACAACTTAAGCACTGTCCCCATGGACAGTCGCACGCTGACTGAGAGATTGGAGAGGGCTTTGGGCTCAGTGGCTCCTCTTCTGAGGGAGGTTTTTGTAGATTTTGCTCCATTCCTGTCCAAGACACTCATTGGCTCTCATGGCCAAGAACTCCTGATTGGAGGTGGGGGTAAATGCATGGATTTCCTTTCCCGTTCTTTGAAGTTGTGTCTAGATGTGCCTTTGCTCGCATTCAAGATTTTTCCTGGCCTTGCGGACAAGAGTTGATGTTGATGGGGTTGCCATTTGAATTTTGCATGGACTTTTTTTTCCTTCTTGATATCAGCCAGGACTAAAATTGCATGTGTCATGTTTGCTTTTCAAGTATTCAGATATTTGGCTGAAAGTACCCCAATGAATGATATTCTTTTCAGCTCTCTTGGTTCTTGTCACCTCTGTTAAATTTTTTTTTTTTAACCTGTATGTTAGATCTCTTCGCGGGTTGTTTTCTTTCTTTATTAACATTTATCAACTGGAGTTGACTTGAGAAGTTTTATGAATTCTTTTTGTAACTGATATTGAAGTAAATGATCTGTTTCCTGGTAAGTTGTAGTGTTAGGTTTTGTGTTGAGTATTCATTTTGAGTATTCCTGTTAAGACATCACAAAGGTACACAATTAATTGATTTATTTTTATTCTTATTTTTTTTCTAGACATTTTGTTAGTATATTTTTTTAATTAGATCTGAAACAATATTGGTATCTGCCAAAACCTTTTTCTTCCAAAAACATTTTATGGGAGGAAATGTTGGTCATTGCATTAGTTTATTGCTTTCCTTTGTGTGTCTGGCTGTTGGTATTATAAAGTTTGGCAGTCAGTAGTATTGATATTTTGTGCAAGTAAATGCATGTCATTGTCAGTAAAGTAATCCTTTCTTTTCATTACTTCTGTGTCTGCAGCATCAGTGGATTTTATATTAATTTTCCATTAAAAAATCAGTCCTGTACCCAAAGTCATTTAGTGCCTTCAGTCTAACTGTTTCACTGCTATGATTATGGGTTGCTGTTCTTCCATCAAGTCCTACTGCATTTTGGGGGGGGGGGGGGGGGGGGGGGGGACGACGACGACGACACCGTAGATTTTTATCTCCGAACTACAGTGTGCCAGAAGGAAAAGCTGATACAACAGTTGAAATTGACAAAATTGTTTGAAATGGATGGTCAGCAAGATAAAGTAGGAAGTAAATGTTTGTCTATATGAACTTATAAGATCTATAAGAACTTACAAGACATTAAAACACTTACAAGTGCATAATTGTTACTATATGTTTTATCCAACAAATGGGGATTTTGAAGACGTATATTTAGCCTGTAAATAGATAGTACATCACCACAGCCCTGTTATATTTAAAACAATATTAGACATTTGAATTGTGGCATTTTCAGTCACTAGATCCATTTCCTTGACTTTAAACATTTGCCAGTCCATCTTTAATCACCTTTGTCTATGCAACATGTTAATTCGAAGTCGGAGTAAGGTGAATAGAAACATGCAGTAACAATAATGAGACTGTGATCATCTGATTCTCTAAAGAAATATCTTTTTTTGGTCCACTGATATATTATTATATGCAAGCATTTAAATGTTGATTTTCAAAGTCCACTGTATTAGTTGGGATGAAATTAAATTTGGGAAGTTCCTAGATAGTGCACTGCAGCTGAGGTCATACCAGATGTTGACTGTTTTGTGAAAAGCCATTTTCCTCACGCCAGTGTTCCCCGTGAATTTAGTAATGACTATCGGAAACTGTGATCACTGTAGAAAATCCCCATTATTTGCCATTACCGTTTGTGACAACTTTCCTTCAGTGTTGTAAAATGCGATATTTCTTCCTTGGTGTTTTTTCGAATAGCTTCACCACAATGCTGACGGCATGTTTTCTTAATGTCAGTATTATTTGTGTGGCTTTCTTGCAAATTTTTGTTTATAACAGGGAAGTATAGCAAAGTCAGGCCAGTAAGAATGTCATGAGGATTATTATGCACTTCTCTAAAGAGTTATTCTAGTACTGTATTTAGTTCAGCAAGGAATTTACATGGTTGATGTCAGTAGAAAAAAAATGATAATTGCATTGATCTCTTAAAGATAAATATGGGGAGGGGGGAAGCATATGATAACAATTTTTTTTACCTTTTTGTTTTCTTTCGGTCTATATTTGGAAAGCAATCCTGGTTTGATGAGGTAAATGCTTGTGACTTTGTAATTCATCTGAACATTAAGATTTTTACAAAGGTCTGTCATTTATCCAGATTTTTTTTCATTTGCATATAAAGTTTAGACATTTTTGCCTAATTAATAGGCCAGACTTAAAGTGTAATATTTAATTTCCTGAGAGGATATTTAGGCATTTTTGTGATTTCAGAGGTGGTCAAAATTTCCTTAAGGTTTCCAGTCCATGAGGAATTATATTTATTTGACTCTCATTGTGCTTTCTAATTTGCTTCATCCAGGTCTAGTGACTTTGAAACAAAGCACTTCTGTAGTGGAGTTGGTGATGTTGTTGTGCTCCCAAGAGTGGCAGAACTCACTTCAGAAACATGCAGGACTGGCTTTCATTGAGTTGGTGAATGAAGGAAGGTATGTGAAGTCAACAAAAAAGGATTACCTTTAGCAAGTGTATAAACTTTTGACTGTATCCTTAACCTGCGCAGTGGATGATTTTAATTTAACCCTCACTGTGTTTTGGCCATGATATGTTTTTTTTTCTCC